>JAPXFY010000024.1:59541997-59574497 GCA_030674185.1 Monoplex corrugatus
GTGCCCTATCCCTCCATTTATCATTCCCATGCTCAAGGATGTAACTGGATTGGACTGGGTTTGATTGGATTTCTTATGTGTGTGTGGGTGTGTGTGTAAATTTTAGCACATATCCATAACTATACCTGAACATAGCGACAGACAGAGTTATCTTTTCTTCCAAAATATAGATGGCGTAGTAGACCTAACTTCCGCTGTTATTGGTTGTCTTTCCTGAGAGTCACTAAACCGAGAAGTCCATCGAAGATGAACAATTTCTTAGACACAATTCCATGATCGCAAATAAATGGATTTGAACTCTACGGTTTGATTTATGGATTTATTTTGCAGCTCTTTGCCTCTAAGTTTCTTAGTTCAGGGATAGCAGTGCGAAAACGTCAATGATTTTGCATGGTTGTTGACCCCGAAAGTTGACGTCTGCTGCAGTTTACACCTTTTGGAGTAGCGTCCTGAGCCAGAGGGGTCACCAAAACGAGCTTTTGCGAGTGGTTTAATTTGATCTCGGCGAATCCTCGTTTTAAATATAAACTTCAGGATGGACAAAGCGGCAAGAGCTGTTAGAAGGTAAGTTGATTAGCCGATTAGTATGTAAGCAGATTCTCAGATTGTTCATTATGATCTAATCAGATTAGATTATTAGTCTAATGATCATGATGAGACCTAACTGCGCAAGGCTTTATAGTTTATGACTAAAGTTCAGTAGACCAGATTATGAGCACGTTGAGATTCAGTATTCAGGTAGGTCCACTGTAATGGATTGTAACTTAGCACCAGCAACATAACTAAATTTAAGTAGCCTATGTAAAGTGAAAGAACAGATTTTTATAAAGTTGCAGCTGTTTTTGGGTAACTCATTCCTGTAGATCTCATACATGGATGTAGAGTTTCCAGTGGATTTCATAGAATTATTGGAGTTATTTCTAAAGGGATTCACCACACTCGGGCAGTTCCATACGTGCTCCACCCAAATCCACCAGCAATTATCTGACAGACTTCCTGGGCCTGCACAAAACCCTATCACAGAGGTTCAGTTCAAGTTCACTACTGAATCATATTGACTGCACTTTTGGGCCAGTTTCTGGCAATATTAAGATTAAGTTGAATTTAACTGTAACTCTAGCTCCACCATAAGCCCCTGCCCTTGGAATTAGCAATTTTTTTAATAGCGAAAACTGTTCCTAAAATGAAGAATTGGGCTTGGGTTAGGACAAGAACTAAGACCATGTATTTTGTCAGACTATGAAGAGTTGCAGTCCTTGCTGACCAGACCTATCCTGTTTGCTTTCCCTTGGGTGACATTAGATGAGACAAGGCGATACAAGCACTAATGACACATGTTGGGTACATCCGTTTAAATGTACTTTGTTCAGCCATGGACATGGTGAACGCCTGTGTCCTTAATCCTTTGACTCCCGCACGCTGTCCATCAGCATTCTTCGTTGCCAACCATGTTCATCACATCATCATCAGTTCCCTGCCACATGGCGTTGGCGACCATGGACTTCCAACCATCTCTATCTCTCGTTGCACCCAGCATCTCCCCCACCCTCTTCATCCCCAGCCGCTCTGTAAGTCCGTCCAGCATTCTCTCCCTGGGTCTACCTGGTGCTCTCTTTCCCTCCAGCTTTCCCATTGTGACCAGGTGCTCCAAATCCAGTAAAATGTTGCTTGTCTTTTCCTAATCTTCCTTATGAGTGATCTGTTTGTGTCTGCCTCCATCAAGACTGTCTCGTTTGTTTTCTTTGCTGTCCATGGAACTCTCAACATTCTTCTGAGAAACCACATCTCAGTTGCCTCGATCCTGCTCTGGCTTTGCTTGCTGACTGTCCACGCCTCACATCCGTACAACAGTATTGGTTCTATATAACATTCAAGGACTCTCTTTCTGATGTTAATTGATAGGCATTTGCTGGTAAGAATGCTTGTCATCTTCTTGAATGCTGTTTTGGCTTGGCCGATTCTGCCAGCTATTTCCGATGTGCATCTGCCGTCTGATGAAATGACCGTTCCCAGGTATTTGAACTTATTAACCTGTGTCAAGGTTGTGCCATTTGCTGTTACTTTGCAGGAGGGGATTTCATGTTTTTTACTGATCACCATGACTTCAGTCTTCCTGCTGTTTAGTTCCAACCCCTTACCTTTGCTTTCTGTTTCTACTAATTCTAGTATATTCACAAGGTTTTGAGGTCCTTTTCATTTTCTGCAATTAGCACGGTGTCATCTGCTACCAAATGTTGTTTATCATTTTCTCTCCAACCTTTAATCCAGGGTCGTCTTCTAGGTTTCTCATGATGTTTTGGCTATATAGTGAAAACAGATCTGGTGACAAAACACAACGCTGTCTGACTCCTCTTTTGATGTTTTGAAAAGAGCTTATATTGTTTTCTATTCTCATTGCAGCTGTTTGTTCCCAGTACATATTCCTGATTATTCGTAGATCTTTTCCATCGACATTGAGTCTCTCCAGTTGGTTGATCAATTCATCATGTCGTACAAATCCTTATTCATCTCATTTGACCTCTCTATGATAGTTCTTAGGATGTATATGGCATTAATAGTTCCTTTCCCCTCCACAAATCCACACTGTTCTTCTGCTATTTCTCTTTTGATTCTATTCCTTGTCCTCATCATGATTATTCTTAACAGGATTTTTGTTACATGACTCATCAAACTGATTGTGCGATGGAGTTCGCATTCTATAGCCCCTGTCTTCTTTGGAAGTGCAATGAAAATTGATTTTGACATATCTTTGGGGATTTTTCCAGTGTCATAAATTTCATTTAGGAGGACTGTTATTTTTTCTATGCCAAATTCCTCCAGGGCTTCCATCATCTCTGTAGTAATGTTGTCTGGTCCTGGGGCTTTTCCTGGTTTCATCTTTTTCAGTGCTGCTCTAACTTCATCTTTCATTATGGGTGGACCTTCAAAGTTCTTTTTTATAATGTGTTCTTCGTTTCTGTCATCCTCAAAAGGTCTTTAATGTACTCTCCCCATCTGTCTAATATTTTGTCTTTTTCCATGATAAGCGTGCCATCTTTTGATTTTAAGCAACCAGTTGATGTGCATGCATTTTTCCTGTGGACAATTTCTTCAATTTGTCTGTACATACCCTGAGGATCCATTTTGTGTCGTTCTTCTATCTGCATTTTGTGTTCAGCCAAGCTTCCTTAGCTTCATTGCACCTATTCCTGATTTCTTTGTTTATCTTCCTGTATATCTCCTCGTTTCTCTTTGCCTTCCTCCTTTCCTCCATCAGGCCAAAAATTTCATTAGTCATCCAGCTCTTTTTTGCTTTTCTATTTGCCTTAGGGATTTCTTCACAAGCTTCATTTATAGAACTTCTCAACTTTGTCCATTGTTCCTCACTGTCACCAACGTCTTCCAGACCACTGAATTTGTTTTGAACATGTACATTAAATTTTTGACGTATCATTTCATCCGACTTTAAGAGTCCAAGGTTTAGTTTGATGTTGCTTTTGGTCTGTTTCCTTTTCCTCAATTTCAGCCTAAACCTTCCCACTACCGGATTGTGGTCACTGTTGCAGTCTGCGCCTGGTAGTGTTTTTGCTGACAGTAAAGAATTTCTATATCTTTTGTTGATCAGGATGTAGTCAATTTGATTTTTGGTATTATCTCCTGGACTCATCAACTCCAAGTCCATTTTCTTCTGTTAGGCTGCTCAAACCAGGTGTTTCCTACTATGAACTCATTCATCTGTGCCCATTCTACAGGCTTCCCCCCTCTTTCATTTTGTGTACCAAGGCCATGAGGTCCAACCATGTTAGGAAAGCAAAAACCTAACCCTTGGACTCCCTCACCTATCACCAGCTTCCTGCAGTTGGTGGATAGGGTGCAGGAGTCAAAGGGTTCAATTGGCATCCTTTTCCCTATAGACAAATATATACTGCCAGTCAAACGCAAGTTATGAAATTCTTTGCTACCTTTGCCAGGATCTGGTCACTGCTGCGGGCCGTATTTCGCATGTCTAGGCTTCTAAATACACATTGCTCTGCAGAACATGGTGATGGACAAGCCAGGGCAGTGTCAGAGTGTGATCTTCTTGAACCTCCCTCCTTCCTCACTGTACATAGCTTCTTTTTTTTTTCTGGAGACATTTACAGCGCCCTACAAGCTATCAGAATTGCCGTGAGGTATAAATAGTATCCCCACCTTCTGGAAATTCTGTGCTAGAAATTTCCTCTTTTCTGTCATTCTCTTTGTTTCTGCCTTGTTCGTTTGCTTTCTGTCATTTCTTCCTATCAATGTTTGCCTTGCTAGTCCATTCACTTGTAACTATATGTAAGTGTTCGATAAAGTCTTACGTACTTTTTCTTAGGATTGATAATTGGGTACATGTATTAAGTGCATTTTTGGCTCTAGGGAAATGAGATATGCAGAAGTAATTTTATGCAGAAGTAATTTTTGGAAATCTAGGCCGATTTTTATATGTTTTAATGTATTTAGTATGTTTAAATTTGTATTCAGGTATTAGTTTTAAATCCCCTGTGTGATAAATTGAACAGAGTGGTCAGCACCAAGAGCGTCTCCTTAGATTATGTGCACGAATGCATTCATATGTGTACTTAATTTTCTTTTCTTTTTTTGTTTTGTTTTTGTTGTTGTTGTTGTTGTTGTTGTTGTTGAAGTGTTGTGTGTTTTGAGACGGTTATAACCCTGATATGGCTCTACACAGTCGGATCGGCTTTAAGCAAATGTTTTGATATATATATATATATGTACTTCATTTTTTTTTTTTTTTTTTTTTTTTACATGTTCAAGTATTGTGTGTGTTTTGAGACAGTTATAGCCCTGATTGGCTCCACAGTCAGCTGGGCTTTAAGCAAAATAACAATTAACAGGTACAGTTAGTATCAAAATACATAACTGTCACGTGTCAGGCAAACTGTCACCCCTTTTAGCTTCTAGGGCTTCCCCTTGGTTGCTGGTAGAGAGGGTGGCTTCTCCCCATATCTGAAGTGAAATTTTAAGAAGACATTTTCATCCTCACTTTTATTTTTATCTTTTGGCAAGTCGTTTGTTGGGAAGTCAGAACAATAAAGCAGTACTTTGAAACATAATTTCTTTGACTGGTTTTTAGGTCAGTTATGCTGGGCCTGTGCAGTTTATTTAACACTTAGTTAAAGCACTAAAATTAGTTTTTAAAAAAAAAAGTAACTAGTGACTAAAAAATCACACACGGATACACACACACACACACACACACACACACACACACACACACACACACAACACACACACACACACACACACACACACACACACACACTCACTCACTCACACACACACACACACACACACACACACACACACACACACACACACACACACACACACACACACACACACATTGTCTCTCTCACACAGCATTGATCTTCTCTGTGCTCTTTTCATCATTTTGACTTTTTTTGGTTCACTACTTCATCACAGTTGTCAGAACTGTCTTTACACTTCAACCACTTGTCAAGCAAAGACTCCATTTTTATTGCTGTTTGAAAATGAACTTTCCAGTTTGACAGAAATACATTCAAAAAGAGAAGATTTGACCAATCAAGAACCTGCTTTTGAAATATAGTGATGATGTGAGGCTATTTTTAGCATAGATAGTTCTGACAGTTACTAGTTAGACCAGGCAACAATTTCACTTCTCCCACATTTTGGGCACAGCCCATCAGAGGAGGGGACACATTATTTTAGCACTTTTAAAAAATTATCATAATATCAATAATTTCATATTCACATACAATACAATACAATTTTTATTTGTATAGCGCAAAATCTTGATAAAATCAAATCTAAGCGCTAAAACAGACACGCACGCACACACACACGCACACGCACACAGCTAAAATGGGGAGAAAGAATAAAAGCAATGGAAAATTATAGAGAGCATATTATATACAATTATATATTACAATGTGATTCCCCTCCGAGTGGAGACAGGCTGCAGAGGGGATTGAGTGAGGTCAGGATTTTATGCAGAGGAGAAAAGGTGAGTTTTGAGAGCGGACTTGAAGGAGACAAAAGTAGGTTGCTGACGGACAGAGAGAGGAAGTTTGTTCCAGGAAAGTGGACCAGAAACAGAGAAGGCTCGTGGACCATAGGTATTGAGCTTAGTGCGTGGAAAGCGAAAAGTCAGAGGATCGGAGGCAGAGCGGAGGGTACGTGAGGGAAGATAGATCTCAAGTAGGCTTGACAGGTAATCGGGGGCTGTGTTATTGAGGCTTTTGTAGCACGTGGTGTCTAGTTTGTACTGTATGCGCTTTGATACAGGGAGCCAGCGAAGTTGTGCCAGGAGAGGAGGTATGTTGTCAGCTTTTTTCTTTTTGAGTACAAGGCGTACAGCATTGTTTTGAATACGCTGTAGGATGTGAATGGTGGAGGCAGGAAGACCAGACAGGAGTGAATTGCAATAGTCAATGCGAGCCATTACGAAGGAGAGAACGAGTTTTGCAGTTGTTTCCACAGAGAGATACTTCCTGATCAGGCTTATACGATGGAGGTGATAGTAGCAAGATCTGGCAGTTTGAGAAACAAAGTTGTTCATGGAGAGGGTAGAGTCAATGCAGACACCAAGGTTTTTAGCTGAATCAGAAATTGGGACTGATGTGTTACATAATGGGAGAGAAAGAGGAGGCAGCTGAGAAAGTTTCTGACGGGTGCCAATGAGGATAGTTTCTGTCTTGTCGTCATTAAGCTGAAGTTTGTTGAACGTCATCCAGTTCTTAATGTCCGAGTAACACTCAGTGGTGCGAGTCAACAGGCGCTGTATATTGTCTGGTATGCCACTGTCTAGAAGTTGGGTGTCATCAGCATAGAAGTGGTGTTTTATAGAGTGGGAGTTGATGATGGTGGACAGGGGGGAGGTGTAAAGAGTGAAAAGAACAGGGCCAAGGACAGATCCTTGTGGAACACCACAGGTCAGATATGCAGGTTGAGAGTAAGTGCCATTAGTGAGAACAGTTTGTTTTCTGTTTGATAGATATGAAGTGAACCAGGAGAGAGCAATGTCAGAGATGCCAAAAGTATGATGAAGTCTAGAAAGGAGAATACCATGATCAACGGTATCAAAGACTGCAGACATATCAAGAAGTGTGAGGAGAGAGACTTTGCCAGTATCCGTTGCAAGGAAGAGATTGTTGAGAATGTGTAGCAGGGCAGTTTCAGTGCTATGGCACTGGCGGTAGGCTGACTGGAAAGGATTGAGGAGATTGTTGGCAGACAGGTGAGAGTTCAGCTGGTTGAGGACAACTTTTTCGATGAGTTTTGACAAGAAAGAGAGATTAGAGATAGGCCGGTAATTTTTCAGTTCATTTGGGTCTAAATTGTATTTCTTGAGGAGAGGGTGAACAATAGCAGACTTGAAAGAATCTGGGACAGTTCCAGTTTGAAGAGAAGTGTTGATGATGTCAATGATGAATGGGAGGAGAGTAGGGAGACAGTCAGAGTAGAGAGAACCTGGAAGAGGATCCAGTTCGCAGGTTTTGAACGACATGGATCTGATTGTGTTGAGAATTTCTTCTTGTGAGACTGGGGTAAAAGTAGTAAGAGGTGTGCCAGAGAAGGAAGGGTCAGGTGGGCATGGTTGACAGGGTGTCCTGTCAAGCCTGTCACAAAGAGTTTGTATTTTGGTGGTGAAATACTTGGAGAATACAGATGGGAGTTCTTCATTTGTGTGTTTTGTTGGGAGAGGTGAATCTTTTCTTGTGCCAAGGAGATGATTCATGGTTGTAAAGAGTTCTCTTGAAGAAGAGGCATTCAGGATTTTGGTTTGGAAATAGCTTGTTTTTGCAGATGCAATGAGGGTGGATACTTTTGTTTTAAAGGCTTGGAAAAGTTGCCTATGTACAGTGAGTTTGGATTTGCGCCAGCGGCGCTCTGCTCTGCGGCGGGCACGTTTTGCACAGGCAATCTCATGAGTGAGCCAGGGGGTAGGGGGGCGGTCAGATAAAAGACGGGTTGTGGCTGGAGCATGAGTGTCCAGAGATGGTGGAGAGTAGTATAAAATTCATTGGCAAGGTTACGTGACTTTTCAGAAAAGTGTAGTAGATGGTGTACATGGTGTAGTAGGATTCAAAAATTATGAAACGACAAATGACAGAGGTTGACATGTTCAACAGAATTTTAGAGAGTGTGCCCACCTGTCAAGATTAAATTAGAGGGTGAAAACCATACATAAAACAACATTTCAGAGTTACATAATGGTTTAGTGTGTGAATGACATGCGTTCTGCACATCATGGAGAACCCTGAGCTCCGATCCCAAAAACAGCAGAGATCAGGTGTTGGGACAGGTAATCAGTGGCCGTGCTACATCAACCCAAGGTAGAAACATCCAGCCATTTCAGCCGCAGTCCTGTGGGGCTCCATGCAAGGATAAGGATATTTTCCATTAAAAAGAGCCAAGGAAAAAAGTTATCACTGTTTATAAGCCAAGGATCCTCAATCTGTAATCAGTCTTTAGTCTTTAACCCTTTGAACCCGGCTGGCCGATGCAGCGGCCATGGGATTAATACCTCTGGACCCGGCAGGCCACTGGAGCGGCCTGACATGTCCGTTTGACCTGGCCTGGCATGGTGCTGGCATGCGGTATGCGACCTACCGGCACCTACTCTCCTCTGCCACATCCTGTTTATATTACCGAATTCCAGACACCCTATACTTTCTTCCTGGCAAATTTTTAAGCATTACAAGGATTTATTCTGAGACACCCTCGCTAGAATTTCTCTAAAAAATACTCAGGGTTGAGGGTATCAGAGGTCTAGAAGTACTTAGGGTTGAAAGGGTTAACCCTGATCCCTGAGAGACAAGTAGATTGTCAGTTGTGGGGGTTAAGGATAGGGTTAATGTTAGCGAAAGGGTTAAGGTTGGGATTAACCATATTGTTGTCAGAAATGATGGAGCCCAGCCATGTATTCTCTTTGCAGTTTCAGCTTTGAGAATAAATTCCATATATATTTACTGACACCAAAGATGCTATGTGATAGATAACATCCAAAATGATCATGGCATAAGATGTAAACCTACACACATAAACCCTATTTTGCAAAGTCTGGGATCCTACTTAGTCCATGGGTTCTGTGGCATTGGTTCATTGTTGTATATTATATCTGACATTGATTTTTGAATCAGCTTAGATTATATTGTACTCTTTATAGTGAAATGTTTGTTCTTCAAAGGCCAGATAATATTGTACTCTTTATAGTGAAATGTTTGTTCTTCAAAGGCCAGATTTATGTATTTAAGTGTTTTGTTTTAAGCGATTTTAACTTTATAGTGAGATGTTTGTTCTTCAAAGACCAGATTATATTATACTCTTTATAGTGAAATGTTTGTTCTTCAAAGGCCTGTGGCACACCTGAGGATCAAACCCAAGTTCCCTGTATCCCTGTATTAGCAGTATGGTGCTCAAACCAACAGAGCTAATGGGATCACTCGTTTTGTCATTCTGCCAGTGCAACAGTTATTTTACTATGGTGACACATGTGTACATTTTTATGATTGCACACACACACTCACACGCAGTTACACACTTGTATAAATACAAAAACTCACATCATGCTCACTTATACATGTATAATATGCGTAGTATACACACGTACATGCCTGTCTTCCATCATGAGCCAGTAAATAGGAAAACAAATTTCATGATCAAGGTGCAGAGACATAAACATCGCATCAGTGACACTGATTTATAGAGCTGTATATATAGACATTAGAAAAAGTTAAATATGTATTGATAATATTATGTTACAATAATCTTCATGATGAAATCTGTCAATAATTTGTTGTGTGTGTGCATTAAACAGGAGTAGCGTGAAGCTGATGTCCCTGGGTGCTGGGCATGGTGATCTCAACGTACTCATATCAGAGGTCAAGGACATGCGTACCACTGCTAAGGCCTTCATGAATGCACAGAGTGCAGGTAATTGTATGAACTGCTTTTAGTGTTAAAGTAAGTACAATATACAATTTTTTTTTTTTTTTTTTTTTTAAGTGAAATAAGGAAGAAGATTCTGATACACCGACACTTCCGTATCACAGAATTGTCACTTGGTTAAATTTATCAGTTTTTCCTGTGTGGTAAGTTGAATATCCTCTTCCAGAGAGGTCTTGAGTTTCTGATCCTTCAATTGTTACGTAACTTGGACTAAGTTCAGGTTTTGAAAGTTTGGACTTTTTCTACAGTGTGCTGTTCATTCCTAGTGTTTATGTGTCATATTCATTGATGAGTCTTATCACCTTTGTTATCATGATTATTGTCAGAAAATACTCTGGCAACTCCTTCTTTTATTATTGACCTCTTGCATATTGAACCCAAGAGCTGTATGCGCTGTAACCTTTCAACTTCAAGACGTGGTCTGTCTGCCATGTTTTGCAGTCCTTTGAAGTCATAACTGTGATTGATAAAGCCTTAAAACTTGATAAAGCCTTAATAAAACTTTGATTAAAATAAAACAATGTTATGAACAGTTGAATTGCTGCTTAACTGATTCATTCTTCATTTCCCAGCTTCTTGCATGAGCTGCCTTCTAATGTTTTAAAAAGAGAAAATCAAGGAACATTTGCCTGTGACATAATGGGAACACAATCTGTAACAGTAGAGCAGACAGTGATTTCTTGCTGACTTGATTGAGTCAATTTTCGATGAACTCAGTCGTGTTGTATCACCAAGATTTAGGTGCAGCACAACCTTAGCATCAAAGCTGTTCTGTCTATATTTTGACAGAAGATTTTCAGGATTTTTTCGTGTGTGTACCTAAATCAAAGGGAATTAATCCTGTTCCTGGGATCCTCAGACATTTAATAGTACTTATATTATATGAGTTGCTAAATACTAAGCAGAAACCATCCACAGCAGCTGAGTTCCTGGAGCCACATGATTTCAGATAGCAATTCATGTACGAATATTTCACAATGTGGTGTGGGTCTGAGGCTGTTTGTGGTTTCCCATAACCAGTATTCACAGTGGAGCAGAAAAATGGAATTCGTGTTACTAAAACTGTGTGGCAGGATGGGAGTATGTTATGGAAGTAAATTACAGTGTTCCAGAAAAGCTTTTGTTTTCTGGGCTGTTCTTACCATTTTGTAATACTCATAACAAGCATGCTGTCAGGAATATTCACTTTAAGTTAAATTAGTCAAAGTTGATTTCTGTTATTGTTTTAGTGGCTGTTTGTGGTTGATTTTTGGTAATGTTGAGTCAAAATTGTGCAGTTAGAAGGGAAGTTAGTTCCTTTGACTGGCCTGGGACTCTGTTAAGTTAATAAAACTTTTTTAGACTTCATTCTATAAAATTTGCTGATAATTCATTTTTATGGATGACTCGTTTTCTACCTTATGGATTTTTAAATTCATTATTCATATGTGTTATGGCAGATATGCAACTTGAATGTACTAAGCTACTGTGTGCCTTGCAGCCCAGATGATATAGTTTGTTTTGTTCCATCGGTGTTCCAGCTTCCCAGGATTTGCTCAAGTGGGCAGCCAATGAAGAGAACCGAGCATTACAGGATGTAGCCAACCAGCTGGCAGAGCTAAGTTTGGTCTGGACTGAAATACAAAGAGAATTTTGTGGTAGGTTGTGTTCTGAGCTTTCAGTTCCAGTTGTTCACTTTGTTTATGAAATATTTATTTGCTTGCCTATAATTTTGTTCTGTCCTTTCCAAATATGGTAAAACTGCTTTTCTTTTTTTCTGTTTACCACTATTAGTATTGCAAAATCTTTATTTTCTTTGTCAGTAATTTTCTTTATATGCAATTTTCTGTCATAAATTTATAACAGAGTGTTCATTATCATTGCATGTAACGTCACATTCTTTCTTGTTTGAAAACAGGTACATGCACACACTTATATGCACATACGCATGCATGCATGTACATACCCATGCATGCATAACCCACATGCACACACACACACACACACACACACACACACACACACACACACACACACACACACACACACACACACACACACACACATACACACACACACACACACACACACACACACACACACACACACACACATGTACACACACACACACACACACACACACACACACACACACACAACACACACACACACACACACACACACACACACACACACACACACACACACACACACACACACACACACAAAAAGAAGTCAAATTTTACTTTTCTATTACCTTTTCCCTCATTGAAAGATGAAGTTCAGCCTTAACTATCCAAAGTCATGGTAACAGTGGTTCTCAGTAAGACCTTTCCCATTCTGTATCATTATCTTTCTTTTTCCAGAACATATCAAAGAGTATCGTCACATGTATGAGATGATACTTGAAGGGGAGAAACATTTGGCTCAGTCCAAGCACAACTTTGTGAGTAATTTGTTGTTGTTATTGTTCATTTGACTTGATTTTAGAAATGAATAACAGGTTTGGACATGTATGTAAAGGAAAATGTGTCATTGATTCATTTTTTCTGTTACCATATTGTTTGTTTATGTGTGTTGATTGTTGTAAAGCAAAAGGAAATGATAAAAGAAGGGTTAAAAATGTATAATGATTCATTTGTGTATTGATCAAATCAAAAGTGGAAGATAACAAGGAAAGGTGGAGGAGTAGTGTTGTAATTTTTATTCTCGCAAATTTTCTTTCACTTGCCTCCGTGGTGTTCTGTGTGTGTGTCTGTGTATATGTGTAGATAGATAGATAGAGATATATATGGTATATATGTGTGTGTGCTTTATTTATCTGTTCTGTGTGCGCATGTATGTGTATATCTATTCATCTCTGTGTGTGCATAAGTGTGTGCAGTGATGTGTGTGTGTGTACCACTATTGTGTATGAAAATAATGCAGACAATGGGCCATGTAAAATATTTGTCATCTCTGTTGAATGTAATTTGTTGATGTCTGTCAGTATGATTTGAATATATTCTATGAGTGATTAATGTATTGTTCATCAGTGCTGCAAATATGTTGACAAATGTGAATGTGAGTGATTGATGTATTCTTTATCAGTGTCGCAGATATGTTGACAAATGAATGTGAAGGTGAATGATGTGCAGGCCACGTGTGAACAGAGGGAAATGAGGATCCGTAAAGAGCTGAAGAAAGCCTTCAAGGTATCAGTATATTTTGGGGCATTCTTTTTCCTTAAGAGCACAATGCACAAGTTCAGTATAACTTACTTCACCGTCTTTTGCCCAGAGCTTTTCTTTTTCCTTTTGCTTTTGTTTGTTTTCTGATATTCTTGATTTTTTTCTTTATAAAACAAAATTATGATGCATATGCAATTGCTCTTTCATAAATAACAAATAGAGATCTGTGATAGATCTACAGTCTTTTGCTGTGGAAGAAAATGTGCAAGTTGCAGTGATATTTTTTAAATGTTGCCATAACTATTTTACCAGCATCTACATTCACCTTATATCATGTGTTTAATACAGTAAAGATAAAAAAATATATACATACTTGTATGTATCAGTTTTTTTAATTGTCCAGTCATATTTTTCAACATGTTTCTTTAGGTGATAATTTTACTATGTGGTTGTCTTTGTTTGATTATTATCTGAGAAAAATATGTAATTGTTCAATTTGTTCTGCTGTGTAGAAAGCATCTGAAGCAGAGCTTCAAGTGCTGGAGAATCGACTTGGCACAAGCAGAGAGAGCCAAAGATTTGGCACAGGTGGAAGGTAAGTCATTTTGCCTGTTTGCTTTTTGTTGTTCTTTTTCTGTCTGCCTTTAAAAGGAAACAAACAGACGGGCTTTGATTCGTGTTTAGTGTGTGTGTCTGTGTGTGTGTGTCTGTGTGGTTTTTTTCCCATGACAAAGTTGGTTGATGGGAATGAGATGTGAAAGACTTCAGCCTTTCTCAGGGTAGCATTTTGGGGGCAGTACCTGTCTTCTCTGTCTCACTGGTTTGCTGTGTACATATTTAAAGAGGTACAGGTACCTATTTACATCTGGGTGGACTGGGGTTAGAGTGTTCAAGCTTCGATACAAATCAGGTTACCCACCCATTTGGCAGGTATGCTTATTTCTGTTTGATATGATCTGTGGGAAAGTGGGTTCTGATCACTGCAATGTTTCATATTGAGTGTGAAAAAATTATTTAAGATGTTGTAATTTATGTTTCAATATCTATGCACAGGCTTATTAAGCACACACAGGCAAGATTTAGATGTGGTATGTCAAAAATCTGTATGCATTATAAATCATATGTTATGAATATTCAACTTGTATTTTGTGTAACTGTGACATTGAGGATGAATTCCATTAGTTTTAAAATATTTTGATCAGGATGATTTTAGAAAAAAAAAACTTATTCCTCAAAATTCCTCAAACTTATCAGGAATTTCCTTCAATGGTAAGGTAACTTCACTTGTTGCAGAAAGAAATGAGCAAGTCGTTAGAAATTTAGCAATATAGAAATTTAGCAATATTCTCATACAGGTCCCTTACAGGGTAAAGATGTTTCATAGTTATCTGTGCATTTTTGCCATTTTTCCCTTTGTTGCTCCTTTTTTTGTTTGTTTGTTTTTGTGGTTTTTGTTGTTGTTGTTTTTGTGGTTAGTTTGTTAACATGTGAGTGCCTCAGTTTTCTCTGTGATTAATATTTGTGATTTTGCCATACATATAAGATATGTTTGTATTTTAGATCCCTTCGTAAGAGGCTGTGGCATAAGTGAATAAATTATCTTATGAACTGGTAAGCTGATTCCAAGCATAGACTGCTTTGGAGGAAGTAACACAGTGTCGCTGTGTGCTTTGGAGGAAGTAACACAGTGTCGTTGTGTGCTTTGGAGGAAGTAACACAGTGTCGCTGTGTGCTTTGGAGGAAGTAACACAGTGTCGCTGTGTGCTTTGGAGGAAGTAACACAGTGTCGCTGTGTGCTTTGGAGGAAGTAACACAGTGTCGCTGTGTGCTTTGGAGGAAGTAACACAGTGTCGCTGTGTGCTTTGGAGGAAGTAACACAGTGTCGCTGTGTGCTTTGGAGGAAGTAACACAGTGTCGCTGTGTGCTTTGGAGGAAGTAACAGTGTCGCTGTGTGCTTTGGAGGAAGTAACAGTATCGCTGTGTGCTTTGGAGGAAGTAACACAGTGTCGCTGTGTGCTTTGGAAGAAGTAACAGTATCGCTGTGTGCTTTGGAGGAAGTAACAGTATCGCTGTGTGCTTTGGAGGAAGTAACACAGTGTCACTGTGTGCCTATGCATTGATTGTTATTGCCAGTTTTATATGTAAATCTGTTCTTTCAGGCATACATGTCTTCATTGTATTTTGTAATGCTGTTTACAGTGGCTGATAAATGTAACACAGTTTGCGCTACCCATTCAGCTAGCATAAAAGCAGATACAAAGTACAGAAACAGTAAGCTCAGAACACTCCTAGCAGATACACAGTACAGAAACAGTAAGCTCAGAACACTCCTCTGAGGGGAGATAATTCTCAAGAGTTGTGTCCTTTGATTATATTATAAAAATTCTCCCTGCTTCCCTCTTATTTCAGTGGCTGATAAAGTTCGAGAAAATGAAGCGGTCAAGTTGATCCGCATGAAAGGAGGACTGCTGAAAGTGTCAGAGGCTTACATTGAATTTGCCAAAAAGTGTTCTGTCATCTTTGAGGCACAGAGAGTGAGTATGATTAAAGAAAAAGAATGGAATGATGAAATGGGTGAATGAATAAATATTGTTTAGGGTATTTTTGAGAACATTTTGTTGTCTTACGGCAAATTACAAATAAGATTTTATCCTGCTGTATCTTCTGCACTGCTTCAGTGGCATTGATCCCAAAGCTGCTCAATCTGACATTTTTGTATGCCACCAGACCAAAGCTTGTTTAGTTAACCCTTTGACTTCCTGCAGGAAGCTGGTGAATAGGGTAAAGAAGTCAAAGGGTTAAGTTTTTGCTTTGCTAGGATAATTTGCAATGCAGGATGCTGGAGGACAGGGTGTGGGAGTCAAAGGGTTAAAGTCCCTGTACAGGAAGCCCGTGGGAGTCAATGATGTCAAGCCACCATGAGATATCCACTAGAGGAAGCTGTACTGCTGTTTGAGACAGTTGGAGGAGTTGAACAGTGCCAGTTCTGATCCCCTGAGTCATAAATTGGATGGACTGGTCAATGCCAAGGGCATTTCCTTAGATTATGTGTGCAAATGCATTGATTGTGTACTTTTTAATTTTCTTTCTCTCCTTTCTTTTTTTCATGTGAAGTATTCTGTATGTTTTGAAAGGGTTACAGCTCTGATATGGCTGTAAGTAGGGCGACTGGGCTTTGAACAAAAATAACAATAAGTTCTGATCCACTTTACTGAAGACACTACTCTCTAGACCCTTCTGACAATGATTTAATTGCTCAGCCATTGTCCAAATTGAGTGAGTGACCAGCAAGGAGGTCACCACACATCATTGTAATAACAGCCTCCATGAACTACTGACACTGAAGAACCCCAACTTGACTTACCTCAGCATGGAGCAGTAAAGAAAACCAAAACGAGGTCATCACGAGATTTGGGTATGAAGGCCCAGACTCTAGGATAGTTTCATCATGACTGATGATTTCATGATAATGTTGGTAATGATCATGATGCTTGGAGTTCCAGTAGGAATGAGACTGCATAACAGACCTGTATATAGTAAGTATATTCTGATGCTTTGGAATTCCATGTATGATTGAGACTGCATGACAGACCTGTACTTAGTAAATATATTCTGGCATCAGCTGGACCTGAGTGATACAGAAACCTGCAGTGTTAGTCAGGAAATTTGAGTAACACCAGCAATGATGCATCTGTAAAGTGTATGAGACTTGACTGTGTGGTCCCAGTCTTCCCAACGAGCCCATAGCGTGCTCAGCCCTGTACAGGAGTCAGTCAGGGCAGCAACACCAAAATCCCACAGTAATTGTTTTGACTGATCAGAATTTGAACCCACAACGTTCCAGTCAATTCAGAAGTAGAAGTTTGTGGATGGGAAAATGGTAAAACCACACTTCCTTATCCTCATCCAGCAAAACTGTCTGTCTGTAACAGTTTTGGGGTTTTAAATCTGTCTGTTTCTTTTTTATAGACAGATGGATGAATAGAGGTAGAGAAATAAATGTATGCATATATATATATGTATACACATAGCAGATAGGTATTTGATGAATACACACACATGTACTATATTGTACAAACATACACAGAGACAGACAATGCATATGCTACACAGTTTCTGTGTTTGTCACATTGTAAAACTCACTGTCATCACTCCAGATACTGTATCATTGTAGTTCGTGTTCTTTGTGCAACTTCTCTAGAAAAGCTTAGAAATACAGTAGAGTCCGCTTACAGTGAGTTTAAAGGGAAACAGATATATGTTTTATAGCAGTAGTTCACAGTACCTACAGAAAAATGAGTGACATATATTTTGTTATGTCATCATTGCGTTTTATTAGCAGTTTTTTGCATTGTCATGGAAGCATCCAAGTATACATACGTACACACAGAGGTACATGCGGCATATACACATTGCTGCTGGCTTTACTTTAATGGCATGACAAAGTGACTGACATATTTCAGTGACTGTTGAAGAAATCTAGAACAGTGTGCTGATCGCCGTGCTATACATGTTGTGTATGATGTTGAGCAGTAGTCTTGAGCGCTTGTTCAATTTAGGGCAAGACTATATTATTATATAACAAACCTGGTCTTTGGCAAACAACGCCTCATTCACACAAAAAGGAGTTCGTTATGCACGATAATAGATTTCGTTTATTACAGACATATTTTACAAGGGGGAAAGAAATGCAAGTGGTCAGGGAAAATAAAAAAGCATGTTATTACCGGAAATTTGTTTAGGCAGGTTGGTTGTGGGTGAACTCCACTGTATATACAGTAAGAAAATGGTGGTGTTGATGGTTGGTCTAATTGTTGCATAATGTATTCCACAGCAAATTGCTCTCTTCCTGCCTGATGTCCACACGCAAGACTTGGAAGACATCAAGTACACAGGTAAGAATCTAAGATGGTATAATATTTTGTTATTATTTACTTTGTAAGTGACAGTATTTATGAAAAGTGATTTGCTTGGTAATTGGCACACATGTGAAGAATAATTTACTTTGTATTTGGTACCTTCTGTGAAGGGTTGTTTACTTTGTAATTGGCAATTTTTGTGAGTCATTTACTTTGTAATTGGCAACATATGTCAAGGGTTATTTTACTTTGTAATTGGCAGTTTTTGTGAAACATCATTTAGTTTGTAATTGGCAACAGTTTTGAAGTGTCATTTCCTTTGTAATTGGCAGCTTCTGTGAAGTTTAGTTACTTTCTAATTGGCAACATTTGTGAGTCATTTACTGTATTGCAACATATGTGAAGGTTGTTTACTTTCTAATTGCAAGATTTGTTAAGAGTTATATTACTTTGTAATTGAAACATTTGTGAAAGGTTACATACTTTGTAATTGGCAAACATTTAAGAAGGGTCACTTACTTTGTAATCGGCAACCTTTGTGAAGAACAAGTTAAACTGGTGAATTGAAGCCAATCTGTAGACATGATTTGTTAACACTTTCAGATCCCATGTCAGCTTATCAGACTCTTCCTTGTTGTTATCTCTGTTGGTTTGTGTGGCTTGCTGATAATGTAGGGTTGTGGGTTTGAGCTGAAAGTGGTTCCCTTTTCTTTTTGTTTGTTTGTTGTTTTTGTTTTGTTTTGGAGGTGTTTGTTTTGTTTGTTTTGTTTTCTTTGTTTCTTGTGTGTGTTTTTTTTTAGGCAGACTGACTGACTTGATAGAACCATAGATTTGAGATCTGATATGTTTAGGACAGTCCTGTCCTGTAGTATACAGATGTGCCTGTTCACTATCCATCGTAATGCTCTAGTCCTTCTGGTGATATCATCTTAGTGTTTCATAGGCCCTGCCCCCCCCCCCACCACTCACCCATTTTAATATCTTGCCAGAACATGGGTTTTGTGCAGGTTCAAGGTAACTGCTGGCAGATTTCCGTGGAGCGCATATGGAGTTGTATGAGTGGGATGAAACCTCTTTGAACAAAATCCTGATTTTCTTGTCATTTTGAAGTGCTCATATGTGTCCTGGTATTTTTTTTTTCTTCTTGTGATGCTTCATATCTCCAATCTTCAATGTAGAATGTTCAGGTGACGTTGGTGATAAGGACATCAGTTAATTTTAGACAGTACATGCACGCATTCACGCACGCACACAGAGCTGTCCTGTGTCATTGATCACAGAGGAATCTTTCTTTCTTTACATGAATGTTACTTTCATCAATAAATGATTATTCACATGGTAGACAAGACTTGATTAATTAACCCTTTGACTCCCAAACCTGGTCCACTAACATCCTGCATTGTCAACCATGCTAGCAAAGCAAAACCTGAACCTTTTGATTCCCTCACCCTATCCACCAGCTTCCTGCAGGAAACTGGTGGATAGGGTGAGAGAATCAAGGGGTTAAGTTTTTACTGTTGGTGGATAGGCTGCCGGAGTCAAAGGGTTAAATTTTGGATGATTTTCAGGTTCTGGTGCCACCAAGCACTATGTGCAAGTTGCCAAAGAGAAAGTGCGACAGTACCGCGCAGCACAAGTATGATCACCGTTCTCTTCCACACCATTACTGTGAGTTCACTTGCTCTCTTGTGTCATGGTTGGGAAGTACCTGTGTAATGTGCTGTCCTTATGCAGGCTCATGGAAAGGATTCATAGGTAGTAACTGCTTCATACCTTAAGAGACACCAGTCAAGGATTTCTTTTCTGCCCCATTTTGTACACCATTTCACTTGTCACAGAGCTGGGACAATTTCTCATAATGCTTTGGCAGTGCATGACGATGGGGATGATAGTCATCATGTTATGGAGTTTCACTCCGTATTGAGACTGCATGCAGGGCTGTATTCTACACTTCCTTGAATGATATATCCTGCCAGCAGCCAGGCCTAAGAGGTACAGACACCTGTGGTGTTGGTTACAAAATATGACTGTATGGTCCTAGACTTCCCAGTGAGCCTGTAGCATGCTTAACTCAGGATATGAACTGGTTGAGGCAAAAAAAATCCCACATTGACTTGCAGGATTGATGGGATGCAATCCCACAGGCTTGAGGAGTCTGCCGGCAGATTTCGATGTTCCAGTCCGTTACTTTTATCACTGCGATACAGTGACTGGTTAGCCAAGGAATCATCATCATTATCATCAATTGTCCTGCAGCATGGCATTGGCATCATGGCCCTCCACATGAATCTATCCCTTGTCGCTACAAGTACATTGCCCACCTTCTCTGTCCTCAGCCACCTGCAAGTTTATCCAGTATTTTCTCCCTGGGTCTCCCTGGTGTTCTCCTTCCCTCCAGCTTTCCTGTTGTGACCAGGTGCTCTGATTTCTTTCCTCATATAATGTCCTATAAATGTTGCTTGTCTTTTTTTAATCTTCTTTGTTAATATCTTCTTGTGTCTGCCTCCTTCAAGATTTTCTTATTTGTTTCCTTTGCTGTCCATGGAACTCTCAACATTTTTCTTAGAAACCACATTTAAGTTGCCTCAATTTTGTTCTGACTTTGCATGTTGACTGTCCATGCCTGCTACCATACAACAGTATCGGTTCTGCATAACACTCAAGAACTCTCAACCAATGAATGTTGCATGTCTGATGTCTAATAGTCTTTTTATGATCTTTTCTTCTGTTCAGTGATTTGCCAGTCGTGGGTTTTCAGAGAAAGTTGCAGAAGATGAGAGAGAGAGCATCCTCTTCTTGGTATCTACATGGCCAGTTGTAACTTAATAGATCAGGTTGTATTCTGACATGTTGAATGCAGTAATATTGAATGCTAAAACAGGAATTATAATATCATGGAAAAAGGAAAACAGTATTCCTGTTGGTTTTTTTTGTTTTGTTTTGTTTTGTTTTGTTTTGTTTTGGGGTTTTTTTTTGTCCGCTGCTGTGTTGAACAGTTAACCACTTACTTGCTCCATATTTGGCATCCTGGTGAGATGGTCTTCTTTCACGGAGGTTGATCTGGTTATGTCACTTACTTCACCTCGCCTCTCTCCTTCACTGGGATTAGTATTAGGAGCCACTCTCATCGTCACAAGTTTTTTCCAGGTCACATGATTGAGACATCTATGGGCGACCTCCTGGATCTCTAGACCACAAACTTCAGCAGTGTTGTTGAAATAGGTGTGCGGTCGTCCCTTTCTTCTCTTCACCTCAACTTTCCCCAGCAGGACCGTTGACCTCAGATTTGTTTTGGTGTTTCTGATTGCATGGCCTACATATTTCATCTTTCTTTTGTTGATCTCTGTCTGCAGCTGGCGCCTGAAATTCAGTTCCTTTAACCCTTTGACTCCCGCCTGTATCTACCAGCATCCTGCATTGTCAACCATGCCAGCAAATCAAAAACTTAACCCTTTGATTCCCTCACCCTATCCACCAGCATCCTGCTGGAAGCTGGTGTGATAGGGTGAAGGAATCAAAGGGATTAGTTTTTGCTGCTGTTGGTGGATAGGGCGTGGGAGTCAAAGGGTTAAGGTCACTTACGTAGCAGGACAAAAATGAGAAGTCCAACTGAACATGAAATTTTCAGAGTCCTTCAGAGTACTCTCTTCCTCTCTCCATACAGAGTTTTATTGCCAGAAGTGGCAAGGGGGCCAAGTCAGGACGGTAAGGTGGGTGAGGAAGAACTTGAATGGATTGCTCTTGTGCAAAGCTCATAGTGACAATGGCTTTATGTACACATGCGTTGTCATGTTGAGGGAACGCTTTGCTGATACCCACATTCAGATATTGCTTGCAGATGGAGTGCTCGACTTGGGGAAAATTCTGTCATATGATATCTAGCAGTAAAAACTACCCTATATGATACTTGTCTCCTTAAGCAACTGTCAAAGCAGCAAGGATTTTGATGAGACCGTCTTCAAATTTGAATCCTGTGAAAACATAGCGTCTGAGTTGCTTCATGTTATGATTCACATCACATTACGTTTTCAGTGACATCATACACTTAAACTAGATATGGTCTCATTATAATTTTGTGCTTGGTAATAGGGCAAAGACTATAATTTATCTCATTATAAATTTTTATGATAAACAGTTCGAAAATGGCAGTCTAACTGATGAAAATTTTGGATCAGCCTTTACAATATCATGGGTGTCATAGAAAAAGTTGACGGTCCACAAAAAGCAGGAATTTCTGGCTTATTTCAAATTAAGAATTGAATGTTCTGGCTGAAACTTGCTCTCTCTGTCTCTCTGCCTGCCTGACTCTCTAATAAACACACACAGACACATGTGAACACAGACACACACACACCTCTCTCTCTCTCTCTCTCTCTCTCTCTCTCTCTCTCTCTCTCTCTCTCTCTCTCTCTCTCTCTCTCTCTCTCTCTATGTCTCTTTCTCTCTCTGTATTTGTCTTTCTTCTCTCTCTTTCTCACTCACACTTACACACCACACACACACACTTTATCTTGTTCAAAAAAGTGAAGGGTAAAGATTTCCCCTGTAACTTATTGATTCCATGTTTTACTTCTTGCTGTTTCAGTGGAGCCTCCTCCACCATACACTGCCAGCGAAGATATGGGAGATGAAGTCATCTCCACTGACCCGGGCTCTCACTACACGTTCTCGTACGGCACGGCAGTGGCTGACACTAACATGTCCCCACGGAGACGCAGCAACAACAATGCTTCCACCACCACAACCACCTCCAGCACCACCTCCTCTTGCGCCATCATGCCACAGTGTGTGGCCGACCCTCGTGCCATTGTGGACTATGATCCAGACTGGGATAGTGACTATGAGGATTTAACAGGGGCTATGGGTGGAGCCAAGATATGAGAGTAGTCTTTTGCTCTGAGTGTCTTGCTGGGTTGATGTAGATTGTTGTGGAAAGGGGGATGATGGTTGATTTTGATGACACACATTTGTAGTGTTTTTTCTTGTTTTTTTTTGCGAGAGCGCAATGTTTATATAAGTGTGTGTATGTGGTGTGTGGCTGTATGAACACGAATTTATAGTGCGTGTGTGTCTTTGTTAAATAAGAGTTCAGGTTCCATTTGCCAATTCTGAGGAGTTTTTAAATGTAAAGCTTCACCAGAACAGTGCCACAGAAAGCAGAAATTATAAATCATGTGTATACCAGATTTGTCCATGTGTACTAGTACTGTTTAAAAAGATGAGTGGGTGTTATCTTATAAAAGATAACATCGTATTTGTAGTCACTCAGATAGTGTCTCCACATCAGAACCATTCATGAGTTGAAAATACTGACATAGAAATAGAGGAAGAGGTGTGAAAGTGAGATCAGGGTGGGAAGGTGATGGTTGGAAATAGGAGAATGTGCATTTCAAGAATTTCTTCCACATTTGGTGCTTGAATACAATTACTGTCAAGTTGTGGCTTATGTCAGCAAAGTGCAGTGGCCATCTCTTTTTTCTTTTGAAACAGCAAACAAAATACGGTTGTATATTTTAAGGAGTTGTGAATATGTCCACTGTTTTGTGTTTCTTTATGATGAGAAAGTGAAAAAATCAGTGTGTTTGTAATAAGAGACAAAGATCAGAACTTGCTCTGTGGCATGCTGTCTGTGTGTTTTGAATTACTACAGCTCAGCACACACAGCGCTGTTGAGGACTCTGTGCTGCACAAACCACCGACTTACGTAGCTCTGAGGTGTATCATGCATGCCTAGATTGACTGTTGTGTTTGTTAGAAGAGACAGTGATCACAAGCAAAATTGGTAGTTGCCAAATCTTGTTTGTGTTATTTAATATCTAACATTGATACCAGTAATTGCCAAATTTTCTAACCATGACTTGTAATGAAGCAAGTGTAATGATATCAGTTTTATGAAATGTGAAGATGTTCCACTCAAGCAATTGTCAGTTTATATTTAAAGATGTTCCATGCACTTCCAGTGTACCCAGTCCTAGTTTATCATTTTAACAACTCTGTATGATAGCACATTGACCTTCCATTAACTAATACACTGCTTGAATAAGTACTCTTCACAACATTTGATAGTTCTCCCAGTTGGCTAACTCTTTTGAAAGAGGCGCGGACTGAAGATGTCATGTCCCAAGTTCAGTCCACCCTGCTTGTTCACTGCCCATGTTAATGCACCAGTCATCTTGATGGTATCACTGTTTCATAGGATCCATGTTTCATAGGATTCATTCTCCTCTTCATTTCAAAACTTTGCCAGTGCTTAAGATTTTTCAGGATCAAGTAGTTTGCCAAACAACTGCTAACAGATTTGGTTAGAGCGCATATGGAATTGTCCGGGTGTGATAAATCTCTCTTGAACAAACTGTGGGCTCCATGTTCTTGCTTTCATGATATGGACATTATTTCCACTCTGTTTCTTACTCTGTTTACATGCCTTTTGTGTTGATGTTGTTTTCCCTCGGCATACTTTTTGCAGTTTGAGCAAAGTGATAAGTTATTGACAGAGAACATGGAGATTTTGAGTTTCTATCAAGGAATGTGTTTCATGTTCCCTTGAATTGTTGCCTTTGTGGTTTGGAAAAAGCAAGATTAAGCAATGGAATATGACTAAAATATTTATTTATTTATTTGATAAACAGTTTTACTGCTGTCTGTCTATTTGTCTGTCTTCATCTGTCTCAGTCTACCTTGTGTCTATAGCTGTCTACAGCCTTTGTCTGTCTTTATGTCTCAGTCTACCTTGTGTCTATAGCTGTCTACAGCCAAACGTGATCCTTCCAGTACGCTTCATTCATATTGTGGCCATTGGAGATTTGTTTCAGTCATTGTATGCTTGGTCTCGCGCTTTTCAGTAAGTAGGCTTAAGGAAGCCAGCTGTACAATTCTTTTGAGATGTAAAGTTAACCTGATTCTGTATTGTAGAGTTTACATGATTCTGTATTGTAGACTTTACCTGGTTCTGCCATAATGAATGGGGGGAAAACTTGTGTTTGTTCCAAACTCACCTGATTATTTGGTCTTCTTCAGATTTCCATGGCAGAAAGAATTGGTTTTCTTGGATTACATGGGCCTTTTCCTTGAAAAATAAAATCTGCGGATCTATGCTCTCAAAGTCTCCACTTTGCAAACTCCGTCCTGTAATTGTGCCAGTTCTTGTTTGGTATATTCTGATAAGATATTCATTGGCACAAAGACATTGTAAAGTTCAACAAAAGGGGCGTTGAAAATTCTTGGAGTTTTGAATGGAAGAAAGAAGTGATCGGCAAAGAAGAGCTGCCCATTTTCATGCCAAAACTTTCAGCTCACTGGTCAAAAAGTTTTTTTGAGCATTCTGAATGTCTTGATTTGATGCCTGAAAATGCGCCAGATTGCACAGACTTTACCCCCGTTAAAAATTTTGCAAAGGAGCATGTCTCCAGACTTCCCAACATTTCCTCTTTTTTCTTCTCCAGCTGTCCCCACCCCTGCTCATACCATCTTCCCTGGATGATGTCCATGTGGTGTGAATACATGTCTGTAGGTGGCTTCTGCAAGATTGAATCCAGTGTTGATTGAAACTTGGCTGTCCGTGATTTCAGTTCTTCTGTAGCTTTTAATAATTCTTATCACCATAGTCCTGGTAAGTTTGCTCAAATTGCAACATCCTTACATGTTGAGGTAGATGAGCTTTTTGTATTTATACATTAAGGCATCCTTTATGCCATTTGAAGCTTGCTTTTGTGATTGGATTAGTTTCTTGTTTACTTACGCTTTTGTGTGTGTGTGTGTGTGAGAGAGAGAGGGGGGGAGAGTCAGATAGAGAAAGAGCATGGACAGTAACATACTTCTGGCTTGAAGTATATCATGCACACATTTTGTGTTGAAATATCTCGTAATGCCCAAAGTTAAAACAATGATTCTGTGTGTTTGTGCGTGTGTGTGTGTGTGTATGAGAGTGAGAGAGTAGGGGGGAAGGAGGGAGGGGGCAAATACATACTTCTGGTTTGCAGTGTATCTTGTGCAAGATTTGTGTTGAAATGTCTTATCGTGGCGTATGTAAAAATGAAAATGATCAGTCTGTTTGAAATATTTGTGGGTGCAGATTGGACTCTACCATACTTGATGCAACAAACAGTTCCCTACTGGAGTTTAGTTGATCAGTGATCAGCCAACACTGGCAAGGAATCGGATTGATAAAGTTTGGAATATGTTTTGCTAAATTTAGTGGAAGCCAGTCCGTCTTACAATATGTCTGATCATGGGTATTGATAGTTACCTTTATCATACATCATTATGCCAGTGCAAATGTGGTGTCCATATATATTATCGTGCATTTTGGAATAAAACTGTTTAAGAATTTGCATTTTTACAGTGGGATATTTTTTAATAATCCTTGATTCAAGTAGTAAACTTGAAAGAACGTATTGTTAGAGTTGACTTAAAATAAGAACTACGTAATTTGCTGAGTATGAGCCCTGCAATTGTTTTTCGCAGCAGTCTGAAACGGTGAAATATAACCAAATGAAAACTTACAATTACAGTAGCCAGTCTCATGTGCTTCCATTTTAATGGAATTATAAAGGAGCTGCACATTTGTTATGGAAACAGCTTTCATTATCATGTCTGTATTTGGTGAAGAGAAAGAAAGAAAGAGTGGTGGGATGAGTGGGAATGGATTTTTTATGATCTCAGCATTGACAAGTCCCAGCCATAAACCCTTGCTCTTTCGATTGCACATCGAGGAAGTTCTACTGTTCTGTTCATTTTGTAAATGGCTGTTGATATTTGTAGCTTTCTGTTGTGGTTGATATGGACAGCACATTTTCTTTCTTTTTCCTTGTATTCCTTTTTCTTGTAGTCTTTTTCTCAGGACATGGCCAGCTCATGGGTTTATGTGCAGGCTTAAGGCTTGTGCAATGATAACCATACACATGGTACCTGTGACGTTAGTGCATATGGAATTTATTCAAGCACGGAGATGTCGTCTTGAGAAACAGAAACTGTAGTCTTTCTGTCTGTCTGTTTTTGTTTTTCTTTGCTTTTTGTCTGACAAAATGCATTCTTGATGTGTGGTCACATGTGCTATGTTTAGTTTTAAAGAAAAGTGCCCTTGCTTTGTGGTCAGTTCCCCGCGCAGAGAAAAGGAATTGAGGGGTGGTTCTTTTTTAGTCTTTTTAGTCAAAAAACAAAGCAATCATGTTGCTGCAAGGGTGTTTTTGTAGTGAGTATCCTTTTTGAAGCCCTGCTCCTGTACTTTTTCATTTTTACATGATATGTTTTATGAATTATGAAACTGATCTTCCAGATACAAGTGAAGTATTCTGTGTAATATATTTTATATATTATTAACCCTTTGATTCCCTCAGCATGTCAAACCAGCAGGAAGCTGGTGGAAAACATGCGAATTGGATGAGGGAATCCAGAATGCTGGTGGATTGGATGAGGGAATCCAGAATGCTGGTGGATTGGATGAGGGAATCCAGATCGGTGATGAATGTTCCATTGGTGGATTGAATGTGGGAGTCCAGAATGTTGGTGGATTGAATGTGGGAGTCCAGAATGTTGGTGGATTGAATGTGGGAGTCCAGAATGTTGGTGGATTGAATGTGGGAGTCCAGAATGTTGGTGGATATACTGAGGGAATCGGGAACCTAATGGATAGGCTGAGAGAGGCCAGAAAACTGATGATAGGCTGATGGAGTGCAGAAAGCTGGTGGATAGGGTCAGGGGTGCAGGATAGGCTGAGGGAGTGCAGGAAGCTGATACATAGGCTGAGGGAGTCAAAGGGTTAAGCTTCATTCATCTGTGGTCCCGTTTTCTACACATACACCCATATTTATGCTCACTTTATTTGGGTGTTTTGCTTCCAGTTTCGCCCACCCCACAAATCAGTATTCAGTCGCACACACACTGAACGCCTAAACATACGCACACATGTCACCATTGTATCATCACTGACTAGGATTCAGGGACAGAGAAAACATGTTTTTAACACCATTTGATAAACAGGACTACATATTACAATATTACAATGTCAGGTGAAATGTGTAAGTTTCACGTATGTGGAGAACACGTCTGTGAAGTAGGCACAGTTCTGTATGTGTCTGTGTGTGTGTCACTGTGTGTGGTGTGTGTCTGTGTGTGTGTGTGTCTGTGTAAAATTAGAAATATATTATCCGTGAGTTTTTGTTATTGGGGTGTGTGCTGACAAGGAGCCAACATGAAACAAGTAGTACACGTCTGCAAGTGAAGATGACGATAACAGCATGATTCCAACTTAAACATTCTCTGTCTCTGTCTATGTCTTTTCTTGTCTGTCTGTCTGTCTGTCTGTCTTACTGTATGTCTTCGATCACTTCGTTTCCCTCTCTCTGTCGTCATTTCTGTGTGTCTTCTTGTCTTGTCATGTTCCTCTCTGTTCATGTCTTTTCTCGTCTCTACTTCTTTTCCTCGTCCTTGTCTCATTCTGTGTGTCTTTGTACTGTCTGTCTGTCTGTCTTCCTGTATGTCTTGATCACTCATCGTCTTCTGTCTCTCTGCTGTCTCTAGTTCTGTGTCTTTCTCTTTGTCTTGTCTGTCTGTGTCTTCTGTTGTGTCTTAGATCACTTCATTTCCTCTCTGTCTCATTCTGTGTGTCTTTTCTTGTATGTCTAAGATTACTTCTTTTTCTGCCACTTTTTTTTTTGCCTGTGTGTCTCAAGTGACTTTTTTTCTTCCTCTTTTTCTCAGTTTTGTCTATCTGTCATCTTTCTAAGATGACTTTGTTTTCTGTTTGTCTCTTTCTGTGTCTTTTCTTGTTTTGTCTGTCTAAGATGACTTTGTGTCTTTTTACTCTGTGTCTTGTTTTGTCTGTCTGACTTTATTCTCTGTCTTTTTACTCTGTGTCTTGTTCTGTCTGTCTGACTTTATTCTCTGTCTTTTTACTCTGTGTCTTGTCTGTCTGTCTGTGTTAGGTGAGTTCATTTTCTGTCTGTCTGTGTCGTTTTCGTGTCTGTCTAAGATCACTTCAGTCTCGCTGTTTCTCTGTGTAGCTTTTCTTGTCTGTCTGACTTCATTATTCTCCCTCTCTTCTCTTTTCCTTTTGTGTCTGTGTGAGATGGCTTCATGGTTCCAATGCTCTCTCTCTCTCTCTCTCTCTCTCTCTCTCTCTCTTCTCTCTCTCTCTCTCTCTCTCTCTTTCCTCTCTCTCTCTGTCTCTCTCTCTCTCTTCTCTCTCTCTCTCTCTCTCTCTCTCTCTCTCTCTCTCTCTCTCTCTCTCTCTCTCTCTCAATTTTTGTTTGTTTGTTAATCTACTTTCGCTGTCTGTCTGTCTGTCTTGTTACTCTCTTTTTCTTTCTCTGTTTCTTTCGTCTGCATGAATGTTTATTTTTGTTGTTGATGTATTGTTTCCCTTTATGAGGGCCTAGACCTGTATGAACATATGATCTGAATCTGAATCTCTCTTGTTCTCTCTCTCTTTTTCTCGCACAGCGACTGTTTGATATAAAGAAAGAAAACTGGAGAGTTTTTATTGCCATAGTGTCGTATATCTAAAAATGTAAAATTTTATTGTGATTTGTCCTTTTAAATACAAGCTATTGCTTGATAGAAGTAGCATACATCATGAAAATATTGTCCATGAGCATTGACACAGTTTTGATCAAAGTGATGCATGGACTGGGTGTCTGAATGAAATAAGTGTGTTTGTAAACGAAGACATGCCTTACAAACGGAATTTGTTTGCAGTGCTGAGCCATACTTTTTGTTTCATTTTATTTTATCGTATTTTTGTTTTATTTTATTTTTTTATTTCTATTTTATCTGTGATTTTTTTCTTGTTTTTTAATGGTCCATCCCAGTCTTTTGTTGTTTGAATCTTTGGTGATCCTTGATGGCTTTTGATTTGTATTTATGTACAGACTGGTGAATTTGATTGCTTTTGAAGATAAATGTGTTCATATAAAAAGTGAGAGGGAGAGAGTGTGTACATTCATGTCTTTGATATCATCATCAATTTGATGGAAGACAAAATGATGATATGATGATGATATGATGATGTTATATGTATGTACGTGTGCATGTGAAACTGTGTGCATTCTTGTGTGTATGTGTAGCGGAAGAGAATGAGAGACATTCTTCTAAAAGGCCTATCAGGTAGTTTCTGTGAAAATTTTGCAACAGACGATGATGTGTTTGTATATATATGTTTTGAGGTTTTAGCGGTGATGAGATGATTTAATAAATTTGTACATTATTGCTTGTGCTCCTTTTATGATGATGCCCTTTGTGAAATCTGACCTTATTTTGTGAAGCCAGATGCGCATGTGTACAAGCGAGCTTGCACAAGCACTGTCAAGAGATTCCAGATAGAGAATATCTAATTATTAATAATACATTGGTCTTATGTTGACTTGTTGATTTGTATTTATAACCTTTACTAATAAATATTTGTAAAGTTACTGTAACGTGTTTTGTTGTTATTTTGCAGTTGTCAGTGTTACACTGTTTGCCAACAAGTTTACATGTCTTCTTTCTTATTTTTATATAAGATTTTACAAAGAGATGAGAGAGAGAGGCTTTATGTTATCCATGAAGACAGAAGCTTTATCAAACAGAAATGAAGAGAGACTAAGAACGGTTTATTTGTGTGGCCATTTGCCTTTACAAACTGTTGTACGCAATAATACTTCAGTTAATGAAAAATATGACAAAATATTGGGAATTGCTCACTTTTCTTAAACAGGAGGTGCTCTCTGTTCACTGGAAACTTTAAATATTTGCAAACAGTCGGTGTGTTTCATTCTTTAATGACAAGAGCAGATCAAGTTTCAAGGCATTTGGATTTCTGTGAAATTTTGCTGTGATAAACTTATCTCGTTTTTTCAGATCCAGAAAACAAAGACTGAAGTGTACTTCATTTTAAGTGGAAGTGCTCCAAAATAAACAAATACCATCTGTATCTCTACGTGTTTTATGCCACAATATCAGTCTGTATCGTACTGCAATATCATTGATACTAGACTTGAATTTAACTACAGCAGCTTTTACATGTTTATTCGTGTCTATAGAATTGTATGCTCCCTAGAGATGGTTTGATTAAGATGTTCTATAAAATGTAAATCTTTAACTCGTGTCAGTATTGCCATCTTGGTCCTGCTACTGACAATCTATTTATATTTGTTTAAAAACGGCATACGAACATGTTTACTGAGTCAATGCCATGATCATTCCAAACATATCTAAATCCATATCTGAAGTAAGTTCAGTGTTTACAACATATCTCAATCCATATCTAAACTAAGTTTGATGTTAACAATAAACTAAAAGTGATTGCATGGCAGATTCAAGGAGATTCCAAAAGCCATATATGCATTTGTGTCAGTATATTAAAATGCAATCATGACTGTCTTCTGAACGCAGGTAAAAGTCAAATTTGTTGTCTTCTGCCTCGTTTGGTTCGGCCTGCACGTGGTCAGGCCATAAGTGGCGATGAACGTGGTGGCATTGGGTGAGTGCCATCACTGTCTGATTTAGTTGACTGTTATAGATATTTGTGTTAATGTGAATGGTACTGTGTTTTGCTTGAAGGTGCCAGCAGGCCTGGTACGTCTGGCTTCAGCCCTTGTTTGGTTATGATTTGCTGACAGCTGACGAAGTGTTGTTGCTTTTGTGTGTGTGTGTGTGTGTGTGTCATGGTTTACAGGACGGCAGATGGCAAAAGTGTTTATACTCTGTGTGTGTGTGTGTGTGTGTGTGTGTGTTATTTGCAGGATGTCGGCCAAAACAATGCAGTGTGTGTGTGTATATATGTGTATGTGCGGTTGAATAGTTAAATGACTGATATCCAATCAAGGTTATGCATTCATCATTGCCAGTGAAACCTGAACGAAGTGAACAAGAAACACTTGGCAGTGCTGGATGAGACCCAGAGCACCAATGCCTTGCCACTCTCTGGACAATCACTTCCAGCTCCCCACACCACATCGTAGCCATTTTCATCAAGCAATAGGTGGGGGGGGGGGGGGTATGTCCAAACGCCGTATGATCCATTCGGACCCAGTCATCAGTTACCTTGTTTGTAAACCGAATGCCAAATCTCAGGACATAGCGACACAATGCGCACCAAACATGTTTAGCCCAGCAATCGGACAAAGAGAACGAGGAGCCCAGTTTGATAACTTGAAATAGGAAGTCTAATCAACACGCTCACACACACATATGCACACACATACTGACACTTACATACACCCTCAAACACACAAACCCCCTCCCCACACACACACACACACATATACTTTATATACATATATATATGACACATACACTCTCAAACACACACACACACACTGACACATACATACACTCAAACATGCACACACACACACAAACATACACACACACAAACACACATGCATACACTCAAACACACACAAACGCAAACACACACACACACACCTCACTCCACACACACACACACACACACACACACACACACACCAAAAGGAAACTAATTCCATCATATGCCTGTGTCTAAAATAAACAGGCAATTATTGACTGGGTTTCTATTTTTACCCGCTTACGAGGTCT
>JAPXFY010000024.1:59579497-59581997 GCA_030674185.1 Monoplex corrugatus
ATAGGCTTACAGATTGACCTAGATTCGACTAGGCCTACTCTGTGCCAGTATCAGTCACTTCCTACACTCCGTCCCTCCCGAAAGATCGTAGCAGTTACAAAGCACTGCTGTAGAGTGGTGGACGTTGGTCAAACCTGCCTGGCTAAAAATACAAGATACAAGATACAATATTCTATTTAGCCCAGAACATCACAATGGGAAATTGTTTTGGCATTCGCATTAAAATACACACAGGAACAAGAACGCATAAACAAATGTACACACATACTCTTACTCTCTCTCATTCTCTCTCTCTCATCCCTCTCTCACCCTCCCCTCCCCTCATCTCTCTCCCCCTCCCTCGTTGTCGAACACAATATCAAAGATTATGACTAATTCTAAAAATGTACGGTTAAAAAAGCACATCATAAGTCAGATGACTTGGTTAGTACTTTTAACAATGACAAAAGGGCAATACTCATTGAAAAACAACTTTGGAAGGTATAGAAAAATTTGATTAAAGATGCAATTTAATATGCACATTAAAATCAAATTGAAGTAAAAACAATAAAATGAGTATGTAGACTAAGAGGACAAGGTTAAACTTTTTAAGTCAGCCGACAGACACACATATACAAGCAACAGCCGATCCCCCATCCACCCACACACCCACACCCACACCACACACACACACACACACACACACACACACACACACACACACACACACACACACACACACACCTGCACGCGCACGCGCACGGAGTCAATACACACACATACACATGCACATGCACGCACCCACACACCCTCTCTATACCCTCTCTCACATACAACCCCACAATGCTATATGCACACAATGTTTGCTCCAACATAAGTCAATTGTACACATCCGCACGCTCTCTCCTCTGCTCATCCTTAACTCCAAAGCCCCGGCACATCTCACGTGAACAAGCAGGGACAGTGTCACGGGCCGCCTTCACATAGAAGCTGTTGCTTAACCGGCTTGTCCTGGCCTTAAAGGACCTGAATCGTTTACCGAAGGGAGGGGGGAGAAGAAAATATTTGCCGGATGGCCCTCGTCGGCCACGATGGATTTGACCTTCTTTTCCATTCTTCTAAGATAGATGGACTCAAGGGGCTCCAAAGTGGTCCCAAATAATTTTCGAGGCGGTCCGGACAACTCTATTGAGCCTCTCCCTCTCGGCTGCGGGGAGGGCGCCGTACCAGGCAGTACGCTCTCCATCACCGATGAAACTGATGCTGGAGAAATAGATGTCTCGTGTTTAGATGACCCAATTTATATGCTGACATTCATTTCATTGGTGCATTTTTCGTCTAGAATATATACATCAGTTTTGTATCTTTCATTCCAAGATTAGTTTTGTGTCCGGTTCTTAAGTGCATGAAATGTCTTATTCATGTTTATTGCCATAGCAGTTCAAATATCAGTTGCCTTTTTGAAGGATCGTCGCACTTAGGCAGCTGCATTTGTACTCACCTTTGTTTTGTTGTTGTTGTTGTTGTTGTGTTACTTTGTATTGTTTTATGTTGCGTTTTGCGTGCCACTTTAATGGCCACAGAAACTGGGACAGTTGTTGCAAATGGTATGATGATGACGACGACGAGGATGATAATCATGATGCTATGGAGTTCCATCTTAGGACTGAGTAACAGGGCTGTGCTGTAATCTTACTATTATAACATCCTGACGTCAGCCAGACCTCTTCCGAGTCTTTCATGGGTTCAGCTCCAGTCCGTGAAGTGCTCAATTACCGTGTGTCGCCACGGGAGGCATTAGTAGATGATGATGATGATGATGATGATGATGATGATGATGATGATGATGATGACGACGAACGACGACGATCATGATGATGATGACGACGATCATGATGATGATGATGATGATGGGAATTCAAATCCACAATCCTTCAGTCGGTAGTCCTACACACAGGTCACGCACACCCTACACTCATTCCTACCTTTTAAAAAATGAAGAAGAAGCGCCGTGGTGTATACCATACAACGAGTCGCTGAGCACCAGACACCTTCTTATTAAATGCTTGAACTTCAGCGGGCTAGTTGGTAAAACTATGGACTCAAGATCTGATATCTTGAGTTCAGTCCCAGCCCGCAACATTAAAAACTGGACTGTTCGCTGCCCATCTTAATGTTTCCATCGTTCTGGCGGTATCAGCTTACTGTTAGGTGTCTTTTCCCCTTTCCCCGTTTCAAGACCTTGCCAGCGCATAGGGTTTTGTGCAGGCTCAGGAAATCTGTCAGATAATTAATTGCTGGAGGATATGGGTGGAGCGCATATGGAGTTGTATGAGCGTGGTGAATCCCTCTTGAAATAACTCCAGTAATTTTGCTTGGACTTGAACAATGTGAGACATAAAGCGCTACACGGCAGACTCCTCAAAGAACCTCTTCCGAGACATTCCTTCGGATGCAATTTTTAAGTTTTTGCAAGAGATCAATATATTTCATTTGATATGACTGACATATGAGAACGATT
>JAPXFY010000024.1:59589497-59591997 GCA_030674185.1 Monoplex corrugatus
TCTTCATGTAAAAGATTTGCTAAAAGAGGACGGTAAATTTATGAATGTTAATGAGTTCCAAAACATCTTGCAACGTCCAGTTCAAAGCCTTAGATACTTCGGCTGCGTGAGTTCTATCAAAGAATTCTTGAGAAAAAATAAAATAAAATTAGAAAACAACTATAACGAAGAAACTGAATACCACAAAGCATTCAGCCAAATGATTCGTGCTCCTTAGGGAACAAAAATATTTTATGAAACACTGATTGGTAAACCAGTGTTACCTAATGCATGTGGGGGATGCGAAAGAACTCTGAAAATGGAAATTCCTTGGTCAAATATTTTCAAGGAAACAAAAAGAATAAAAGAAGTAAGGTTAAAATGGTTTCAAATAAAAATTAATTATCGGGTTTTGGTGACAAATTCAATCCTAAAAGATATGGGAGTCATAGAAAACAACAGGTGTAGCTTTAGTGAAGAAGGGAAAGATTCTATTTCGCATTACTTGTAGAAATGTCAACATGTGCAAAGTTTTTGGGCAGAATTCACAGAATACATAAAAGGAAAATGTACAAACTGTGATAGATTGGAACTAAATCAGTTATTAGTTCTCTTTGGAAATGACAAAACAAAAACAGATTATTGTTGTTGTTTTTTGCACATGTTAATACTAGCAAAATATACTATTTACAAATGCAGAATAAGAAAAGTAAAACCAACACGTCAATTATTCTTAACAGATCTAAAAGAAGCTTATGAGACAGACAGATATGTATTTAACAATAACATGCAATATGACAAATCTGTACAGAAATGGGCACCATACACAAATTTGATACAAACTGATTAAGACAAAAGGAGTAAAATATTGTTATAAAAGTTTTATGTCAATAGAAGTCATGTATTATACATATACAATTACATAATTTTTTTGCCAAGAAATGTATGCTTTTTATAGCAGCCTTGGTTGAATTTAGTTGACATTGACCACAAGGTGATTGTTGTATAATTGAGTTTGCCCAGTTATATAATATATATAACGGTGTGTGGACAGCTCAATAAAGTTCTGCAATGCAACTGCCATTAAACACTATGTAAGATGACTATGTATGTTATGCTGAACAACATTGAATGATAAACAGAAGGAATAAGTTTACTTAAAGCTTATATTATGCACTGTATTAGATATTGATGTTGAGAAAGACAGAAAGAGAGAATGATATGCTACAGAATATGCAATGCATTATTTTGCGCATTATGAAAAAGGGTTGTGAACATACAACGTTAGCGATGTCTTTCCGTTTGACAATATCTCAACTGTGGTGGCCTGTAGCACATTTGTTCTGAGCTTAAAAAGGCGTGATGCACAAGTAATTGTCTGCCACAACATACTTCCTGATCACTAACACTTTTCCACTTAGTTACGTTTCTCCGGATGCTAGCAGCCAGAGAGTACTAAGAAGATGCACAAGTAATTATCTGCCACAACATACTTCCTGATCACTAACACTTTTCCACACAGTTACATTCCACAGGATGCTGGCAGCCAGAGAGTACTAAGAAGATGCACAAGTAATTATCTGCCACAACATACTTCCTGATCACTTACACTTTTCCACACAGTTGCATTCCACAGGATGCTGGCAGCCAGAGAGTACTAAAAAGTTATGACATAAACGGATACCAGCCACGCCTCTCTCCTTCTCCTGCCACAGGGTACTAAGCGCGCCAAAACCCTAATCAGCATCCTGCAGGCGCGATAGACACCACTAGCCCCTGCCTGCTTATTGGTTCTGTTGAGTAGGCTAATAGCACTTTCCGTCAGGCGACTGAGAGCAGAAAAAAAGGGTTGTGAATGAGTGCCAGATAGTACCAGCTAACACCAACATAAAATAATGTTTTTTTGCATGAAAACGGCAACAGCCCTGGACTTCATTTCATTTTTTTCTATAAGATAATTATATGGAAAGTTAACACATACTCACGGTATCAGCTTCGTGCAAATTAGTTAAATATTTCTTCTTTAGGTACCTAATTTTCAAATGCCATTTTTACAAAACTTACCGCCAGAACGATAGTACCTTCTCGCAGGGACCCCTCGATATACAGTGATATTAAATGTCTTATGACAGGCAGGAAAAAATACTGTGGTTCTCCTTCTATTCTTACACTATTGTGCTTTTTTCTTCTTTCTGGTCGAAGTTGGCATGACAGATTTGAGTCTAGGTGAACTGATAGTCAACTGTTCCTTCATCAAAATGTTGATTTCTTGTGTTGGATTGTTTACTCCACATACTCTTGCTTTCAATTCATTGACCATTGCATGAGTTTCTTCACCACCCTGCTCACCTTGAAATCCTAAACTTCCTTGATCTGTTTCCACAGACAAGGTACAAAGCATGAAGTCTTTCACAATGCACTTAGTGTGTTGCTGTACAGTTTCCATAGTGAATCACAGACACAACCCCACTCAATCAGTCACAAAATACCTTTTAAAGAAAAAAGTCAACCCAGCTGTTTT
>JAPXFY010000024.1:59599497-59616997 GCA_030674185.1 Monoplex corrugatus
AGGCATTTTCATAAATGTACCACCACCACCCCTTTGTGTGTGCGTGTGTGTGTGTGTGTGTGGTGTGTGTGTGTGTGTGTGTGTGTGTGTGTGTGTGTGTGTGTGTGTATGTGTGATTGAAAAATGATGTTATCGGTATGTGAGTCAGATTATTTGTTTATGTAACAGGCAGTGAATCGAACTGAGAATAGCGCTATACAAAAGTTGTTTATTATTATTATTATTATTATTATTATTATTATTATTATTATTATTATTATTATTATTATTATTATTATTATTATTATTATATGTATGTGTGTGTGTGTGGCGAGTTCAACGTATGCACAGTTTCATTCCAAAAATCTAATGAACAAACAAAGGAGTGTTGATCAGAACTGAATTAAACTGAAATGAACCGAAGCAAGCCTATGGCCCGACAACTGTGACCCAGTGAAGAGAAGACACTAAGTGTGCAGCGTGCAACGTGTGTGTGTGTGTGTGTGTGTGTGCGCGCGCGCGCAACGTGTGTGTGCAGGGGGTGGAGCGTAAAGCGGGAGAGAAATGGATGGTGCGGGGTCCGGTGGAGTACGTCCCGCCGGTGGAGGTGGAGGTGGTGACGTCACGTAACGCCGTCCCACTGGACGACACAGAAGGCATCTACGTCAGAAACATGACGACGGGCCAGGTAAGTCGTTGTGAGGGTTGATGATGACCGTGGATGATGGTAATGATCATCAGTTTCAGTTTTCAGTTTCTCAAGATGACGTCTCCGCGCGCGCTCGAAACGAATTCCATATGCACTAACGTCACAGGTGCCACGTGTATGGTAATCATGGCACAAGCCTTAAGCCTGCACATAAAACCCATGAGCTGGCCACGTCCTGAGGCCCTACCTTGATTGTTTTGCCCAGTCTATATTTTATACTGGTATTGTATCAGCCTATCACTGGAATAATCTTGGTTACATGTGATGATCAGTTCGATGATGATAATGGCGGTGACAGTGACGACGACGACGAGGAGAGTGAAGTTGATGTTGATGATCATAGGAATACGATGACCATGATGATGTTAAAAATTCCGTGGTGATGATGATGATGGTATTGATGAACACGAAGAAACCACCGGTTAGCAGTAGGTGATGGTTCAAACACAGTCTTTATCGTCAGATTTCCTTACAAAAGCACTACCCTTTCAACCAGGTACGAGCTATTACGGGCATTACCTACATGCTGACGGAAGAAGAAGAACTATGGGAGAAGGAGCTACCGGAGGAGGTGGAGCGACTCATCATCAGCACCCTGGACCCTCTGGCCAACCGCTACAGCCGGATGTGGCGTCACGACCACAGCGCAAAAGGGTTAGCACGTGACAAGACTCGTGTCGTCACCTACCGGGCGCCCCACAATTCCGCCGTGCAAGTCTACGATTATAAGGAGAGGAAAGGGCGGTAAGCTGACTTGTTAAAGATGTTAATGATTGTTTCAAATGGTTGGTTATGGTTCTTCTTTATGTTTCTTTTGTTTTCTTTTTGTTTTCTTTTTGCTTTGATTTTGTTTTGTTTTTGTTTTGTTTTTGTTTTGTTTTTGTTTTGCTTTGGTTTGATTTGGTTTGCTTTGTTTGTTTTATTTTTGAAGCAGTCTGAAAGATTTGTGTACATCTTCCGAAATAGAAGCGCTGTTGTTGGTTAGTTGATCCTCTGGTTTGTATAGTATGCGTGTGTGTGTGCGTGTTGTATATGTGGTGTGTGTGTGTGTGTTTGCGTATGTGTGTGTGTGTGTGTTTGCATATGTGTGTGTTTGTGTGTGTGTGTGTGTGTGTGTGTGTGTGTGTGTGTGTGTGTGTGTGTGTGTGTGTGTGTGTGTGTGTGTGTGTGTGTGTGTGTGTGCGTTCATGACATTGGAATGATCTTTTGATACTAAAGAGTCGAAAGTAGTTTTAAAAATCCAATAATAAGGATATCTCATCTCTCTCTCTCTCCTCCTCTCTCTCTCTCTTTCTCTCTCTCTCTCTCTTTCTCTTCTCTTTCTCTCCCTCTTCCTCTCCCCTTCTCTCTCTCCTCTCTTTCTCTTTCTCTTTCTCCTCTCTCTCATCTTTTCTTTTCTCTCTCTCTCTCTCTTCTCTTTCTCTCCTCTTCCTCTCCCTTTCTCATCTTTTTTGTCCATACACACACATGCACTCAGAAACACACATACATACACATACACGGTTAGGTACACACGAACATACATGCGAACAAGCACGCATGCACACAAATACACATACGCACGCATAAACACACTCATACAAACAAACAAACCACACCACACACACACACACACATATATATATATATATATACACACACGCGCGCACACATACACACACATAGACACACACACGCTCGTGCACACACACACACACACACACACACACACACACACATACTGCCTATGCAGGCACGCGCCCAGAAACACATATACCACGAGTGGGTGTCAACCAATCGCCTTTTTCTTTGTGTGCTTACCTGTCGTTCGTTTGTTCTGTTCGCAAACACCCCCCCCCCTCCCATCCCCCAAAGTTATTCCCATACCTCTGTTCGTTTTTTCCTTTTCAAACACACGTAACCCCCCTCCCACATGTTTATTCCCATACGTCTGTTCTTGTGTACCTGTTCACATCCACAACCTCCTCCCCCCACATATTTATTCCCATACGTCTGTTCTTGTGTACCTGTTCACACCTACAATCTCCCCCTCCCCCCATATATTTATTCCCATACGTCTCTTCTTGTGTACCTGTTCACATCCACAACCTCCTCCCCCCACATATTTATTCCCATACGTCTGTTCTTGTGTACCTGTTCACACCTACAATCTCCCCCCTCCCCCCACATATTTATTCCCATACGTCTGTTCTTGTGTACCTGTTCACACCTACAATCTCCCCCCTCCCCCCATATATTTATTCCCATACGTCTGTTCTTGTGTACCTGTTCACACCTACAATCTCCCCCCTCCCCCCATATATTTATTCCCATACGTCTGTTCATGTGTACCTGTTCATATCCACAACCCCCCACTCGTGTATATTCCCTTACATCTGTTTGTGTGTACCTGTTCACACTCACAACCCCCCCCCCTCCCACATGTTTATTCCCGTAGTCTGTTTGTGTGTACCTGTTCACACTCACAACCTCCCCCTCCCACATGTTTATTCCCGTAGTCTGTTTGTGTGTACCTGTTCACACTCACAACCCCCCCCCCTCCCACATGTTTATTCCCGTAGTCTGTTTGTGTGTACCTGTTCACACTCACAACCTCCCCCTCCCACATGTTTATTCCCGTAGTCTGTTTGTGTGTACCTGTTCACACTCACAACCTCCCCCTCCCACATGTTTATTCCCGTAGTCTGTTTGTGTGTACCTGTTCACACCCACAACCTCCCCCTCCCACATGTTTATTCCCGTAGTCTGTTTGTGTGGTACCTGTTCACATCCACAACCTCCCCCTCCCACATGTTTATTCCCGTAGTCTGTTTGTGTGGTACCTGTTCACACTCACAACCCCCCCCCCTCCCACATGTTTATTCCCGTAGTCTGTTTGTGTGGTACCTGTTCACATCCACAACCTCCCCCTCCCACATGTTTATTCCCGTAGTCTGTTTGTGTGGTACCTGTTCACATCCACAACCTCCCCCTCCCACATGTTTATTCCCGTAGTCTGTTCGTGTGGTACCTGTTCACACTCACAACCTCCCCCTCCCACATGTTTATTCCCGTAGTCTGTTTGTGTGGTACCTGTTCACACTCACAACCTCCCCCTCCCACATGTTTATTCCCGTAGTCTGTTTGTGTGGTACCTGTTCACACTCACATGCCTCACACACACATGTTTATTCCCGTCGTCTGTTTGTGTGGTACCTGTTCACACTCACAACCTCCCCCTCCCACATGTTTATTCCCGTAGTCTGTTCGTGTGGTACCTGTTCACACTCACATGCCCCACACACACATGTTTATTCCCGTAGTCTGTTCGTGTGGTACCTGTTCACACTCACATGCCCCTCACACACATGTTTATTCCCATACGTCTGTTCGTGTGGTACCTGTTCACACCCACAGCCCACAACCCCCCTCCCCACATTATATATTCCCATACGTCTGTTCAAGTGTACCTGTTCACACCCACAACCCCCTCCCACATATTCATTCCCATGCGTCTGTTCCTTTGAACATTTTCACACCCACATCCCTCCCTCCCACACACACATATTCATTCCCATACGTCTGGTTGTGTGTACTTTTCTTGTCCCCACCGCCACTCTACCCCACCTTTCTCTCCATTTTCAGCTCTCTCTCTCTCTCTTTCTCTCTCTCTCTCTCTCTCTCTCTCTCTCTCTCTCTCTCTCTCTCTCTCTTTTAAATGATTATAACAATTAGTATTTTACAGCACCTCATTTCACAATAGCCTCACAAAAGCACGAATGACAGAGGCAAACAGACGTAAACCAAATACATGTCAACCCCTACCACTGTGACGAAAACAAACACAAAGTATACGATGGTAAAGAAGCAAGTAAAATTGATTTTTTAAAGAAAATGTCTATTTCTACATGTCACTTGGTCATGCAAAGACGATAAAATGTCTATTTCTACATGTCACTTGGTCATGCAATGACGATAAAATGTCTATTTCTACATGTCACTTGGTCATGCAAAGACGATAAAATGTCTATTTCTACATGTCACTTGGTCATGCAAAGACGATAAAATGTCTATTTCTACATGTCACTTGGTCATGCAAAGACGATAAAATGTCTATTTCTACATGTCACTTGGTCATGCAAAGACGATAAAATGTCTATTTCTACATGTCACTTGGTCATGCAAAGACGATAAAATGTCTATTTCTACATGTCACTTGGTCATGCAAAGACGATAAAATGTCTATTTCTACATGTCACTTGGTCATGCAAAGACGATAAAATGTCTATTTCTACATGTCACTTGGTCATGCAAAGACGATAAAATGTCTATTTCTACATGTCACTTGGTCATGCAAAGACGATAAAATGTCTATTTCTACATGTCACTTGGTCATGCAAAGACGATAAAATGTCTATTTCTACATGTCACCTGGTCATGCAAAGACGATAAAATGTCTATTTCTACATGTCACTTGGTTATGCAAACACGATAAAATGTCTATTTCTACATGTCACTTGGTTATGCAAAGACGATAAAATGTCTATTTCTACATGTCACTTGGTCATGCAAAGACGATAGAAAGAAGTGCGGTAGTAGAGATATACTAAAACAAAACAAATTCAAAACGAATTAATTTTAATTTAAGCATTCCGATTTTTCTCGGATATGTGTATACACGTTGTTTTCCCCCACAATGCGCAGGCGGTATCTTGCTGCACAGTCTGCATACTCCGTCTTCGGTAAGTGTGCATGCTGGGTGTTTTTATGTTTCCATAAGCCACCAAAGACTGTCATCGTCTACAGGATCTTTAACGTGCGTTGCTTAATGCTCAGTATATATAGAAAGCAGGTCTGCAGGTCAAAATCTTCGCCATAGAGGTCGGGGCAAGAGGGTTTGTGGCACCTCCGCTTATGATCTCATGAAACAACTCGCCATTTCTGGGAAGAAGAGGACTAGAGCCCTTAAAGCGATGGCAGAGGCAGCAGAAAGGAGCTCAAGCTGGATCTGGGCAAGGAGGAACGAAAAAAGTGAACTTCATAAGGATTAAATTCCCTACAGATGATGTGTGCCCCGTTAGCACATTGGTAAAACCGCGTACCGCAGTTCTGAAGCGCAGAATCGCCCAGGTTCGATCCCCGGCGTGGGAAAAAAAAAAAAAAAAAAAAAAAATAGACAACAGCAGAAGGGCATCCAGGAGTCATGACCTGGATGTGGCCCGGCCCCCCGAGAGTGTAAGGAATTCAGGGCCGAAACACTTGTCTAAAGGGGGTTACTTCTCTGAAGACCTTCTGTTGTCTAGCTCTCCCTAGAGTTTCTTTCTACCATATATATACGCGAAGGGAGTCTATGCAGCAACAGGTGTGCACACACGTTGATATGGGAGATCGGAAAAATCTCCGCTCATCACCGGGAAGCTTCCCGGCAGGATCGAACCCCAGATCTTGTTATGAGAAGTGTAAAGTCTTACCCACTTCACTACTGCGCCACTTGAAAACGGTGACCGAAAATGTCCACAGTGTGATGTACGGGCCGGACCTGGTGATGCTGGGTCCAGACGAGCAGTTCACACAGTTGAGCCTGTCGGCAGGCAGACCCAAGAAGCACCACCAGCTCAAGTCTCTCTGTCTCCTGCTTGGGCCAGACTACTGCACAGACATCATCGTCGTGGACACCGCTGACCACGCCAGGCTCTCCCTGACACTGGCCTACAACTGGTGAGTTTATGAGTGGGTGGAGACACTGTGGGTGGGTGCTGATGGTCTTTCATTTAATGTCTATTCACTTAAGTGATTTTAGATAAAAAAAAAATAAAATAAAATAAAAAAATTCATGAGGAGTGAAGAGTATACTTGGAAATTGTTAATCTTCAGGAAAAAGAAATGAACCAGAAAACAACTGTGCCGAAGACGAGAAGGAACAAAATCACAAGACGTTATCATAATTAACAATTGAAACAGTAAAATTGGCTAACCATAACATTGAACATGTGAAATGGCGTGTTAAAGATAGTTTGCTGTAGGACTTTTTGACAGGCTAACAAAAATTCATGTGTTCAGGATGGTGAGGCAAATATATCAGAAACTGTCTTCTTAGACAGTGTAGGAATATGTCGTTTCACCCGAACGCATGAAAGAATATGACTATGTGTTATCTTTTTTCCACACAGACATACTATATTCCTGGTGTATTTTGTTTTGAATGCATCAAGTTTCCATCTATACATAAGGGATGGGTGGGTGAGTGGAGAGATGCATGGGTGATGGAATAGTGCGCTAGTGTTGGGGTGGATGGGTGGTGGAAGGAGGTGTTGATCACAGAGGGTTGTATGAATGGGTAAAAGGATAGATGGGTGGGCAAAGGGATATACGGGTGGATAAAGGAATACACGGGTGGGCAAAGGGATATACGGGTGGATAAAGGAACACACGGGTGGGCAAAGGGATATACGGGTGGATAAAGGAATACACGGGTGGGCAAAGGGATATACGGGTGGATAAAGGAATACACGGGTGGGCAAAGGGATACACGGTGGATAAAGGGATATATGGGTGGACAAAGGGATATACGGGTGGGCAACGGGATATATGGGTGGATAAAGGAATACACGGGTGGGCAAAGGGATATATGGGTGGATAAAGGAATATACGGGTGGGCAAAGGGATATATGGGTGGATAAAGGAATACACGGGTGGGCAAAGGGATATATGGGTGGATAAAAGAATACACGGGTGGGCAAAGGGATATATGGGTGGATAAAGGAACACACGGGTGGGCAAAGGGATATATGGGTGGATAAAGGAATACACGGGTGGGCAAAGGGATATATGGGTGGATAAAGGAACACACGGGTGGGCAAAGGGATATATGGGTGGATAAAGGAATACACGGTGGGCAAAGGGATATATGGGTGGATAAAAGAACACACGGGTGGGCAAAGGGATATATGGTGGATAAAAGAATACACTGGTGGGCAAAGGGATATATGGTGGATAAAAGAATACACGGGTGGGCAAAGGGATATATGGGTGGATAAAAGAATACACGGGTGGGCAAAGGGATATATGGGTGGATAAAAGAATACACGGGTGGGCAAAGGGATATATGGGTGGGCAAAGAGATACGTGGGTGGGCAAAGGGATATATGGGTGGGCAAAGAGATACGTGGGTGGGCAAAGGGATATATGGGTGGGCAAAGAGATACGTGGATGGGACAAGAGAGATATGGACGGGCAAAGGGAAAAACGGATGGACAAATGGATATACGGGTTGGCAAAGGGATATGTGGGGTGTGCAAAGGAATATACGGGTGAACAAAGGGATATATGGGTAGGAAAAGAAATATATGGTTAGGAAAAGGGATGTATGGTTGGGCAAAGGGATGTATGGTTGGGCAAAGGGATGTACGGGTGGGCAAAGGATGTATGGTTGGGCAAAGGGATGTACGGGTGGGCAAAGGGATGTACGGTGGGCAAAGGGATGTATGGTTGGGCAAAGGATGTATGGGTGGGCAAAGGGATGTACGGGTGGGCAAAGGGATGTACGGGTGGGCAAAGGGATGTATGGTTGGCAAAGGGATGTATGGGTGGGCAAAGGGATGTACGGGTGGGCAAAGGGATGTACGGGTGGGCAAAGGGATGTATGGTTGGGCAAAGGGATGTATGGTTGGGCAAAGGGATGTACGGGTGGGCAAAGGGATGTACGGGTGGGCAAAGGGATGTATGGTTGGGCAAAGGGATGTATGGTTGGGCAAAGGGATGTATGGTTGGGCAAAGGGATGTAAGGTTGGGCAAAGGGATGTAAGGTTGGGCAAAGGGATGTATGGTTGGGCAAAGGATGTATGGTTGGGCAAAGGATGTACGGTTGGGCAAAGGGATGTACGGGTGGGCAAAGGGATGTAAGGTTGGGCAAAGGGATGTATGGTTGGGCAAAGGGATGTATGGGTGGGCAAAGGGATGTATGGGTGGGCAAAGGGATGTATGGTTGGGCAAAGGGATGTATGGGTGGGCAAAGGGATGTATGGTTGGGTAAAAGGATGTATGGGTGGGCAAAGGATATACGGGTGGGTAAAAGGAAGTACGGGTGCGTAAAGAAACGTGTGGGTGGGAAAAGAGATGTAGGGTGGCCAAAGGGATATACATACGGGTGGACAAAGGGACATACGGTTGGACAAAGGGATGTACGGGTGGACAAAGGGACATACGGTTGAACAAAGGGATGTACGGGTGGACAAAGGGACATACGGGTGTACAAAGGGACATACGGTTGGACAAAGGGATGTACGGGTGGACAAAGGGACATACGGTTGGACAAAGGGACATACGGTTGGACAAAGGGATGTACGGGTGGACAAAGGGACATACATGTGGACAAAGGGACATACGGTTGGACAAAGGGATGTACGGGTGGACAAAGGGACATACGGGTGGACAAAGGGACATACGGTTGGACAAAGGGATGTACTGGTGGACAAAGGGACATACGGGTGGACAAAGGGACATACGGTTGGACAAAGGGATGTATGGGTGGACAAAGGGACATACGGGTGGACAAAGAGACATGCGGGTGGACAAAGGGACATACGGGTGGACAAAGGGATGTACGGGTGGGGAAAGGGATGGATGGGTGGGCAGTGTGACTGATGAATGGAAGGACAGGTGGATGGTGGTGGAAGGGAAAGAGATGGACGGGTGGTCAAGGGAAATTGGGTGGGGTGGGTGGATGGGCAGAGAGATTGTGGATAGATGGGGTGGGCAAAGGAACTGATGGATGGGTGGATGGGCAAATAGGATGGGCAAGCAAAGGGGGTGGATGGATGGATAAAGGGATGGATGGTGGACGTAGGGATTGATGAAGGACGGGATTGGTATGTGGAGGGAAAGAGGGATAGTCAAAGGGATAGGTAGGTGGGTAGAGGGATGGATGGGTAGAAGGATGGGTGAGTAGGCAGAAGTATGTTTGGTGGGCACCATAACTGACTGGATGATGAAGAGATCGATGGGTGAGTGAATGGAGGGAAGGATAGATAAAGTTAAGCGAACAGTTGATATGGTATGTGAACGGAATCAAAATCAGTCAGAAGCAAAATCGCTTTCATTTTTTGTTGTTGAACAATCAATGATCCGTAAATCAGATATTAATGGTGTGTAGTGATGGGAACAACCAAATGTGGGTGGATATGGTCATGGAAGGGTGGATGGAGCATCATGAGATGGGTGGACTGCTCACGAGTCTTTGAACTTGTGATGGTGGGGGCGATTGATGATTGGATGTACACATAAGTTAAACCCAAAAATGTGAATTGATTGTGGTTTGTCTATGCAATACAGTTGAAATAAAAACTTACCCTGCAGAATCGATGGTTTGGTGGTTGTGGGTAGCTCTCAGTGCCGTCTCCTACCCCCCCCCCCCCCCCCCCCCCCCCCGTATTAAATTGAAATGTATCGTTAGAAGGTTACCTTTACTCTCATTGGTCGATTTGGCCAGTGATTTTGCAAAATAACTTTCATGTTGATGGTGGTGGTGGTGGTGGTGGTGGTGGTGGTACCGCTGCTCATGCCGCCAAATGAAATAAATCAAAGTTTCACAAAGTTTGCACTGTTTGTAGAAAAAGATTAATTCATCACAAAAACTATGCTTTTGTTAGAAAATATTTAACAACTCTCTCCGAAAACTTTGGACGTTGCGCAGGCTAGATGTCTTTCGAAGACTCTTTGTCTAAGCATATAATTCATATACCTTCTTATCTAGAAGACAAAGCGGATTTTTATGTGTATGACCATAATCTATCCTGCTTTATCCCGTCTTTTGGGAGCTGAGGAGAAAATTTCTAAGAAAAAATACAGACAGATAATGTGAAAGGCAGAAGAAAGAAAGCCTTGTGATTTAAAGATAGTATGACACGAAATCTGGAGGGAAAGAAAACACCAGGTTGACCCAGGGAGAAAATACTGGACGGACTTGCAGGGTGGCTGCGGACAGAGAGGATGGAAGACGTGCTGGCAGAGGATAGATCACATGGAGGGCCATGATCGCCAACGCCAAGCGGCAGGGCACATGATGATGATGATGATGATGATGACAGAAAGAGGAACCTCTTAAAAACAAACTAGATAGGTCCTGTGGTTCCAAAACAGGAGGCCTTAATTTCTGTATCTTACTGTGGGAATACATGTACAATGCCCATGCTAAGCATTGTGGTTGTGGTGCAGGCATTTCGATGTGGAGAAGAACAGTGAGGAGGACGGACAGAGCCTGTTCAGTGTGGCTGACTTCACAGGAGACATGTGCAAAGCTATGGCCTCCAGGATAAGAGGCAAGGTGGCCCAGGTCACCTTTGAGGACTTCCACAAGGTGTGTGTGTGTTTGTTTGTTTATTTGTTTGTTTGTTTTTTGTTTGTTTATTTGTTTGTTTATGTGAGTGTGTGTATGTGTTGTCTGTTTGTTTGTATGTATGTATTTATGTATGTATGCATGTATGTATGTTCTGTATGTGTGTATGTGTAAGTCTGTCTGTCTGTCTGTATGTATGTTTTGTATGTATGTATGTATGTGTGTATGTATATATGTATGTATGTATGTTTGTATGTATGTATGTTGTGTATGTATGTATGTATGTATGTAAGTATGTGTGTATGTATATATGTTTGTTTGTTTGTTTGTTTGTGTGAGTGTGTATGTATGCGTGTGTGTGTGTGTGTGTGTGTGTCGTGGTGTCCGTGTGTCTGTGTGTGTGTGTGTGTGTCTGTGTGTGTCTGTTGTGTGTGTGTGTGTGTGTGTGTGTGTCGTGTGTGTGTGTGTGTGTGTGTGTGTGTGTCTGTGTGTGTGTGTGTGTCTGTGTGTGTCTGTCTGTGTGTGTGTGTGTGTGTGTGTGTGTGTGTGTGTGTGTGTGTGTGTGTGTTGAAACGTGACTGTGTGCAATGCATACACACATTTCAGACGGTTGTTGGAGGTTCGTCTCGTTAAAGAAGGTCAGCCTCCCCCTCCCCCCACTTCTCTCCCGCCCCTATCCCCCCTACACATACATGTTAGTTCCAAAGCGTGCATTCTTCGTTATCTGCAATAGTATTTCCTGTCTCGTTAAAGAAGGTCAACCCCCTCCCCTTCTCTCCCGCCCCTATCCTCTGCCCCCCCCCCCCCCCCCCCCCCAACACACATACATGTTAGTTCCAAATCATGCATTCTTCGTTATCTTTAACAGTATTTCCCGTTCTTTTTTGTCACATCAGAACTCCGCCAGGATCATCAACACGGCGGTATTTGGAGCAGGGGCAACGGACCCCTTGGTGGAGAACAGGAAGTTCCGATTCGCCTGCAACAAACTGGTGATTTCGGGAATCGACATTAGGGCCGTGGAGCCTGTGGACCAGACGACCCGTACTGCCCTGTACAAGTCAGTACAGCAGGCCATTGAAATCACCACCAACTCACAGGAAGCAGCCGCCAAGTGAGCATTAACCTTTTGACTCCCGCACCCTAATCCACGAACTGCAAAAACGTAACCCTTTGATTCCCCTACGGAATCCACCAGCTTCCTGCAGGAAGGTGATGGATAGGGTGAGTGAATCAAAGAGTTAAATTTTTGCTTAGTATGCTTGGCGATACAGGATACTAGTGGACAGGGTGCAGGAGTCAAAGGGTTACCATTGTCATCTAAAAACCAGTAACATACAAAAATGCCATCAGAAGCGTATTTAAATAATGAAAGAAACAGGGCGCGAAATGTCGGCCAACTGGCCTTTGTCGACGAACACGAAAGACAAAGACACGAAAATTCCTTAGCTTCAGAACGAAACCAACAGATCAGCAAACTTTCCTGTTGTTTCGTTGAGTTTGAAGCTGGAGAACATTGGATTTGAACATACAAACGATAAAGAGTTGATTGAGTAAAGAGTAAGCTGGACTCTAAATTACACATTGACCAATTGCCGTAATAAATGATCGCAAAAAATGATGGCATTGTTCATTTAGTTTCAGTTTATCAAGATAACGTCTCCGCGCTCAGACTGAATTCCATATGCACTGATTGAGAAGATCTAACATGATGATGGAATAAGCCTCAAGCCTGCACATATACTCCATGTGTTGGCAAGGGTCTTGAGCTATAAGACGTAGCCCTGATATGGCTGTAGTAGTCGGCTGGGCTGTAAGCAATATGAACCTGAACCAGGCATTAAAACGAGGCCAGCCCACGGGTTGAACACAACCCCTGCGTTAAAGCCTGGAGCTCGACAATTGAGCAAACAGGCACCTGGTATTTTCGTTTATTTTTTTCGCACATTTCTTTATGCTTTCTGTTTAGATATTCATTTGTTGCGTGAAATATCTCTGTGTGAATTAACCCTTTGAATTCCGCACCCTATCCACCAGCTGCAAAAACTTTACCCTTTGACCCCCTCACCCTGCGACTCAGGAAGCTGGTGGATAGGATTGGAGGGAGTCAAAAGGTCAGTTTTTGCTTTGCTAGCATAATCAACAATGCAGGATGTCGGTGGACAGGGTGAGGGAGTCAAAGAGTCAGTTTTTGCTTTGCTAGCATAATCAACAATGCAGGATGCTGGTGGACAGGGTGGGGACTTAAAGGGTCAGTTTTTGCTTTGCTAGCATAATCAACAATGCAGGATGTCGGTGGACAGGGTGCGGGAGTCAACAGGTTAACAAACATGTTTTTTCCTAGATATGAAGCAGAACGCAGAGAGCAGAAAGCCAGAGGGAGACTGGAACTAAATAAACTGGTGTCTGAGGCTGCCTCCGAAGAATTCAGGCGCCGCCTACTGGAGCTGCAGGCTCATAACTCTGCCGTGCAAAGCTGTGGACAGGCGGCGGCAGAGGCTCAGAGCTGTGCACAGGCAGCACGTATCGAAGGCCTGGCCTCGGTAGAACAAGCCCGTTTGAAAGCTGTCGCCGTGAAGATTGAGGCGGTGAGTGTGTTTGCTCTAGAGCTGAGCTAGATTGGACAAATTGGGCTCGGTGGGTCGGGATAGGCTAGATTAGCACGGGCTGGGTTATTTTAGATTTGTCTGAGCTGAGTTGGTGTGTGTGTGTGTGTCAAAAACGTTATAACGTCTTTGGTGTGTGTGTGTGTGTTGTGATGTGTGTGGTTGTGTGTGTGTGTGTGTGTGTGTGTGTGTGTGTGTGTGTGTGTGTGTGTGTGTGTGTGTGTGTGTGTGTGTGACGCTATAACATCTTTGGTGTGTATGTGTGTTGTGTGTCTGTGTGTGTGTGTGTGTGTGTGTGTGAGAGAGAGAGAGAGGAGAGAGAGAGACGTTATAACGGCTTTGGTGTGTGTGTGTGTGTGTGTGTGTGTGTGTGTGTGTGTGTGTGTGTGTGTGTGTGTGTGTGTGTGTGTGTGTGTGTGTGAGCGCGCGTTCATGTATAGGTTTGTGTTGTTGTTGTTGTTGTTTTTAGCGTGTGTTAGGAAGTCCGGACCGTGTCCACGTAGCATAGGACGTCATCGACGACTCCTTACCAACGTTAAGAACGGAAGCTGAGTGGTACGGCCACATACAAGAACCCTGGCCTGGCAAAGACCATCATGAGGGCACCGTACCAGACAGCGGAGACGAGGCAGACAGAGAAAAGATGGGAAGATAACATCAAAGAATGGACCAGCTCCCTCATACCACTGAGGAAAGCGGAAGACGAAAGGCATGAGGGAGGTTGTCAGTCGTCTGTGGTTGGCCTTACACCCCCACCGGTACGGGACCTGACCTGACCTGACTGAGGATAATTTGGACTGGTTTAAGTGGATTGCATTAGTTTTAGGTTGGCAAAGACGTTATAAAATGTATTACATCTGTAAGGTTTGGTTTGTGCTTGGTTGATTAAGCGTTGAGATGCCTGGCGTTCGTATTGGACTGTACTGTGTTGATCTGTATTGTGTTGAGTTGTATTGTGTTGGGTTGTATTGTGTTGAGTTGTATTGTGTTGGGTTGTATTGTGTTTAGCTGTATTGTGTTGGGTTGTATTGTGTTTGGCTGTATTGTGTTGAGTTGTATTTGTTGGGTTGTATTGTGTTTGGCTGTATTGTGTTGAGTTGTATTGTGTTGGTCTGTATTGTGTTGAGTTGTATTGTGTTTGGCTGTATTGTGTTGAGTTGTATTGTGTTTGGCTGTATTGTGTTGAGTTGTATTGTGTTGAGTTGTATTGTGTTGAGTTGTATTGTGTTTAGCTGTATTGTGTTGAGCTGTATTGTGTTGGTCTGTATTGTGTTGAGTTGTATTGTGTTGAGTTGTATTGTGTTTAGCTGTATTGTGTTGCGTTGTATTGTGTTTAGCTGTATTGTGTTGAGTTGTATTGTGTTTGGCTGTATTGTGTTGAGTTGTATTGTGTTTGGCTGCATTGTGTTGAGTTGTATTGTGTTTGGCTGTATTGTGTTGAGTTGTATTGTGTTGAGTTGTATTGTGTTTGGCTGTATTGTGTTGACTTGTATTGTGTTTGGCTGTATTGTGTTTGAGCTGTATTGTGTTGAGTTGTATTGTGTTGAGTTTGTGTTGTGTTGAGTTGTATTGTGTTTGGCTGTATTGTGTTGAGTTGTATTGTGTTGAGTTGAGTTGTGTTGAGTTGTATTGTGTTTGGCTGTAGTGTGTTGAGTTGTATTGTGTTGAGTTGTATTGTGTTTGGCTGTAGTGTGTTGAGTTGTATTGTGTTGAGTTGTATTGTGTTGAGTTGTATTGTGTTTGGCTGTAGTGTGTTGAGTTGTATTGTGTTTGGCTGTATTGTGCTGAGTTGTGTTGTGTTGAGTTGTATTGTGTTTGGCTGTAGTGTGTTGAGTTGTATTGTGTTTGGCTGTATTGTGCTGAGTTGTGTTGTGTTGAGTTGTATTGTGCTGAGTTGTATTGTGTTGAGTTGTATTGTGTTTGGCTGTAGTGTGTTGAGTTGTATTGTGTTTGGCTGTATTGTGCTGAGTTGTGTTGTGTTGAGTTGTATTGTGTTGAGTTGTATTGTGTTTGGCTGTATTGTGTTGAGTTGTATTGTGTTGAGTTATATTGTGTTGAGTTGTATTGTGTTTAGCTGTATTGTGTTGAGTTATATTGTGTTTGGTTGTATTGTGTTGAGTTGTATTGTGTTGAGTTGTATTGTGTTTAGCTGTATTGTGTTGAGTTATATTGTGTTTGGCTGTATTGTGTTGAGTTATATTGTGTTTGGCTGTATTGTGTTGAGTTGTATTGTGTTTAGCTGTATTGTGTTGAGTTATATTGTGTTTAGCTGTATTGTGTTGAGTTGTATTGTGTTGAGTTGCATTGTGTTTAGCTGTATTGTGTTGAGTTGTATTGTGTTGAGTTGTATTGTGTTGAGTTATATTGTGTTTGGCTGTATTGTGTTGAGTTGTATTGTGTTGAGTTGTATTGTGTTTAGCTGTATTGTGTTGAGTTGTATTGTGTTGAGTTGTATTGTGTTTGGCTGTATTGTGTTGAGTTGTATTGTGTTTGGCTGTATTGTGTTGAGTTGTATTGTGTTGAGTTGTATTGTGTTTGGCTGTATTGTGTTGAGTTGTATTGTGTTTGGCTGTAGTGTGTTGAGTTGTATTGTGTTTGGCTGTATTGTGTTGAGTTGTATTGTGTTTGGCTGTATTGTGTTGGTCTGTATTGTGTTGAGTTGTATTGTGTTTAGCTGTATTGTGTTTGGCTGTAGTGTGTTGAGTTGTATTGTGTTTGGCTGTATTGTGTTAGTTTGTATTGGTTTGGGGTTTGATTGCGTTATATTGTGTTGAGTTGTGTTTGTTAGTTTGTATTGTGTTGATGTGGCTGTATTATTTTGGTTCGGGTTGCGTTGGGCGTATTGGGTTGGGACGGGTTGGGTTTTATTGTGTTGGATTGTATTGTGTTGGCTGTATTGTGTTTTGTTGGGTTGAGTTGGGCTGTATTGCGTTGGGCGTTATTAAGTTGGGGTGGATTTTGTTGGGCCGTACTATGTTGGGCTGGGTTGCTCTCTGTCTCTCTCTGTCTCTCTCTGTCTCTCTGTCTCTCTCTGTCTGTCTCTTCTCGTCTCTTTTCTGTCTCTCTCTGTCTCTCTGTTCTCTCTCTGTCTCTCTCTCTCTCTCTCTCTCTCTCTCTGTCTCTCTCTCTCTGTCTCTCTCTTTCCTCTCTCTCTGTTCTCTCTCTCTCTCTCTCTCTCTCTGTCTCCTCTCTCGTCTCTCGTCTCTCTCTCTGTCTCTCTCTGTATCTCTCTGTCTCTCTCTGTGTTCTGTGTGTGTGTGTGTGTGTGTGTGTGTGTGTGTGTGTGTCTCTCTCTCTCTCTCTCTGTATCTCCCAAAAGCATGTGACATCGTTATTACTGCAAACACCATAACTACGCATATGAAGTGTGTATGTGTGTATGTGGTGTGTGTGTGTGTTGTTGTGTGTCTGTGTGTGTGTGTGTGTGTGTGTGTGTGTGTTGTGTGTCTGTGTCTGTGTTGTGTGTGTGTTGTGTGTAAAACCACAGGAGAGTGATCAGGAGAGACTGAGCAAAGCACGGGCAGCAGATCTCAATTCAGGCGAGAAGAACGATGGAGATCAGCAAACCAAGTGCATGCCGAGGTGAAGGGGCAAGTTCAAGGACGCCGTGCAGGCGATTGGTACACGTACCATTACTGCCATCGCTAATGCTGGACCGCAAATGCAGGTCTGTGTTGTTGTGGTGTGTGTGTGTGTTGGTGTTGTGTTGTGTTGTGGTTTGTGTTTGTGTTGTGTTGTGTTTTTGTTGTGTGTTGTGTGTGTGTTGTGTGTGTTGTGTTGGTTTGTGGGTGTGGTTGTGTGTGTCGTGTCGTGTGTGTGCGTTGCGTTGTGTGTGTGTGTCGTGTGTGTGTGGTCGTGTCGTGTTGTGTCGTGTGTGTCGTGTCGTGTTGTCGT
>JAPXFY010000024.1:59621997-59641997 GCA_030674185.1 Monoplex corrugatus
CACGGTGTTTCTAGAGTGAGTTTCACACTCGTGCAAATCTGTGCAGTCATACCAACTTGAAGAGGGGTTTGAGTTCGATCCTGCCTGGATACTTCCCATCTGTTAGGTAAAGGGTGAAGATTTTCCCGTCCTGGTGGATAAAGGGTGAAGACTTTCCGTCCTGGTGATAAAGGGTGAAGACTTTCCCGTCCTGGTGGATAAAGGGTGAACATTTTCCAGGTCTCCCATGTCAGCATAATTATGTGCAGGCCTGCCAATATCTGGACCCTGTCCATGTTTATACGCATGCAGAATATCAAATGTGCACGTTAAATGATTCCGATGTTAGTACTTTTCCATGGCTAAGATTTCCATGAAAGTAAATTTCCATACTGTAGTTCCAGTTTACATTTAATATTTTTCCATGATTATGGTTCCCTGACTGTGGTTCCCATGTGAGTCATTTTCCATGATTATGGTTCCCATGTGTCATTTTCCATGATTATGTTTCCCATGTGTCATTTTCCATGATTATGGTTCCCATGTGTCATTTTCCATGATTATGTTTCCCATGTGTCATTTTCCATGATTATGTTTCCCATGAGTCATTTTCCATGATTATGTTTCCCATGTGTCATTTTCCATGATTATGGTTCCCATGCGAGTCATTTTCCATGATTATGTTTCCCATGTGTCATTTTCCATGATTATGTTTCCCATGTGAGTCATTTTCCATGATTATGTTTCCCATGTGTCATTTTCCATGATTATGTTTCCCATGAGTCATTTTCCATGATTATGTTTCCCATGTGTCATTTTCCATGATTATGGTTCCCATGTGTCATTTTCCATGATTATGGTTCCCATGTGTCATTTTCCATGATTATGGTTCCCATGTGTCATTTTCCATGATTATGGTTCCCATGTGTCATTTTCCATGATTATGGTTCCCATGTGTCATTTTCCATGATTATGGTTCCCATGTGTCATTTTCCATGATTATGGTTCCCATGTGTCATTTTCCATGATTATGGTTCCCATGTGTCATTTTCCATGATTATGGTTCCCATGTGTCATTTTCCATGATTATGGTTCCCATGTGTCATTTTCCATGATTATGGTTCCCATGTGAGTCATTTTCCATGATTATGGTTCCCATGTGAGTCGTTTTCCATGATTATGGTTCCCATGTGAGTCATTTTCCATGATTATGGTTCCCATGTGAGTCATTTTCCATGATTATGGTTCCCATGTGAGTCGTTTTCCATGATTATGGTTCCCATGTAAGTCATTTTACATGATTATGGTTCCCATGTGAGTCATTTTCCATGATTATGGTTCCCATGTGAGTCGTTTTCCATGATTATGGTTCCCATGTGAGTCATTTTCCATGATTATGGTTCCCATGTGAGTCATTTTCCATGATTATGGTTCCCATGTGAGTCGTTTTCCATGATTATGGTTCCCATGTAAGTCATTTTCCATGATTATGGTTCCCATGTGAGTCATTTTCCATGATTATGGTTCCCATGTGAGTCGTTTTCCATGATTATGGTTCCCATGTGAGTCATTTTCCATGATTATGGTTCCCATGTAAGTCATTTTCCATGATTATGGTTCCCATGTAAGTCATTTTCCATGATTATGGTTCCCATGTAAGTCATTTTCCATGATTATGGTTCCCATGTAAGTCATTTTCTATGATTATGGTTCCCATGTAAGTCATTTTCCATGATTATGGTTCCCATGTAAGTCATTTTCCATGATTATGGTTCCCATGTAAGTCATTTTCCATGATTATGGTTCCCATGTAAGTCATTTTCCATGATTATGGTTCCCATGTAAGTCATTTTCCATGATTATGGTTCCCATGTAAGTCATTTTCCATGATTATGGTTCCCATGTAAGTCATTTTCCATGATTATGGTTCCCATGTAAGTCATTTTCTATGATTATGGTTCCCATGTAAGTCATTTTCCATGATTATGGTTCCCATGTAAGTCATTTTCCATGATTATGGTTCCCATGTAAGTCATTTTCTATGATTATGGTTCCCATGTAAGTCATTTTCGATGATTATGGTTTCCATGTAAGTCATTTTCCATGATTATGGTTTCCATGTAAGTCATTTTCTATGATTATGGTTCCCATGTAAGTCATTTTCGATGATTATGGTTCCCATGTAAGTCATTTTCGATGATTATGGTTTCCATGTAAGTCATTTTCGATGATTATGGTTTCCATGTAATTTTTCTTGATCCTTTTTTTCTGTTGAACAGCCTGCAATAACATGCCCAGGAGTCACTTTTCTGTATTAATGTTACCCCTAAGTTGTTTTTTTTCAAAAGTTAGCTCATCACGGTTCTTCTCGTCAGTTTTGCCCTAATCACGTTCCTGAACGATCATGTTTCCTAAGAGAAAACCTGTTTCCTGTAAGCGTCACCTTTTACAGTAACTGTGACATTTTCCGGTTGTCATCATTTCCATAGTCACGTTTCCTGGACTCACGTTTCACAAAAGCACCATGGTTAGGTTAGTCCTACATTTGCCACTTTGAAACCTTTCTGTTCCACACCCTACCTGCTAGCTGCAAAAACTTAACACTTTCAGTCCCTCACCCTATCCACCAGCTTCCTGCTTAACCCTTTCACTCCCTCACCCTATTCATCAGCTTCCTACAGGAAGAGGGAGTGAAATTGTTAAGTTTTTTTGCCTTGCTGTCATGGCTGACAATGCGGGATGCTGGTGGACAAGGTGCGGGAGTCAAAGGGTTAAAGTTATGGGTTTTTTACAGTCACATTTCCCCAATGATCATTCTCCATATCGGTGGTTTCTTCAATCACTTGTTTACAGCTTCCTTGAGATTGAGATCCATCAATATCAGAAAGATTTACAAATCTACGCACAACCCTGAAATACCATTGTTTGTTTGTCTCTTTGTTCGCTCTATCTAAAAGAGAAAAAATGATGGAAGAATTCGACTCGTACTGAGCCATGGGGTTTGAATAGTGTCTACATTCAGAATGAATCTAAAGAAAAATCTTGGCTGTTTGTTGGTGAATGTTTTCCTTTTTTTTTTCTTTTTTAAAATTTCAGAGCAAAGGCGCTTTCCCGTTTTTGTTTCTAATTTTCAGATCAAAGGGAAATTGCAGATGTAAATCTTATGAAAATGCTGTGTTTGATACTAAGCATGGAACTTAAAAAACGCTACTTTTATGAGACCGGAAGAGGCAACAAAGCCTAGGGGAAAAATTTTTAGCTCAGTTTGGACAAAGTATGAAAAAGACAACTCCATTTGTTAAGATTTCCTTACTTGGTTAGCTCTGTGTGTGTGTGTGTGTGTGTGTGTGCGTGTTTATGTGTGTGTTTGTTTGTTTGTGCTTGTGTGTTTGTGTGTGTGTGTGTGTGTGTGTGTGTGTGTGTGCGCGTGTTGTGTGTGAGTGTGTAGGTGTGTATGTTTGTGTGTGTGCGCGCGAGTGTTTTTATTGTGAGTGTGTGTTTGTGTATATGTGTGTGTGCGTTTTCTCTCTTAATGACACTGCGTACTTCAATCATACTGTTACATTCCGGAGCAAACCTGCTCTGTGTGGAAAAAATGGTTGTTGCTTTTTGCCTAATTTTCTGTTTCAACTTCAAAGGATCTTTTGTTGTTCACATCCCCTCTGCCGCTGTCTGTGTTATTATTTGAAAACATACTGTGATTTTATGTCTCTGTGTTGATTTTATGATTCTGTGTTGATTTTATGTCTCTGTGTGTTTAGATTCTGTGTTGATTAGTCTCTGTGTTGTTTTATGATTCTGTGTTGATTTTATGTCTGTTGATTTTATGTCTCTGTGTTGATTTTATATTCTGTGTTGATTTTATATCTCTGTGTTGATTGTCTCTGTATTGTTATATCTCGTGTTGATTTATATTCTGTGTGATTTTGTCTGTGTTTTATGATTCTTGTTGATTTTATGTCTCTTGTTGATTTAGATTTGTTTGATTTTATGTCTCTTTGATTTTATGTCTGTGTTGATTTTATGTCTCTGTGTGTTTATTCCTGTGTTGATTTTATGTCTCTGTTGTTTATGATTCTTTGATTATATCTCGTTATTTTTTCTCTGTGTTGATTTTATATCTCTGTGTTGATTATGATCTGGTGATTTTAGATTCTGGTTTTATGTTCTGTGTTGATTTTATGTCTCTGTGTTGATTTTATATTCGTTATTTTATGTCTCTGTGTGATTTTATGTTCTGTGTTGATTTTATGTCTCTGTGTTGATTTTATATTTGTGTGATTTGTCTGTGTGATTATTCTTGTGATTTTATATCCTGTGTGATTTTTCTGTTTGATTATACTCTGTGTTGATTTTATTCTGTGTGATTTTATTCTCTGGTGATTTATGTCTCTGTGTTGATTTTATATTCTGTGCTGATTTTATGTCTCTGTGTTGAAAGTAAAGCCATAGTCAGTTCTTCACTGTGTGTGTTTCTACCGAAGATGCGCTCAGAAATTGTTGATAAGGTGCCTCGGTAAAATGCCCATCGTATATGTGTTTATGTACTTCTTTTTTTTTTTTTTTTTTGAAAGAGAATGAAAGACAGAAAGAGGGTGAGAGAGAGAGAGAGAAAAAAGTGAAAGAGAAAGAGAGTGAGACAGAGAGGGAAAGAGAGAAAGACACAGAGAGACAGAGAGGGAGAGAGAGCAACAGAGAGAAGAGACAAAGAGAGACATAAAGACAGACACACAGACAGAGCATCCACACATGCGTGGCAAAACGCTCCACACTTTCTTTTGGTGTCAATTTATTGACTGGTCCCTTGTGAGGGCACACACATGAAATCGGTGGGAACATTAACACGATTCACAAGACACTGTTCATTTTCTGCTTTTCGTGCCAGCAGACCAACAACAGATTCAACACATGCATATAATACTGAAGCAACTTAAAACCCCCCCCCCCCCCCCCCAAAAAAAAAAAAAAAAGAAAATAGGGAACTATGCTTCATTTACGATCACACAACTGTACACTTAAGTAATCAAGTACAGCAGTTTGTGTAGGTACAGCTGCACCTCACACGATGTCATCAAAGCCAAACACCTTTTAACACTTTTCTCTAAACACACACACACACACACACACACACAAACGCCTTCACAAAGTCTTCACAGACAGTTCCCATAGCATTCCCCCAAAAAACAACCACCTCTAACAAGACTTTAAAATACTGCAAGAATTTATCAATGCCTTAACAGAAAGCTTCTCTAGCATTACTATAAACACGACTAATGAAACTACAAGTCTGAAAATCTTAACAAAGCCTTAACAGATACGAGAAATGGAAGTACACATTTGTTAGAAATTAAAGAAACAGTGCACTAACCACACAGAACACAACAGGATCATATACATTTGTACATTAAATGACAAAGAAAGAGGGAACACACTTTTTTTAATTGTTTTTAAATTATAAGATTCCGTAACACAGAAACAGACTTCCACATAAAATGTACGCTGTCTGATGAGAAGAAAAAAGAAATATTGAAAACTTCATACAAAACCAGTAAAAATGGGAAGCAAGGGAAAGGAAAGTCAAATCAAAGAAATCAACATGTGTGCACTTAAGCATGCATCTATACTGTGTTTTCCCTCTTTCTCTGTTTGGTCATTTTGTTTAGAACCAAAGAAACACAAAAAGGAAGCACTAATAGCTTATATACAATACACAAAGTGCAGTTTGTAGTACATTTGTCTTTTAATTTCATGCACACAGAAAAATATACACTCCATATATTTCTTACATGGGTACTTTCACAAACATGTATACACAAGCACACACTCATACATACATGCATCCACGTACACATAAATACACACATACACATACATATCTGCACATGCCCACCCACCCATTCACACTCACATGCAAACACACACATGCAAATGCATGTGCACATACATACACACACACACACACAAATGGCGCTGAATCTCTCTCTCTCACACACACACACACATGCAAACACAAACATGTAAATGCATGAGCACACACACACACACACACACACACACACACACACACACACACATATACACAAATGTGCACGCGCACACACACACACCACTGTATCAGCCTCTTTTTACATCATGAACTCTTCTCTCTCACACACACACACATGCATGCACACACACACACACACACACAAACACATGCATACACACAAGCACAACACTATCCATCTCTTCACACCATGAACTCACACACACACACACACACACACACACACACAACACACACATATATGCACAACACTGTATCTGCATCTTTTCACAACATGAATTCCAAGACTAGGCACGACAAGAAGGTGTAGAACCACACAACACAGTGAGTGCTAGTAGAAGCAGGACTGTACAGGTCTACCAGTTACACTATGAATGAAGACAGAGGTGGAGTTGTGTTAGTGCTGGAAGTACTTGTTAGCTGAAGATGCTCGCTGCTGTTGTCTGCAAAAACCAAACACCACAAACCAAGCCATGCACAGCTAGAAAATAAGAAAAAGTAACAACATAAATTCAGTAAAATAAAGTAGAATACAATGTCAAATTAGTAACGACATAAATTCAGTAAAATAAAGTAGAATACAACGTCAAATTATGTATCAAATTAAGAACTATATGAAGCCAACCCAAACCAAGCTGATAAATAAATATGGATTACAGTCAATAAATAGATTAATAAATGAAGTCACACATAAAAGACAAAGATAAAACAAAAAAGTCACAGAAACAGGAGTGAAAGAAAGAAAAGGGAAAAGAAACTAAACAAAAAATGTGACCAAAATCAGAGTACACAAACTAACTGATAAACCATGAAAACACACACATACATGCACACTATAGATTGTAAATGAACTGGCCCTCCTCTATCTAATGTCTACCATTTTCTTTTTTTGAGGGAAAATTTTTACCATTTTCTTTTTTGAGGGGAAATTTTAAAGTAAAACCGAACACAAAAAAACGTGACCACAATGAATAATCAAACTAAAACAAAACCAATAAAAGAACTGGAAAAGACAGAAAAAAGAGAGAGGAGGAAAACGAAAAAAGGAAACAAAATCAATACAAAACAAAAATACTACTGCCACTGCCACTGACCATACAAGGAAAGCTCTGTTAGAAGCAGAAATGTATACTTAAAAAATCTAACACAGCTGTCATACAGTTAACTGCAAATTTACGACCCTGTTTTTCTGTTATGCTTTTCTTTGGGAAAAAATGCAAACATATGGACACAGACACAACACTGATTAAAGAAGAGTTTAAAAAACTGTTCAAGAAGTATTCATCAGACAATTTTATATACATTCCACCGTCTGCTTACAATTATCCTATATAATCCTTCATTCTGCACAAAACTCTATGTGCTGACAAGATCTTGAAGTGCGGAAGAGAGGTGAGAAACAAAGCAGACACCATCAGAACAACTCGAGCATTAAGATGGGCAATGAACAGGCTCCAGTTGGGGCCACAAATACAACAAAACAAACTGTTCAATGATAAACAACCAATCAACCAGTCAGCCAATCAACACATCAACCAGTTTATCAAGTCAACCAACTGACCAACCACTTTATCAATCAAGCAACTAACTAAACAATCACCGGTGAACTAACTAAGGAGATCAAATGTTCTCAGTCACAAAGACAAGATCCTCTGTTTTAGGGACAAGATTATTTGTGACCAAAAGCTGTTTCTGTTACTGTTAATTAAGTAGATATCAATAATTGCATCTAGCAGAGGCAGCACTATGTCAGTGAACTCAATCACACACAGGTGTATGCTGTCATGCAAATCCATTACAAAATGCCTTTTAAATATTCAAATGTCTAAATGTTTCGATCAATGGACAGGGTGCTGTGCCCTTAGCAGTTAATCGTTTGCTTGTACAGTTCCACTGATGCCTGTACCATAACACACACACGCACACGCACATGCGCACACACACACACACACATGGAAACACACACAAACTGCCAATTTGTAATAATTTTTTGTCTTATAGACCTGTTTGGTCCTCATGAGTTTTCCATCTGCATCAACCAACACACACACACACACACACACACACACACACACACACACACACACACACACACACACACACACACACACACACACACACACACACACTGAACATGTGTTTGTGCACAATTAAATTAATCTTAATGGATTCGTTTGTTTGGTTTCGTTTCGTTTTGTTTTTGTGAGGTGTGCATTGCAAACACATGCATTCACATCAACGCCTATACTCAAAAAGTGCATAATCTACATGAGTATTGTGCCAAAACAAACTGTAAAGGCAAAGATACATACCACACAAAGGCCATTAATAATTTACACACGAAATGAAAATAAACTTTTGCATGCATCGTAACTGACAGAAGCTTTCTGTGTAAAGCAAAGCCTTCAAGTGTTTGAAAATATATAGCAATTAGCATATTTAAAGCAAACTGTAAAATATCTAACAACCAGACAAATATTTTAAACAGATATCTGGTCATAATCCACCGTCCAAAGTGAAACATTACTTCTAGTGAAACATTACTTCTGTCACTTTTTCTTCTTTCATTAACACTGTAAATAAAGTGTAACCAAAACTGCTGAAGTGACTCAAAGGAAACTTTTTAAACAAATCTATACAACATATTAAAAAAAACAAATAAATAAAAAAGAAACAAAGAAAACCAAGAACAGAAAAACCACCAGCAGACCAAGTGAGTTAACTCACAGACTCAGGAGCCATGAATTGTAAGCTTCAGAAATATATGAAAAAGGAGTATCACAACGAGTATGAATATCATGACACATCTGATCAAGCTACAAGGTAATCTGCTGTAAAAACAAATACATTGAAAAAATATACTACTCTCAACTAACACTGAAAAAATATACTACTCTCAACTAACACTGAAAAAATATACTACTCTCAACTAACACTGAAAAAATATACTACTCTCAACTAACACTGAAAAAATATAGTACTCTCAACTAACACTGAAAAAATATACTACTCCCAACTAACACTGAAAAAAATATACTACTCTCAACTAACACTGAAAAAATATACTACTCTCAACTAACACTGAAAAAATATACTACTCTCAACTAACACTGAAAAAAATATACTACTCTCAACTAACACTGAAAAAATATACTACTCTCAACTAACACTGAAAAAATATACTACTCTCAACTAACACTGAAAAAATATACTACTTTCTTCCATCACTCAAATCAACTCATGCTAAGCGCCACGAAATGGAGATCTGATGGAGATGCATTCAGAAAATTATCAAATGTAAAAATATTATAAAATGATGGGTTTTCAAGCCCAAATACAATTCACTGCTGTAGAATAAACTGTCAATAATATGGATGATCACATGTGCTGACTGAATGTTTGTCACAGGAAAGTAATCATAAAATAATGCCCAACTGGATGTAGACAGCAGTCCTCATACGATTACATTCAGGACATAAAACACTACATGACTGAACAACCTCAGACCAAGTGGGAAAATGAAGAACTTTGAACCTTTTTCCCACTGTTCTGCCAGCCAGACCGCATCGCCGTGCTCTGGCTACAGACAGCTAGTTTACAGGCACACGCTGCTTATGCAAGCAGAGTGCTAGATATTAGCACTAGATATTCTCTGATTGTCTGAAGCCATCTTTGACTGTCAAAACTTTGAAGCCATACTATCAACATGTTCAGAGAAGGAAGATGTATAGAGAGAAGGAAGATCATAGAGAGAGACAGACTTTGAATGATGACTGATGAGAGTAGGAGTCAAGTTGGTAAGACATTGGAGTTCCAGATGGAAGGTTTGAGGTGTGAACCTGTCTGGGTACTTCCTGCCTGGTAATTAAAGGGTGGGAGGTTTTTTCCATCTCCAAGGTCAACATCTATACAGTTTCAAATACACTACAGTTCTTGTCCAGTAAAGTGAAAAAAAATCCACTTTACTCGATACAAAAAACACATACACATATTCAGAGAAAAATCCAAACAATAGCAACACTGAGCTACTGGGATGTGTTCTCCCCTGCTACGGAAGCTAATACTTCACATGAAGAATTACACGGCAATGACAAATGGAACACAGTGTACAGCAATCCAATGCCTGACAATATACTGATCAGAACTTCTTCAAAAATGGAAGAGCACAAATCAAGACCTCATCCACAATAAGAGATAGAAGGATGGGTGGTGAGATGGAGCTGTGACATTCATTGAACTTGTACCGATTATATCATAAGCTGTGCACCTTCACTCTTTTAATTCCTCACAAATGCTGATGTGACATACCACACAGTCACCACATTTCCAAAACTAAAATCTGAAGAAATCTACCTACATCTGTTTGTTAGCTGTAAGTCTTAAGTTACATTCAGAAAACAAACAAGACACCCATCGTTCGCTTGAAAAAAAAAAGCAAACTGTCTTACAAAGATTCACCCAGGTCAGTAGTGTTTCTCAGTAAATGCATCAATCTGGATATGATTCATCATTCCGTTACATCATAATTATCATTGAGTACCTAAAAATATCATTTCATTTGTCTTTACACAAATATACTTAGTGTCCAAAAAAAGAACACTGTAGAGATCATTATTTCCATAAAATGTTTGTTCAGTCTATTCTTCACACTCATTTAATCTCTATTACGAATGTAAAGTAAGGTGAAGGTTTCCTATACCCCATGTAGTTGTTAGGGAATGTGTTTTCTCAAGGTTAGCAACATAAGGGTGATGACCATCTCCTCTCCCTCACTGCTTTACCTTCTGCATCCCTTAAGAGGGCCAGGGCCTATTTACAGGTGGGTAAACAAGGACGAATTACTTAAGCTAGGGCACACACGTCATTCACACATCTGGTAACCATGCTACACTTGACTGTTGTTGATTACACATTATGATGGTGGGGTATTCTTTTTTTTACTTTTCTCTTCTCAGTGTATTTACCATATGAATGTACATCCTTCTTAAGCAGTGAATTTCTCGCAACAATACCCTCTGACTAGGCTTGGTTTCCTATGCAGCGCACACTTTTCTCAGTGTAGCTTTTCCATATGACTGTACGCTTGTCTCACAATGTTTTAGTGATAACACTGTATGCTCATTTAATACTAACGCTTTTCTCATACCTGGATACTCATTTCATATCACATACTCTTCATTTGATTATTAATTCCTTCGTGTCATCTCAAACATTCTTCATGCTTATATATCAGCGCTTAGATTTGATTTCTATCAAGATTTTGCGCTATATAAATATTGTAATTATTATTATTATCATTATTATTATTTCTCATATGACTTACATCATCTTCTTAGCGTCTTCATGATAAAGTCTTTCGTACGCCAGTTTGTTCTTTGTGTTTTGAGCTTTCTTCAAGACTACATTCCTCTTATTCATTCAATTCTTTATAATTACATGTATTTTCAGGTATTTCAAAAAGCATGCTGGTAGGGGCAGACCATGAGATAGACAGAGAGATTTATTTTCTTTCTCATGTCATCTCATTTTTTTCTTGTGAATCTGAAATTGTATGCATCTGATACCAGCAATTTCCGTAGGCATACTGTGAACTTCAATGCACACATGAAGCCAGAATTGGAAAAACGGGAAAATTCACAAGTCTGATGATAAATGTTTGAGAAAAACTGAAAGTGAAATATGATATTAATCTTCATGATTTTGCTGGTCAGTAGTTAAACAAATCATCATTTGTTTTATGCAAGCTGACATTAAAAGAATTTGAATGTGTGTGTGTGTGTGTGTGTGTGTGTGTGTGTGTGTGTGTGTGTGTGTGTGTGTGTGTGTGTGTGTTGTGTGTGTGTGTGTGTGTGTGTGTGTGTGTGTGTGTGTGTGTGTGTGTGTGTGTGTGTGTGTGTGTGTGTGTGTGTGTGTATGCATGCATGTCTGTCTGTCTGTGTGTGTGTCTGTGTCTGTGTGTGTGTCCATCTGCATATCTGTATGTGTATAACATACAGGACATATCTGACTAATTATGTTTGTAAGTATACAAACACACACACTTACAAAATGGAATCTGCTTGTGTACATCAATAAAAATTTCAACCTCCACACCCTAACATCCATTCACACTTTCAAAGCAAAGATCAGATCAGAAGTATACTCATTCACATTTGTAAAGCATCAGATCAAATTAGGAGTATCTTCACCTACTTTTGAGTGCACATAAGTATGAGATTTTGAACAGCAGTGAGGGTGGAAGCCTCATTCTGGGCTGTGATGAGGTGGCGGTCAATGACTACGTGCACAGCATTGTTTTCACTACCTGAAACATCAACAATTCTTCCTTAACAATTGACTGTAAGTGTAAAGCACAAAAAAAAACAATAACAGTAACAGTAGTAATAAAGTAATAACAAACAGCATTCATATGTTCTCTGAAGCTCAGAGCGCTTTACAAACGCAAAGATATACATACAAAATATTAATAAGAACAGTTTACATAACCATTCATATAGAACTATGCGAAGTTTAAAATATTGATCAAAGACTTCTCGTACACAGATTACAAAAGACCTCATCTTTTCCCTGTCTCATGCGCACGCACACACGCACGCACGCACGCACGCACGCACGCACACACACACCACACACACACATACCAGGCAAAGAACACACTGGGAAAGAAAGCCAGATCTGTCTAAAATGTCAGTCCTGACAAAAAGGATGACAGGCATGATGTCCAAGAGATAAGAATATGAGACTCCAATTTCCCAATCTCCCAGTATGTGCAGACTTGCTACTGCCTGCATCCCCTTCATACATACACACACATACAGAGCATCAAACACACACAAGAGGGGCTAGTGGGAGGGTTTCAAAAGCCTGAAACCAAGTTTTGGAAATTGCCCTAAGCCTGAAACCCACTACAGTGTGTATACATTACATAAATGAATTGGTGTGTGTATAAATAAATAAATAAATATATATATATATAATTATACATGTATATGTGTATGTGTATGTGTATATATATATATATATATATATATATATATATATAATATATATATATATATATATATATATATATATAATATATAATATATGAGCAACTCTCAAAGGTGGCGTTTCTTATGCATTGTTTTCATTATTTTCATTTTGATTTACATTAATGAAATGAGCATAAATGCATTGATGTGCTTGAAGCAGATGATAGTAAATGGAATAAAGAAAAATGTTTAACAAAGTTTCATGTCTTTGTCTTGTGTTGTTTATGAGAAGATGCTGAAGTCAAAAATCGATCAATTTTCAGTGACGGAAAACATTACACAAAACCAGCTGTTCCTGACTGGCATCATTTCTCCACAAAAATGGTAATGACTATGAGGCTACAATTGCCAAAAGTTGTTAGAGACAGTATTTTACTTGTAAGAGATCATACATATGGCACTTTTAGACAAGGAAATCAATTTTTGGTGATTTTTTTCAGAAGTACAGTGTGACATGTTACTCCTGCGATCATATGTGTCGGTGAGGAACGAAGGAAGAAAGAACACAGTGATTGGCCATTTTTACGGTATGACGTAATAAAGCGAAGGCATGTTATCTTTTGTTCAAGTTGAAGCAGTCTACCTGTTCAAAAAGGTGAGTCAAATGAGCGCTAGTTTTAAAAATTAAGATGTGCATAGCTGTTTCCAATCATTTCATAACGTACAAAATCATTTGTCGAAATTAGCCAAATTGATCACAACCGAAACCGGTTTCGATGTTGATCTAATGACGGGTCATTTCCCACCATTGTGACTGATCAACAAAGACAATAATCTTGTTTTCCTTATGTTTATGTGAAAAATTACTGCCAATATACATATTAGGAATATTGCACACAGAGTAATTATCGTCATGAGTTACGCATCACATTGCGTCAGACACAGTATAAAACCTATAACACTTCAGTGGTCTAAAGAAAAAGCATTTCATCGGAAAACATTTCTTCATTGAAAAATGTTTTCACAAAGCTGATAATATCTGAAACAAAAATCAGCCCAAAAAATGAAACTTGAAATTTCAGTTGAATGTAATATTTAATGAAACCTTTTTCATTGCTAATATAATATTTAATATAATTCTATTAATATATAAAATATATATGTGTGTTGTGTGTATATATCAAAAGTCTGAAGACAGTCTCCAAATATGGCTGAAATCTCATAAGTAAAAAGTTAATATTCCATGAAGAGATACTTCCAGACTTTTTATTAAATGACACATTCTGATGTTTTCAGTCAATGTGATCTGTCATGCAATACCACTGAAATAAAGTACATGTTTTATCAACAGGTAGCAAATATTTCATGGTTGTATGAATCACAGTAAAACCTGATTGAAACAAGTGCCACTGCATTCCAACATGTTCATACCACAATGAAGAGACAGCTGCAAGTCACGGGTATTTTCACCTGATACTATCCAATGATTACCATACTTGATCATTATGGTTAATACTCACTGGTATATTTTCCACCATGGTCTTTGATGTAGTCTTCTGGGATAATGGGTAAAGAGGAGAACTCGGGTAGATGGGCCAGCTCAAATACTGAAGGCTGAAATCAAAGGATATCATAATAATGATGATGATGATGATGATGACAATGATAATTTTTTTTTTAAGAATCATCGCACTGAGAGATTATCTTTGTGTTCACCTTTTTTTTTTTTTTGTCCCATTATCTATGCAATCTTTAATGACCACAGAACTTGGCACAGTTTTTTTTTTTTTTACAATGCAATGATGATGATGTCGTTTAGGATGATAATCATGATGCTATGAAATTCCATCTAGGATTGAGAATGCATGACAAAGCTATACTCTACACTTACTATCATAATATGTCCTGGTGTCAACCAAGCCAGAGTGATACAAACACTTGCGGTGCTGGTCAGAAGATTTGAGCAACACCCTCAATGACGCATCCATGAAGTGGATGAGACTCTGTGTGGTCCCAGTCTTCCCAATGAGCCCATAGCATGCCCAACTCTGGGCAGGAGCCAGTTAGAGCTGAAAAATCCTACTATGATACAGTTTTGAAAAGACTGATGGGGATTCAAACCCACAACTTTCCAGTCACTAGTCCGTTGCCTTAACCACTTCACCACGAATACTGGTATGATGACGACAATAATAATAATAATGATCATTCAATTGTGCAGGGTGATCATTTCCATGCTGAAAATGTGATCACTGTATTAACACAGTAACAGATCATTATCAAATGTTACATATCAACAACAGTAATCAATATTCATAATGTGCCTAATCTACAGTAAGCCTAACTGCCTAAGTTACAATAATGTACGCATACATGAAAACATAAAAGAAGTATGTGTATGTGTAAACATATACACATGCATTAAATACATGCATACTGCAATTCCATGACAACGCATGTTAACAGAGTGCATCAAACCAAAAACCAAAAAGCTGGAACAGACTGAAAAGAAGAAAATGTTTGCAGTACACACAGAAAAGATAAGAAATTATTATTTAATCACATACATGTCTGGAGTTGTTCAGACCAGATCATTTACAGCTGTCAAGACTGTTTACTTCAGCAGTTCAAACACACATACTGAACAGAACTGTTCACTGTTATGATATCAAAAGTATAGTTATCAGTATGGTTATCTCTAGTAAGAACAGGAACTACATACTGTTGAAGAAGATGATAATAATGTTACTAATAAAAGGATGGTGATAATAATGTTACTACAGATGGGTTGATGATGATAATGTTACTAAAGATGGGTTGATGATGATAATGTTACTAAAGATGGTTGATGATGATAATGTTACTAATGATGGGATGATGATAATATTGCTACAAATGATGGGATGATAATGATAATCTTACTAATGATGAAAGAAACTTACTGCAGTCATGGAATAATCTTCCAGGTACCAAGACTTTCCATCGTCTTTGCGTGCAGAGCACAAAGCTGCCACACCCATACCAACAGTACAAATTGGCTCTGGAAGAGAAAAACGATGCAAAGCTGAATCAATCATAAAATTGCAAGCCTTGCATATCACTACTTTCATTGTATCTTTACCACCGCACCATTCAGATCACCTCTGCATCTATCAAACATCATCCACTGCAATCCTTAAAACAAAAATCTTCTGACACTGCCAAAATATGATCTAAGATCATCTGGTTTATGTTCTTTCAGTTTCATCACACCATCTGTTTGAAACTCATTTGTCCGATTTCAGGGATCTGCCTACCCTTCCATACTTCAAGTCAAAAACGACTTTCCTGTTTACTCACATCTTCCCTTGTTGAGTTGCTGATCCACCAATATGCGCTTCATTTACCAGTTACATAGCATTGTCTAATCATTCATGTACATTTGTGACCACAGATATATGTCTGAGTACGGTTAGACTGTAAAGCTTTTTTTGTTTGTTTTGTTTAGCTGGGGTTTTTTTTGTAAGGATCATCACACTTGAGCAGTCTTATTTGTGCTAATCTTTCTTTTTTTCTTCTGTCCCATATTCCACACCACTTTAACACTCACAGGAACTGGGACACTTTCACAATGCCACGATGATGATGATCATGGGATGATAATAATGATGCTATGAATTCTGTCTAGGAATAAAGCTGCATGACAGGGCTGTACTTTATGCTTATTATCATAACATATCCTGGCATTAACCAGGCCCAAGACATACAGACACTTGTGGTACTGTTCTGGAGATTTAAGCATTATCCTCAATGATGCACCCATGAAGCGGAAGAGGCTCAACTGTGTGGTCCCAGTCTTTACAATGACCCCATAACACATTAAACTCTGGGTTGGAGCCAGTTGAGGCCCAAAAATCCCTCAAAAACGTTGACAAAACAGACAGATTTTGTACCCACAACTTTCCATTCAATAGCCCATTGCACTAATTACTGTATCACAGCAAAATGTATATTCATTTACGTACATGCATTAATGTTTGTCTTCTGACATGTTTGTATGTGTTTGACATATCAGTGATTCCATATGTATCAGTAGAACTACTCTTGTGTTTTGTAATGTACAGTGAGTCCAAATGAGTTTAGAGGGTAGCATTACATAAGAATGCTTCAATATTATTACTAAAATGCTTGACAACTGAAGTCCCTTCACAGGAGAGCAGCACTGGTTCCTGTGCCTCAAAAGAGAAGTCAAAATAACCTACTGTTACAGAATATTTGAATTTGATGATTCAAAGGTGAAGGTGATAAATAAAATATTTCAAACAGGAGAGAAACATCTCTCTATATTTGTAACGGACAAAAGAACAATGATGACAACAACAACAAAACAACTGCTCCAAGAAACAAAGCCAGGTGACACCTACTCTTCTCGGTGACAAAATGTGAAATGATCTGTCCCAGGTCTGTATTGTTGGCAAGGTCATGAACAGCACCAGGACATGATGGGATCAGTAGTGCTGAGTACCGGTTCACTGAAGAATAACAAGATGTTACACAAATAAGATGTTACACATAATGCAAAAAATTAAACACTGACAAACAAAAGAACAAAGACTGAACAGTCAAGATAAAAGATATGTGTGCAGACTTTAAGTCAACAAAAAAGCAAATGCAAAAAAAGTTTTTAAAGAACCGGAAATTATCAAAACAAAAAAGTTTCTGACTTCTTGTATTTTTTTTAACTACAAATGAATACCACTTTCATCTATTTGAAAACAAGTTACTAACTCGCAATTTGCAATCTGTCATGGAGGCAACATTTTGATTCCTCCTTGGGGACTTTAGACTACAAGCAAAGTAACTGGCTGTGAGGAAAGCCCTATCTTTGTTAGCTGAACAAATCAACAATGACTTTATCTTGTTGTGTGTGTGTGTGTGTGTGTGTGTGTGTGTGTGTGTGTGTGTGTGTGTGTGTGTGTGTGTGTGTGTGTCTGAGTGTGTCTGTGTCTGTGTGTCTGTGTCTGTGTGTGTGTGTGCCTCTGTGTGTGTGTGTGCCTCTGTGTGTGTGTGTGCCTCTGTGTGTGTGTGTGCCTCTGTGTGTGTGTGCCTCTGTGTGTGTGTGTGTGTGTTGGTGTGTGTGTGTGTGTGTGTGTGTGTGTGTGTGTGTGTGTGTGTGTGTGTGTGTGTTTGTGTGTGTGTGTGTGTTTGTGTGTGTGTTGTGTTGTGTGTGTGTGTGTGTGTGTGTGTGTGTTGTGTGTCTTGTGGCGTCTGTGTATGCCTGTGTGTGTGTGTCTGTGTCTGTGTCTGTGTGTGTGTGTGTCTGTGTGTGTGTCTGTGTGCATGTCTGTGTGTTTGTGTGTCTGTGTGTGTATATGTGTGTGAGTCTGTGTCTGTGTGTTTGTGTGTGTCTGTGTGTGTGTCTGTGTGTGTGTCTGTGTGTGTGTCTGTGTGTGTGTGTCTGTGTGTGTGTGTGTATGTGTGCGTGTGTCTGTCTCTGAGTGTGTGTGTGTGTGTGTGTGTGTGTGTGTGTGTGTGTGTGTGTGTGTGTTGTGTGTGTGTGTGTGTGTGGTGTGTGTGTGTGTGTGTGTGTGTGTGTGTGTTGTGAGCATGTCTGCATCATATGTATGTGCATGCCCCCATGTTGTCTGTGTATGACAGGAAGTCCAGCAGCCGACACTGGACAGGAATGGGATAAGAAATAGTTATGACATCCTGACATCACATATCTTGTTTGCTTCAAAACAACACACACACACAGACACACACACACACAGACACAGACACAGACACAGACACACACACACACACACACACACACGCACACACACACGCACACACACACACACACACACACACACACACACACACACACACACACACACACATACACACACACACACCCCTCATTCACACACACACATCTCTCATTCACATGACATGCTTCAACTGAAAAGAAAGTCAGATTACTCATGAGTTATACTTTTGCAGAAATAATTGTCCAGTCACATGTTTGTCACATAAAAATCAGTTCTGGGAATAGAATGAAGTATATCACAGACAGACAGACAGATGGAACAGGTTGACAAACGAACAAAACACACACGTACAACAAGTGACATGATACAAACCATCTACTGTTTCAAGTCCTATAGGAGTGGACGTTGCTTTTGAACGGAATTCATTGAACCACCTCCTGTTGCTGTCATCCTGCTGTACATACTCCACCTGTCGACCCTATTACACACAAAACACTTAATTCAGAGAGCGAAAACAAAAACGAGTTTAGTTCACACAAAACACTTAACCCTTTCACTCCCGCACTCCGGTCACCAGCATCCTGCATTGCCAACCATGTTAGCAAAGCAAAAACTTAACCCTTTGATTCCCTCACCCTAGGGCGAGGGAATCAAAGGGTTAAGTTTTTGTAGTTGGTAGATAGGATGCGGGAGTCAAAGGGTTAATTCAGAGAGCGAAAACAAAAACGAGTTTAGTTCACACAAAAGACTTAATTCAGAAAGCGAAAACAAAAACAAGTTTAGTTCACACAAAACACTTAATTCAGAGAGCGAAAACAAAAACGAGTTTAGTTTTCTTTCTCAGTGTACTAACTGCTTATAAATCACACCTAATTTGACTTTTCACTGCTGTGGCCCACATATCAGCAGAATAATGCAAGCTTTACAATTGGTTTTTCCATCAGCCTGTATTGATAAATGTTGTGGGGAGATGAAGTTGATGGTCTGCAGATAGACCATAAGCCTGGCAAAGAATTACGTTAGAGATGAGGTCTGCATTTGCCACACATCTTTCCAGCATCTCAATGCTCTTCCTCTGGCTCTGAAGCCTGAAGCATACTGTGCTATAAGCTAAAAAGGCTGGCTGGTTGACTGGAATCCTGGTCAGGTGGCCAAACCATCTGAATCCTGTTGTGTGTTGTAACAGTTGACGGGTATTGTTCCAACAATCTCCCAGATTTCTCGGTTTCTAATCAGGTCTCATTCAGTTTTGCCTGCTGTTCATTTGAG
>JAPXFY010000024.1:59644497-59969497 GCA_030674185.1 Monoplex corrugatus
TTGGGCAGTGAGTTGTGGCGTGTGACATGCCCGAACCACGAAAGCTTCCTGTTCTTGACTGTTGCCAGGAGGGGTTCTTGTGGGCCTGCGAGTGTTGTTATTTGGCTCCACACAAAGTCGTTTGTCTTCCGATCTTGCCAAGAGATCCCGAGCAAGCGCCTGAAGCATTTAGTTTCAAACGTCTGGATTCTCTTGGTGGTCTCTGCTGTCATGGTCCAGCTCTCGCATCCATACAGCAGGATGGGGAGCACCAGGGACTTGTACAGCTTCATCTTCGATGGAAAGCCGATCTCTCTGCTCTTCCAGATCTTGTTTAGCTTTACCATTGCTGCTGTTGCGATCGCTAGTCTGGTCTTGATTTCTGTTGTAGAGCGACCGTCTTTGGTGAGAGTGGCGCCAAGGTATTTGAAAGCGTCCACTTCTTCAAGTTGTTGCCCGTTCATGTAGATTTCAGCATGGGTGTTGGTTGTGCTGTTGACCAGGACTTTGCTTTTTTCTGTGCTCACTTCCATTCCGTGTGCACCTGCACTTTCTTCCAGTCTCATGGTCAGGTCTTGTAGTTCTTCGTTGCTGCCTCCCATCAGGTCGATGTCATCTGCGAACCTCAGGTTGTTGATGGTTCTTCCTCCGATGGAGACAGTGGAGTGGAAGTCATGGAGAGCTTCACGCATGATGTTCTCCAGGAAGAGATTGAACAGCACGGGAGAGAGTAGGCAGCCTTGACGGACTCCAACTGTGGTCTTGAAGTAGTCCCCTATCTGGTTGTTGAGGAGAACTGCGCTGCTGGCAGTGTTATACAGCGCCTGGATGGTTTGGACGAGACCTTCCTCTATGCCAAACTTTCTTAGCACCTGCCACAAACCCTTATGCCACACCCTGTCGAATGCTTTTTTAAAGTCTATGAAGTTGTGGAACAGGTCTCTCTGATGCTGCAGATGTTTCTCCATCATTATCCGGCAGGTGAAGATCTGTTCTACTGTGCTTCTGCCCGCCCTAAATCCAGCTTGTTCTTCCGCAAGGTGTTCTTCCGCTTCTTTCTTCAGTCGATTCAATATGACTCTGAGCATGATCTTGCTGGTGTGGCTAATGAGACTTATTGTTCTGTAGTTCTGGCATTGGCGCATATTTCCCTTTTTGGGCAGGGGGATGATGAGTGATTGAGTCCATTCTGTGGGCCACTGTTTTGTCTCCCAGATCTTCTGACAAATCGATGTTACACGAGTGACCAAATCATTCCCTCCATGTTTGAGCAGCTCTGCTGGGATATTGTCTGCTCCAGGTGATTTCCCTGCTGGTAGGCTGCGGATGGCTTCTTCCACTTCTTCTCTCATCACTGGTAGCGGTGAGGATTCCCTCAATGGTGTTGAGTCCCCCTGAAACAAACTGTCATCTGGCTGTATTGGGTAGTTGTATAGTTCTTGGCAGTACTGCGTCCATCTGTTCAGAACAGCGGAGCTTTCTGTCAGCAGCTCGCCTGAGGTATCCTCGATGACTGACGATCTGTTTTGCTGCGTCTTGGTAAGGTTTTTCAGTGTGGTGAAGGCATGTTTGCTGTTTCCTTTTTTCATGCCTTTCTCGATGTTCTCACACTGGTTGTTGATCCATTGTTCTTTGGCTTCAATCATTTTCTTCTTTACAAGGTTGTTGGTTTTACGATACTGTGCGGCTTCTTCAGGGCTGGAATTTTTCGTCTTCTTCAGTGATCTTCTGTTGTCGCAGAGGTCAAGGATGTCATTTGAGATCCATGCTTGGTGTTTCTTCCTCTGTCGCCCCAGTACCTTCTCTGCTGTTTCGCGGACTGCCTCACCAAAGTTGTTTGTGAGGTCGTTGATGTCGCTGTCCAGGAAGTTGAGTGCCGCGAACCGCCCCCCGAGCTGTGCCTGGAATGCCTCTTCTATCTCTGGATCTTTTAGCTTTTCCAGGTCAAACTTGATGCGTGGCTGCGCAGCTTGGTACTTCTTTTTCAATTTGATCTTCATTGTGAGCAGCACGAGGTCGTGGTCGCTGCCTATATCAGCTCCAGGGTATGTCCTCGTCTTTGCTTTATTAATGCTTGATTTGAAGCGCCGCGGTGTGAGGACAAAGTCGATCTGGTTGTGAGTCTTTCCGTTCGGCGCATGCCAGGTTGTTCTTCTTGACAGTTTGTGGGGTAGAGAGTGTTGGCAATGGTGAGCCGTTGGGTGCAGGCAAACTCCAGAAGGCGAAGTCCCCTGTCATTAGTTTCCCCTGTGCCAAATTGACCCACCGTTCCAGCCCAGTTTTTGTAGGCATCTGGGCCGACTTTGGCGTTGAAGTCCCCCTGAACTATGATGATGTCTTTCCTGGGGGCTTTTCCGATGGTGTCTTCTATTTTCTCATAGAATTCTTCAACCACCTGGTCTTCGTGGCTGGTAGTTGGAGCATACACTTGTATGATGGTGATGTTCTTTGGTTTGGCTGACACCCGAATGCTGATGATTCTGCTGTTGACAGGCGTGCAGCTCATGATGCATCCAATGACTTCTTTGCGTACGATGAAAGCTACGCCATTTTCATGTAGTGACTCTTCGCCACTGTACCACATCTTGTGTCCTTCCTCTGTGATTGCTTCTCCGAAGCCTGTCCATCTTACTTCCGATATACCCACAATGTCCCATTGGTAGCGTCTCAGCTCGTGTTCTAGTTCTTTTACTTTGCCGCACTGATGGAGTGTACGGACATTCCAGGTTCCAATGGTAGCTTTTTCCGTTGGCAGTTTGAATGATGTCTTTGCCCCAGTAGCTGACTTTTCACTTCCACCCTGGTGCTTGTCAGTGGTAAGCGCGGTCGTTTGTAACCCGGGCCCCAACCGATCCGGTATGTTGTTGGCTATAGTGTCTCTCATATCTTTTCTGTGGGCTTAGGTTAATCCTTGGTGGCGCCAATCCCCTCTCCAAGTCTCCTGCTGTGACAGGTAGTACTGGGCTACAGCTTGCCAGTAGCAGACCTATTTGTCTGACCTGACACATAGTATACAAAGTGACAAACAAACCCAACATGATAATTATTCACGAGTTTGTTCCACACTGAAGATACACTAATACAAGTAAATGGTGCATATGCCGATGTTAATACAAGTAAACAGTAGTGTTCTCGAAATCTTTAGTACATTTTTTATGTCAAGCGTAACGTACACAATGTAGGCCCTCAACTGATGAAAATGAAAGTGCGCGTAGATATTTACACAACAATAACTCCACTCGATCACTGGATCAGTCACCTGCAAACGCCCCCTTTTAACCGGTGTCAGTCAAATTGTACAAAACGTTTGATTACAAAGCAAAATGACTGTTATGTTTTTCTCTAGCTATGAAAAGCGTCAACTGCTATGACTACTACTGGTCGTGAAATAATATGTTTAAAACCTCTGACTGAATACCTTCCACAGCACAGCTTACAACGAACAGACAGCTTCCCCTGGGCGTAGCCATTTTGATAAACTATCGCCCAGTTTATTCCTGGACTGGATTTTAGACACTGTGATGATTTATGTTAGAATATAAAAACAACAACCACAACAACAACAATGCGGTCTCCAAGTCCCCCTCCACGGGACCTACGACAGTAGTTTGGGCACAATTTTTACAATACTGGGAAAGGAAACATAGGTACTTCTCCTTCTTCTTCCTTTATACGGCCAACATCATTCTGCTGATGGTTTTGTCATAGTTTGGGGAGATTGCCGAAGATTGCGCTGTTGTGAGGATTTGGAACATTTTCGCAACTCCAACTGAGCCAGTCTGATTTCCTTGAAGGTACCCGGGGTAAAGCCCCTACCAGCAGTGCCTCAGCCTTCATCACCGCTACTTGGCTAGGTCCAATGGAGGTGTGAGGGGTGGTGGGGGTGATGGTGAAAAAGTAACTGGGGTAGGGGGGCAGGGATGGAAAAATGACTGGGAGGGATGGCAGGGGGAGGGGGGTTTAGGGAGTAGTGGTCAGGAGGAGGGAACGGGGGGAGGATTGGGGGGGAGGTTGTTACAGGTTCTAGAGATGGGAGGCCAGTCTGGACTTGAAGCAGTCCAGTGACTCAGCTGTCACAACCTCAATTCAAATTGCACCAAGATTAAACCTGGGCAGATAAAACTCGTTAGCCAGACCTTGTGTTTGAACAAGGCAACAACAACAAGAACAACAGCACTGAAGCCAGTTCTCAACCCAGCAGTTGCGCTGAAGAAGTCGGCCGGATCGCCGATGAAAACTACGCAGTAAGTAACCTTTTCTACTGAGAGACAAGTTTAGCCAGGTAGCCATTATAACAACAACAACAACAACAACAAAACTCATGAATGTCTCTGGAAGGTTTTTCGTCTCGGTTTGGTTTCGAAAAGTAGGTGTGACTTAAAATATATCAGTATTTTAAGTCACGCTACTAATGGAAAAAAATTTAAAAACTAACGCAGTCATGTGTATGTCACATGAATGCGTTTGTAGCCATGTGCTGCAATTTCACCAAAAGTAAGGCTTCACGAAGCAGACGCCCTTTTTTTCTTTTTCTTTTTTCTTCTTTTTTCTTTCCCTCCTGTCTTAATAGTACTTGAAATGATGGACAGACAGTTTTGAAGAAAGCCCAAAAAACTCTGAGTTAACTACACATTTTGTAATTTTTGCAGAAGAATGTTTTTCCGAATATTAAAGTATCCCAGCCAAATTTCTATCGTTTCCTTTTAAATTATTTGACTTTCATCCTTATATCAGTGTCGTTCGAAATATTAGGAAAAGACAAGGCGCACGCGCACACACACACACACACACACACACACACACACACACACACACACACACACACACACACACACACACACACATACACACGCGCGCGCGCGCGTATATAGAGAAGAGAGAAAGTAGAAGCAGCTGTTCCAACAGATAAAAAAAGTGAAATCTACCAGCTGCCAAACAAAATCTCAATGCATCAACAATAGAGATGGCAAAATTGTAACAGAAATGGAAGATGTACCAGGGAAATGGCACGAATATGGTAAATAACTTTTTGATAACAATACACAAGTAAATCCACGGGATACTCCCTGCCTTGATTTTCAAACACAGAACCAATGCTCCTTCTGAGCGAAGTTAAAGCTGCTGTAAATCAGCTCAAATTAGGAAAATCTCCAGGACTAGACAACATCCCTGGAGATTTATTAAAGAATGCTGGTGGTACAGGAATCAAAGCATTGCAACATCTATGCATCAAAATTTGGGAATCTTGTGAATGGCCAGAAGGCTGGAAGAAGCAAGAATTTTTTATGCTGCACAAAAGTGGGAACATCAAAGAGTGTAGCAATTACAGGATCATCGCATTCATCAGCCACACCAGCAAAATCCTGCTTATTATTATTTTAAACAGAATGAAAATCAAAGTGGAAGAAGAACTCTCACACTGCCGGGCAGGTTGTAGAACAAACAGAAGAACAACAGACATGCTGTTTGTACTACAAATACTTATAGAGAAGATCAGAACACTGAAAAAGACGCCAACAAAGCAATCGACAGTGTTGTACACAACCACTTGTTCACAATCATATCAACAATGAGCTTCCCAAGAAACTTGACCACACTCTTAGCATCTCTCTACCAAGACCAACAGGTAACAATTAGATGGAATGGAGAGCACTGTGACTTCTTCAACATCAATACAGGAGTCCGGCAAGGCTGCATTCTCTCGCCCCACCTCCTCAACATATACACAGAGCAAGTAATGAGAGAGGCAGACACAGAGGGTATGGGAGTGAAAATAGAAGGAAGGAATATCACCAACCTAAGATATGCTGATGACACCGTCCTATTAGCAGGAGACATCATAAGTATGAGGAGAATTCTATATCGATTAGATGCTTGCAGGACACAAGGCAGGACTGAAACTGAATGCCAAAAAGACCGAAGTCATGCACATAGAAGGATCAGCTAAGCAGCCATAGCAGAGCAAACGAATGAATAAAACAGAGCTGGAAAACGTGGACAACTTCAAGTAGCTACTTGGGCTCAGTCAAAACCAACACAAGATCTTGCAGCAAGGACATCAGATCAAGAATAGGCATGGTTTAAGCAAAACAACAACAACAACAACAAAAACAACCAACAAACAAACAAAACAAAACAAAAAAAGGTCCAGTTGAACAACACATGGAAAGACAGGGGCATACCAATGTAACTGAAAATAAGAATTTTATGCTGCTTGATTTGGCCCGTTGTCATGTACGGATGTAAAGCCTGAACTTAGAAGAAAGATGACGAAAATAAAATAAACACAGCAGAAATGTGGTTCTACAGGCAACTTCTCAGAGCAAAATGGACAGACAAAAGAACCAACAAAAGCGTGCTAAAGGAATTAACTGTCCAACGTAAAATGCTCCCAGAGATCAACAAAGAAAATTGAAATATATTGGGCACATGAACAGAAACACAAGAACCGACTTGATGACATCAGTCCTGCTGGGGAGCGTCTAGGCAAAGAGAAAACAAGATAGGCCAATAAAATCCTTCCATGGACAACATCGATGTCGCCTGCAAACTGAGGCTCCATGACATCATACATGGGAGTAGAGATCGTGTCGCCTAGCGATCCTTCATCACAAAAAGTGTAGCTCTCACTGTCGTTCACAGTGATGGAGATGGATGATGATGATGATGATGATGATGATGATGATGATGATATATACATATATATATCTATATAAGCTTTTTATTAGTAGTCAAGTATTAAGAGAGGTTTTGGCATCAAGATCGTAGATGAGCTGCATGCAGCAATGTGTGTTCAAATCAAAACAATTTGTGTTTTGTACCGCCTATTTGTTGACTGATTTCTGCTCAGAATAATTGATTTTTTAACTGAAAGTACGTTTACAGAAATGTTGAGTTATAACTTATTTACTCTGTCTGTCTTCTGTCTGTCTTTATACGATGCTACATCCAAAGATCTGGCATTAACGCAACGCAACGGAAAGTCTGGGGGTGCGTAGCATTGTTTTAGTGGCGTCTGGCCGAGGCCAGTGCCACCTTAAAGGACTCAGTGGTCTTGGTGTTCAGAGTGGTGCTGTCGAGGTGGTTCCAGTCTGTGATATTCTTGCACATAACAGTCTTGAGACAATGTCAGTTGTGTTGGCCCATTTAATCGTCTGAGTGGATCTCCTTCTCACGAGAGTTGTTCATATAAAGCAACTAAAGGGACATAATCCAACACCCTCCCTTTTAAGTTTTAACATGGTTTTCAACTTTTAACACACAATTTAAACAAAACTTATTAACTGTCTTTTGAAATAAACATTTTCCAAACAGTTCAACTTGTTGACCACAAATTAAAATGTTAATTTTGCGTTGCAAAACAATATCTGGAGAAGGAAACTGATAAAAAGTTCACAGATCCAGTCGATCTGGAGGTTTCCGGGCTCTTCTCGGGCGTTGAGCTGGGTCAGGGGTGGGCCTGTGGAGCACTGGTGTATCCAATGAAGAAGCACAAGCCTTGGAAGCTGTCCCAAAATCTGTTCTTGATTTTGAGCTCTAGGGATAGGCGTAGCATAAGCTGGGGACCCTCTGCCTGTCTGCAATGAACTGGAACCAAGTGGTGGTGGTGTGATCGAGTCCTGAATAGTCACTGGTGGGGAAATTTCCAAGGAAGCAGAATCACTTTGGAGAAATGGTTCTGGTTCTAGTGATCGCAAGCTTTTTCATGTATACAGGAAAACTCTTCGATCATATAGCCTACATACCTAAAGACTGGCAGCACTCAGTCTGAGAGGTTCACTAAACTATTTTTCACACACCCCCACCTGCATTTCCCCACCGTTTTGCCTTGTATTCTTTCATTCTAGCACCAGTCACAAAAAAGGCGCGAACATAAATTGACAAATCCTAGCTGTATATTTGTGGTGTGTTTAAAGGCACCGACACCCAAATCATGGGCCATGCTCAAATACACCAGGCAAGCACACACAGAGATACGTACTCTCTCTGATCGATATAAAATAATTTTCCTTTTACAAATGATAAATAAACAAATAAAATCAATAATTAAATAAATAATCGGACAACAATCAGAAAGAATCCGAGGCCTGATCCAACATTTTACGGAATAACCCTGACGGATAACCACATGCGTTTATGGTTGTAAACAATCAATGAAGGGGGGTTATTCTAAAGGATTGAAATTATCGATCATGCTACGACTGTTCGAGAAAGGCAACATCGTTCAGTAACATCGCCACTGGCAATGGGAGGACCAATTGAGCAGCTAGAACTAAATACACGGTTTGTTTAGAAGCTGTATAGTTTGTCGTCGTCAGACTCGTTTTCATGGGTGCCACAAGACCTTTGCCTTTTATGGCTGACAGGAACAGCATTTTTTCTGCAAGTCAGTTATCGGAGGTAAGCAATTTAGCATTCACCAAAGAATTTGCATAGAAATTACAAAACAATTGATGAATATTTGGATAGATAGATCTCGTAGAACAGCGTCGAGATGATATGATCGTCCCTGTCACCTTTGACATTTTGTGAATGAAGTATGCATTGCATGACTTGCAACACTGACTCGTTGAATGTGTGTGAACAGTAAAAGGTCTACTATTCACGTACCGCATAGTCACTCATAGTGATACTGATAGTCACTTTGTGACGGTGTCATTGAGGCTAGTGACACCTCCGGACTAACGCCCGCCAACCACAACCCTACTTCCGTCACAAAACAAACTAATTACGGAAAGAAATTACAGTATTCCTAAGTTTCGAGCCCAAACGAAACCTTATCCTTTGTGTGTGTGTGTGTGTGTGTGTGTGTGTGTGTGTGTGTGGTGTGTGTGTGTGTGTGTGTGTGTGTGTGTGTGTGTGTGTGTTTTGTTTTGTTTGTTTTTGTTTGTGTGTGTGTGTGTTTTTGTTTTTTTTTTCTTCTGAGAGTCCAAACTGAGGATTAGGGGTAGTGCTCTTGTCAGTGTAAGTTTCGGTTTATTTCTCATGATAGGGTTAGCTTCAGAGTTAACCTTTTGACTCTTGCACCCTATCCACCAACTGCAAAAACTTAACTCTTTGACTGCAGGAAGCTGGTGGATAGGGTGAAGGGTCAAAGAGGTAAGTTTTTGCTTTGGTAGCATGGTTCCAAAGCAGGATGCTGGAGGACAGAGTGAGGGAGTCAGAGGGTTAAATTAGTATGAAATAGTGAAGCAGTATATTCAAGTACTGTTGCACTTATTCAGTTATTGTATGTGTGGCTTAAACTTTAAGACAAAGAAGTTGATTGGTGTAGTGTTCATCCAGAACACTGTCCAGGACATGTTAAATTATCTGATTGGATAGCCTACTGCCAGGAGTATAAGATAATGTGTTATATCATTAAAATGTATATAAACGAGCTGTGGATGTTGTCAGAATGATTTAAGTGACACCCAAAAAAGAAAAATCTTTCATTATTTAAGAACACACACAAGATAAAGAAACAAATCTATTTGCAGCAGGACATCCAGACCCATTTCAGTTAATAACTGAACAAAATGAATAAAATAGAAAACTTTCAGAGCTGAATAGGGTTACCGTACAGAAGTTGTTTTGCTATAACTGGGGTTCTAGAGGTGTTGCAGTTATTTTTGAAAATACTTTTGAATTTCAAATGAAAAAAATTGTAGAGATTCTGACAAGTTCTATACAGTATATAGATAATGCCATTAATGGACAAAGGCTTTTTTTTTTTTAATAAATTTTATTATCACACCACCACTGAATTGTCTAGGAGTGTTAGGTTGGAGATGCAACAACTTTCACTCACATTGGGCTTGATTTCTTGAAATGAATTGACACAAGGATAGAATTCCCACAAGTTTTAATGATTAACCCTTAAACTCCCACATCTTATCCACCAACTCCAAAAACTTAACCTTTTGACTCCTCACACTAAGCATCAGCTTCCTGCAGGAAGCTGGTGGATAGAATGAGTGAGTCAAAGGGTCAAATGTTTGGTTTGCTGGTGTGGTTGACAATGCAGGATGCTGGTGGACAGGGTGCAGGAGTCAAAGGGTTAATGTTAACCCTTTCAGCACTATTAGCGAATACTTATTTACCAGTAATAATCAATTTACATAATTAAACATTAAAGAGGTGGTAGGGGTCAATAGTGATGATGTCACCTCCTCCATCTCGTTTGTCTAATTTGCCACAGCTGCTGCAGGTTTTTTGTTGTTGTTGATAATCATGGTGGCAATAGTTGTGGTGATCTTTTTGAGGGCATGGTTGTAATCATAGTAAAAGTATATGCCTCTGGCTCTGCAGGCCTTTTTTCCTTCTATGATGAGAATCTTCCAGGGATGTGGTGGATCTTGTGGTGGTGGTCTTCTGGTTTAGTGTGCACATCACTTATGCAAGGACATCAGGTTTGTTGCTGGGGTAGAGATGGTAGACAATGACCTCATTGTTACTGCTGTTTTTGTGTGTGTGTGTGTGTGTGTGTATTTTTGTTTGTTTTTGTGCTACTGCTTGTGCGGTAATTGCTTTTGCCCATAGATAAGGTGAAGAATGCTAACATTTCTTCCATCTCGTGTCTAAAATAATTTTTTTAACTTTGCTTTGTGTGGACAAGATTTTGCAATACTTTGGCCTCCAAAATGAAGCTTCTCAGTGTGGGTGACAGGTTCAAATGTACAGCTTGCGAATGTTTTTTTGTTTGTTTTTTACCCAGCAACCGTACCAATGAAAATACCTATCATTCTTGTGCCCGTAAGTGATGGGGTACAAACCATTTGAGTATTGGCATCCGTCTGTCTCGGGAGACAATGGAGATTGCGCCTTGGAAGTTATTCTGTGGTGGAACTCCAGCGCCAGCTGTGGCTGTAGAGCCCGATCCTCGAACGGCAGGTCCTGTTGCAGTTGCTGCACGTGAAGATGGTGTCGTCCGAAGATGCTGACCCTGCTCTCTGGCGTCTGCGTGCTCTTCTTACCTCCCACTTCTCCTCTCTCCTCTGCTCGGATGTCTTGATGGCCGAACTGATGGCAAGTTTCCAGCTGCTGCGGTCTGCTGCTACCACTTCGAAGCCTGCTGGTGCAATGCCACCCGTCTTGAGGTCCCGCTTGCACACATCTTTGTAGCGGAGTATGGGCCTTCTCGTGGGTCTGGAGCCAGTAGCAAGCTCGCCGTACAAAATGTCTTTGGGTATTCTGCCATCTTGCATGCGGGTAACATGGCCAAGCCAGCGCAAGCATCTCTTTGTGAGCAGGGCAAACATGCTGAGAGTTCCTGCACGTGCTAGGACGTCCTTGTTGGGGATGTGGTCCTGCCATGAAATGCCAAGAATCCATCTGAGGCAGCCTAGGTGAAAGGTGTTGAGCCTGCGTTCTTGACGGGAGTATAGAGTCCAGGTCTCGCACCCATACAACAGTGTGCTCAGTATGCAAGCTTGGTACACTTTAGTCTTTGTCTGGACAGTCAGCATGGAGTTTTTCCCACACTCTCTTTGACAGGCGGGCCATTGCTGCAGATGCCTTGCCGATCCTTGAGTTCAGCTCGGTGTCCAGGTTGAGACTGCTGGAGATGGTGAAACCAAGTATGTGAAGTCTTCCACCACATTGAGAGTGCAGTCACCAATGAAAATTGGGGTACAATGGGGTACAAACCATTTGAGTAATCAGTGTTGATTCTAGGATTTTGAAAAAGTGGGGGCAGGCCCTCCCCCAGTCAAAAAAAGGGGGGCCTGACAAAACCAGTGGGGGTCAGCGGCGGCAGGCAAAAACAGTGACAGAGCTAACACATACAGACATAAACACAAGTTTGTGCGTTGGCGAGCAAAACATGCGGGCTTTCCTTGATAAATGCGGGATGCTGCCTGCATGAGGCTTGATTTTTTTGCGGGCAAAAGAAAAAAATCGCGTGAATCCGGCGACCTAGAATCAACACTGCAGTATTCTCTCTAGATCTTAGCCCCATCTGTTTTGTAGCTAGTAGTAAATCATGTGCATGCCACATGTCACAGTGGTAAAATTTTGCATGACTCATTGATTATAAGGATACCCACTGCAATCACTGCACTTAACTACAAACCGCTTGATCAGTGGGTGCATCCAGGATTGAAGCCTGAATGAATCAGAATTCCGCTCCACTGCCTCTTGACACCCAGACTGCCATCCAGGTCTCCAGGTCCATGGTGGTGGTTTGGTGGTGTGTGGTGACATATCTCAAGAAAAGATGCCCAGAAACAATGGCCTCACAGACAGCTCTCATGATTTCTCCACCATTCATACTTACTAGATGTAAAGTTATTGAGAATCTGTGACTTTGATGAATAACCAGCAGTTATATCTGCGTAGTCTATCAAGTAAAGAGGGTGTCTAAGTGCATTCTCAGACTAGCTCTGGATACAGACTCCCAGTCTTGATAGATCCGCCTGATCTCCGATTTGTTTGCTGTCTTGTAAAATGACTGCTTCAAAGCCATGTTTACTTGCATCAACCTTTACGATGAAAGGCTTTTCCGGGTCAAAGAAAGTAAGCGTAGGTTGATTAACTTTGTCACTAAGTATAGCCTGTTTTTTGTATTCTTCAAGGCTTTGTCTCATAAGGAAGATTAGGAAAAGACAGGCAACATTTATAGGCCATTTTATGAGGAAGGGGGATTTGGAGCACCTGGTCACAACGGGAAAGCTGGAGGGAAGGAGAGCACTGGGTAGACCCAGGGAAAAAATGCTGGACAGACTTGCAGAGTGGCTGGGGACGAGGAGGGTGGGGGAGATGCTGGGAGCAACGAGAGATAGAGACAGATGGAAGTCCATGATTGCCAACGCCATGCGGCAGGGCACCTGATGATGATGATGATGAAGACTTCGTCTTGTGGTGCATCCCAGATAAATTCTGTCCGCTTTGAGAAGCGCTCACATTGGTTTGGTAATCTCTGAGAGGCTGAATGTCAATTCTGCAAGATTTGTGATCATTCCCAACATTATTTGAAGATTTTTTTTTTCAGTTCCATGTCTTGAATTGCTTTTAGCTTTGTTAGGTCTGGCTTGAAACCTTCTGCTGAGATTTTGTGTTCAAAATGTGTTGTTTCTTATTCTATTGCATTTCAAAGAATCTGATCATGTTCTTCTATAGTCGTTGCATTTACAATGATGTCGTCAGTTAGTAGGATTACATGGAGCAAAAATCTCATACATTTTTCTCAGAACTTCATCCTTAGATCTGGTGATGCAAAAAGGAAGTCTGTTGCAGGGCCTCAGATCCTTCAAGACTTCAATAGGACAAATGTCCTGGCCTCAAGAAAGTCAATGACATTTGTCCTGACTGATAAAAAAATCGGACATTTAGTAAAAATTAATTATGACAATTTCTAACTCTTGCAACGGATGAACAATGTATGAAGTTAAAAGATAAACAGGAAAGTCAACTTTCTAAAGAACAGATTTTATTGTATGTCACTGCTGTCAACATTCACATGACTAGAACTAAGAAGGCTGAAAGAAGAAACAGCCTGCAGATGTCGAGCGCAGCTTCAGTACTCAAACTTTTGACTTTTTTTTCGGTGGCGGCGGCATGTTGGATAGATTCGCTGACTTGACAATGTGTAGATCTCACAACGCGGTATGGAGATCAGTGTAGACACTCCGCCGCAAGAGAATACGAGCGAACATAGTTGACAGTACTACTAAGTCAATGCGACGGAGATTGATTTCACGCGGCGCGCAGATCTGAGTGAGAGATTGACGCCTCAAGGCGTGAAGGCCGACTCGGCAGTGCAGAGTGCAGACGTAACAATTGCTTGACGCGAATCAATCCGGGGAGAAAAACGCATGATACGATGTCCTGGCCTACAATATTTTAATCGGACAATGTCTGCTTTTCTAAAAAAACATAAGGACATTTGTCCGCTGTTTGGAAAAATCTACCAGACATTTGGGAAAAACGTCGGTCAAATGTCCAATGTCCGATGGGGATCTGAGGCCCTGCTGTTGTCAGTGTTGAACTTATACCTCCCAAATGGAGTGATCAAAGTATTGAGATGACGCTTTGCCCAGCGTCAGTTGCCTGTACCCAAATTGTACATCAAGTCTGCTGAAGAATTTTGCCCCAGCCAATTTTGAAAGAGTATCCTCTAGGGTTGATCTAAACATATTCAAAGTTTTCCGTCTGGTTTTCTTATGACTATTGAGTTAACCCAGTCTGTAGGTTCTGTCACTGGGGATGACTGAAGCTCTTGTTTTAGCTGGTCATTTAAAGCATGTGGTATGCATCTGGGTGGATGTACAAATAGAGTTGCGACTGGTTTTAGGTGAAGTTTTTGCCAAATCTTGTAAACACTTCTATGTACTCTTGCAGGATACATTCTTTAGTGACTGGAATGTTCTTCATAGACAGGATAAGCTGAAGTATGAAAGATACCTGCAGTCCAAAGGTTGGTTGTGAAGAAATGTCAAAAATGTGGAAAGGGCATTCACAGTGTGGCTTCTGTATGTTATATGTAGCTGGACACCCAATGACCTCTAGTCGTTGTCTTGTATACCGATGAGCCAATCTGAATTTCTGTTATTGGAAGAGGACTTATAATTTTTCTTGTATTCTTTCAAAGGAACGACATTGACCTGTGCACCTGTGTCAATTTGGAAACAATATCTCCTGTGTTAACTGGCACATCAGCATATACAATATTTGCTTGATCTTTTCCATGGGTGATGGTACTAATGTATAGCCAAGTCATGTTCTTCACTTTCTGTAGCGTAGACTGGATTCCTGTCATAAGAGTGTCTCATGTTTTTTCTATGTCAGCAGACAGTGGCCCAGTGATTTTGCTTGCAGCAAACGTTACATGTTTGCTCAAAAACTGGAAAGTTTTTTCTACCATGCTTGCATCCACAACTTTTACAGTTACGGTACCATGTTGTCATGGATATCATTTGGGCCATTTATGTGCTGTCTTGAAGCAGCGTGATTTTGAAATTGTCACTGTTTGACAGTGTCACTGCCTGTTGCTGTGTCTCAATTATCTATTGAACTAAGGTATTCTTATGTACTTTCATGTGTGACTGTTGTGACTGTACTTTCCATGGCTTTCCCTTTGTCAAATTGACACCTTGAGTGAGAAAAGTTTCTCTTAACTTCATCAGAGAGACTTCCAAAATTATTTGTCTCTTAACTCATTTGAGTCATTATAATTACAATCTCTGAAAAGATTTCTTGTATCAGTGACAAACAACAAAAGTTTCTCCTGGTTGTTTTTTCTTGAAATACATAACTGGAGAAGACAGTGTGTTTCTTGTGTGTTCTTTATTCTAGCCAAGAAGAACTGTAATGTTTTTATGTTCTGATGTCAAATTCCAGAAAATGAAAATACCTGTTCCCATTTCACCAACGCAAGTAAGTGAATTGGCTGCCTGTTCCCCAGGGCTGACATGCCTGAGTGGCCCTTTGAACATCTTCTTCTTTCCCTTGGCTACTGCCTTCATCATAGTGAAGATTCTGTTCAAATTTCGTCTGTTCCTGGCTGAGGTTTTTGAATTCCAATTTGTGCTGGGGTTGTGTTTGTAGTAAAGTCATCATAAACAAATTTTACAATTTAACGAAAGGCTCCATGATGGTCTAAAAATCACAGCGTTGGTGTTTTACAGTCCGTATGAGTTTCGTCGTTGGCGTCTCTTCTTCTTCTCGACTTTTGTTGTGTGGCCACAATCAACACGCTGATTATTTTGCCACAGAATAGGTTTCCACGAACCGGCTGCCTGACTGAAAAAACAACAACAAAAAACCCAACCATTTGCTCCTCACATTTACACACGCCCTGCCCACTAACTGGATCAGAGGGGACGAGAAGTGACGGGCAGGCATCCTAGTGACGTGCCCCTGGCACCCCCCCCCCCCCCTCCATTTACTTCTGGTCAGCATTTTTGATTTGTAGATCTAATTAGCAAACAAGCTGACAATAATAGGCTTCGCTTATTTAGTGTTTGCCACTGTCGTTTCTGAACACGTTGTGTTTATTACGTTGTAATGTAGATTTTCTTTACCAGCGACCTTATGTTTGTGCACTAGACGGCAAGATCTGGAAGAGATTATCGGACGCCATTATTATGAAAATACCAAGGCTTGCGTCCAAGGGAATGTACTACATATCAACAAGGGACATTAGGCTACTGGCTGTTGTGTAGATGGAGACGAAAATAAGTTCCGGTCGGGAGTTATGCCGAATTTTGACTGATAAATATTTAGAATAATTTTTATATGCCTAAATAAAGGTGAAACTAGAGCTATGGATCAAACAAGAACCGTGGTGTTCTATGGAGCACGTTGTCAATTCGTAGATGAACATCCAGTCAGCCAGTGGTTGTCGAACCCCACTGGCAAAGAAGGAGGCCTTCGATTACTGAATTAGGGTTCCAGCCACCGAGCACACTCCTACGTAGCACGACGTCAGTTTTTAAACTTTTGCCCCAGGACAACCTCTTCCCAGATTCTCCGAATTTTTCGTCCTTGGGGACAGTAGCCTATTCAGCGTTTGCTGAGCGGGAAGACTAGTGATTCGTTGAGGCGAGTCACGTGCTGTGGTCACGTGAGAACCGAGGAACTGATTCGTTGAGGCGAGTCACGTGCTGTGGTCACGTGAGAACCGAGGAACTCTTGCCTGGGCCTCATTTCGATCGGGGACGGAGAACGAAACTTTTCGGAAAAGGCACGTGCTTTGAGTTGGAAAGTTCATATTGGTAAGTACATGTAGAATCTGCGGTTCTTGCTTGAGACAGGACAAAGACGTGCACATCAACTGTTTGCTTAAAATCTAAAGATGGTATGATTATCATGGAAAAAGACAAAATATTAGCTAGATGGGGAGAGTACGTCAGTTAGAAAGGTCGTGAGAGTACAAAGACCTTTGTGACAATGACAGAAAAGAAGAACACATCATAAGAAAGAATGTTGAAGGACCACCCATAATAAAAGATGGATTTTGTCATTGTTCAAAAAGATGAAACCGAGAAAAGCCTGATGACCAGATAATATTACTACAGAAATGATTGAGACACCTAATGAATTTGGTATCGAAAAAATAACAGTCCTCCTAAATGACTTTATGACACCAGAAAAATCCCTAGAGATATGTTGGAATCAATTTTCATTACACTTCCAAAGCAAGCAGGGGATATAGAATGTGAACTCAATTGTACGATCAGCTTGATGAGTCATGTAACAAAAATTTTATAAGAATAATCAGGACAATGAAAAAAATCAAAAGAGAAATAAGAGAAGAACAATTTGGTTTTGTCAAAGGGAAAGGAATTATTCATTCCATGTACATCCTAAGAACTCATAGAAAATTCATGGAACTATGAATTCCATATACATCCTAAGAACTCTGGTAGAAAAATCAGTTGAATAAGGATAAATTGTTTTGTTGATTATAGTATACAAAGGCTTTTGATTGGGTAAGACGCGAAAAATTGATCAACCTACTAGAAAGACTCAATGTTGATGGAAAGGATCTAGGAATAATAAGGAATATGTATTGGGAACAAACAGCAACAATGAGTGTAGAAAATGACATAAGCTCTTTCCAAAATAGCAAAAGAGGGGTTGAGCAGTGGTGTGATCTGTCACTAGATTTGTTTTCACTTTAATAATAATAATAATAATTACAATATTTATATAGCGCAAAATCTTGATAGAAATCAAATCTAAGCGCTGAACATACACATACGCACGCGCGCACACACACACGCACACACACACTCACACATGGCTATAAATGGGGAAAAAGAATAAAAGCAATGGAAAATTATAGAGAGCATATTATATACAAATATATATTACGATATGATTCCACTCCGAGCGGAAACAGGCTACAGAGGGGGATGAGTGAGGTCAGGATTTCATGCAGAGGAGAAAAGGTGAGTTTTGAGAGCGGACTTGAAGGAGACAAAAGTAGGTTGCTGACGGACTGAGAGAGGAAGTTTGTTCCAGGAGAGTGGACCAGAAACAGAGAAGGCTCGTGGACCGTAGGTATTGAGCTTAGTGCGTGGAAAGCGAAAAGTCAGAGGATCGGAGGCAGAGCGGAGGGTACGTGAGGGAAGATAGATCTCAAGTAGGCTTGACAGGTAATCGGGGGCTGCGTTATTGAGGCTTTTGTAGCACATGGTGTCTAGTTTGTACTATATATGCGCTTTGATACAGGGAGCCGGTGAAGTTGTGCCAGGAGAGGAGAAATGTGGTCAGCTTTTTTCTTTTTGAGTACAAGGCATGCAGCATTGTTTTGAATGCGCTGTAGGATGTGGATGGTGGAGGCAGGAAGACCAGACAGGAGTGAATTGCAATAGTCAATGCGAGACATTATGAAGGAGAGAACGAGTTTTGCAGTTGTTTCAACAGAGAGATACTTCCTGATCAGGCTTATACTTTACAGCGAAACCATCATGAGAAACCTAGAAGAATGCCCTGGGATAAAGGTTGGAGAAAAAATGATAATCTTTTACACAAATGACACATTCTATTTGCAGAAATTGAAAAAGACCTACAAAATCTTGTGAATATAATGGAAAGAGGAGAGGGTGGAGGATATAGTTGGAGATCATGGCCTTGGTACACAAAATGAAAGGGGAGAAAAACATGTGGAGTGGGCACAGATGAATGAGTTCATAATAGGAAACGCCTGGCTTGAGCAGCCTAACAAGAGGAAATGGACATGGATGAGTCCAGGAGATAATACTAAAAATCAAATTGATTACATCCTGATAAATAAAAGATTTAGAAATTCTAGTCTTTGCTGACAGCAAAAACACTACCAGGCACAGACTGCAACAGTGACCACAATCCTATAGTGGGAAGATTTAGGCTGAAACTAAAGAAAAGAAAACAGACCAAAAGTAACAAACTAAATCTTAGACTCTTAAAGGCAGATGAAGTGACCCATGAAAAATTTAACGTACATGTTCGAAACAAATTCAGTGCTCTGGAAGATGTTGGTGACAGTGAGGAACAATGGACAAAGTTGAGAAACTCGATGAATGAAGCTTGTGCAGAAATCCCTAGAGTAGATAGAAAAGCAAAAAAGAACTGGATGACAAAAAGAAATTTTAGGCTTGATGAAAGAATGGAGGAAGGCAAAGGGAAAAGAGGAATAATACAAAAAGATAAACAAAGAAATCAGGAATAGGAGCAATAAAGCTAAGGAAGCTTGGCTGGAAACAAAGTACAAAGAAATAGAAGATCGACACAAAACATACCTTCAAAATATGTACAGAAACATTAGAGAAATTGCCCACTCGAATGACGATATGCTTATTATGGAAAAAGACAAAATATTAGATAGATGGGGAGAGTACATTGACAATGACAGAAATGAAGAACACATCATAAGAAAGAACATTGAAGGGTCACCATTAATGAAAGATGACGTTAGAGCAGCACTGAAAAAGATGAAAGTGGGAAAACCCCAGGACCAGACAAGATTACTACAGAGATGATTGAAGCCATGGAGGAATTCTGTAGTGAAAAAATAACTGTCCTCCTAAATAAACTTTATAACTCGGGGAAAATCCCCAAAGATATGTCAAATTCAATTTTCATTGCACTTCCAAAGAAAACGGTGGCTATAGAATGTGAACACCATCGTACAACCAGCTTGATGAGTCATGTAACAAAAATTGTATTAAAAATAGTCATGATGAAGACAAGGAACAGAATCAAAAGAGAAATAGCAGAAGAACAGTGTGGATTTTTCAAAGGGAAAGGAAATATTAATGCCATATACATCCTAAGAACTATCATAGAGGTCAATGGAGTTGAATAAGGATTTATATTTATGCTTTGTTGATTATACCAAAGCTTTTGATTGGGTAAGATCTGATCAATCAGCTAGAAAGGCTCAAAATTGATGGAAAAGATCTAAGAATAATGAAAAATATGTAGTGGGAACAAACAACAGCAGTGAGAATATAAAACGATATAAGCTCTTTCCAAAATATCAAAAGAGGGATCAGGCAGGGTTGTGTTCTGTCACCAGATTTGTTTTCACTATACAGCGAAACCATCATGAGAAAACTAGTAGAAGAATGCCCTGGGATACAAGTTGGAGGAAAAATGATAACATTCATTAGGCAGACATCATGCTAATTGCAGAAAATGAAAGGGATCTACAAAACCTTGTGAATATAATAGAAATAGCAAAAATAAAGGGCTGGAGCTAAATAGCAAGAAGACTGAAGTCATGGTTATAGGTAAAAGACATGAAATCCACTCATGCAAAATAACCGCAAATGGCACAACTTTTGAGACAGGTTCATAACTTTGAATATCTGGGAATGGTCATCTCAGCGGACCGCAGATGCACATCACAATTAGCCAGCACAATTGGCCAAGCCAAAACAGCATTCAAGAAGATGAAAAGCATTCTTACCAACAAATGCTTATCAGTTCACATCCAGAAGAGAGTTTTTGAATGTTATATAGAACCAATACAGTTATATGGTTGTGAGGCGTGGACAGTCAACGCTCAAAGCAAGAACAAGATTGAGGCAGCCAAAATGTGGTTTCTAAGAAGAATGTTGAGAGTTCCGTGGACAGCAAAGAAAACAAGCGAGAAAGTCTTGATGGAGGCAGACACAAGATCATTTATAAAGAAGATTAGGAAAAGAAAAGCAATATTTATAGACTATTTTACGAGGAAAAGGGAATTAGATTTCCTGATCACAACAGGAAAACTGGAGGGAAAGAGAACACCAGGTAGACCCAAGGAGAAAATATTGGACAGACTTGCGAGGTGGCTGGGGACACAGAGGGTGGAAGATGTGCTTGCGGCAAGGCAAGGAGGGACAGATGCATATGGAGAGCCATGATCGCCAACGCCATGCAGCAGGGCACATGATGATGATGATGATAGAAATAAAAAGCAGAAATAAAGGGCCGGAGCTACATTGCAAGAAGATTGAAATCAAAGTCATCTGGGGAAAAAACATATCCCATCATGCAAAATAATGGCAAATGGCACCACATTGAGACAAGCTGATAAGTTTGATCTGGGAACAGTCATCTCACCGGGCGGCAGTTGCATATTAGAAATAGCCAACAGAATTGGCCAGGCTAAAACAGCATTCAAGAAGATGAAAAGCATTCTTACCAACAAATGCCTATCAATTACGTCAGTAAGAGAGTTCTTCAGTGTTACGGTATATACTTCAATCGATATTGTTGCACAGATGTGAGGCATGGACAGTCAACACACTAGTCAGAACAAGATTGAGGCAGCTGAAATGTGGTTTCTAAGAAGAATGTTAAAGAGTTCCGTGGACAGCAAAGAATACAAGAAGATTAGAAAAAGACAAGCAACATTTATAGGACATTTTATGAGGCAAGAGAAATTAGAGCACCTAGTCGACTACAACAGGAAAGCTGGAGAGAAAAAGAGCACCAGGTAAATCCGGGGAAAAAATATTGGACAGACGTGCGCAGTGGGTGAAGACAGACAAGGTGGGAGAAGTATTTTCAGCGACAAAGGATAGATTCATATGGAACTTCTACCCAGCCATCCCCCTATTATAGGTCATATCGTTCTGGACCTCTGAAAATGAGATGCTCCAAGAGGCTCTATCACTGAAGCCACAAGTCCAACATCTTGTGGTTGCCTGAACCGCTGTGCTAGCCTCAGCTTGCGGTACATGCTGAACTAGTTTAGCTCTGTATGGTCCACTGTTTGGTAGAAGGAATATATACATGTACGGACAGCTGTTTTACAATCACTGTATGTGTGTATATAACCTATAGATAGGTCTATGCCTATAGTATGTATGCATGGTATTAGTAGTGTGGTGATGTGCGTGTTCACGTATATGTGCCACGTGTGTGTGTGTGTGTGTGTCAGTTTTGTGCCAAGTGTGTGTGTTTGTGTGCCAGATGTGTGTGTGGGGGAGGGGTGGGGTGTATGCCAATGTGAATGTTTTTGTGTTTTGTGCAAAGTGTATGTGTTTGTGTGCTGGATGCGGTATTGTGTGTGTGTTATATGCCAATTGTATGGGTGTGCATGTGTATGTATGTGTGCGTGGCCCTACATAAGATGGCAGCGTGATGACCTCATCGCCATAACACTTGTAAGAAACATATCTGTCCCCATTGAATTGCATTATAGGCAGACTCCAATATTTATGTCTACAAGAAGATATTTCATATCAGCACAGATGGGGAGGGGTGGGGGTGGGAGGATTTATAAGTGTTGGAATTGGTCATCCAGCTTATAAACAAATTGATACATGTTAATCTTTGTTGAGATGCTGGTTTGTTATAGGCGTTGAAATTGTGCACAGATAAAGAACAAACATGGCTGAGGTAAAAGTTGTCACTTAAAGAAATAATAACAAAGGTATAAAAAGAAAAAAGAAGAAATAAAAGGACTGTGCATGCCTGCTAAACCCTTTGACTCCTGCACCCTACCAACTGCAAAAACTTAACTCTTTGACTCCCTCACCCTATCCACCAGCTTCCAGCAGGAAGCTGGTGGATGGTGTGGGAGTCAAAGGGTTAAGTTTTTGTTTTGCTAGGATGGTTGATGATGCAGGAGGCTGGTGGACTGGTTGTAGGAGTCAAAAGGGTTAAGGTAAGCTGATCTTATGGATCAAAGTTTTTATTGCAATTAATGGGTAGACGGGTGATATTGATGTGTTCTGTCTTGATTGAAAACTTTTAAGTTGAAATATTTGTTTCTGATAATGTTCTTTTACTTAAAATACACTGCAACAGAAGGATTGGATCAGATAAGCTCATAATTCATAGCATCTTCATCGATAGATAATGCTTGATACCAAAGATTTCTTGTTTGTTTACAATTGTGGGTCATAACCAAACTTGGAACCAGTACATGAAAGTTGTATGACCTGTTATTTAGATCAAAGCCTACCCCTATGTCTTCTCTTTGTGTATCCCACCACTCCATCAAAAAAGGCAGAAGCAAAACAAAACAAAAAAACAAACAAAAATTAAAGGAAAGAGAACTCAGAAGGGGGAGGATGGAGAGAGAAAAAAACAGGGGTAGGGGATGCATTTAGGATTTCATGATATGTTTTATGAGTATGTGACACAACCAGATTTGTGTTGATGTTAAATATACTGTGACATGATTCCATTTATTGGTCAGCAAAAGTTGTATTGATATATGAGAGATTGTTGATAGGGTTTCGCTGTGTCAGTTTGTAACTGTTTTGTCCAGTTTTTGTTTCAGTTTTTGTTTCAGTTTCTCAGGTGGCCTCTTCACATCAGAATAAATTCCATTTCATATGTACAGATACCATAGATGTCATGAGTTGGGTAATTGCCAAGTGATCATAGCATAAACTGATTAAACAGAAATATTTGAATCTTTGTTTCTTATGTAAATTTTATGAAGGTTTCTTCTTGTTATATAAACTGTTTGTTCACTTTGTGTTGCAGCCTCAAACAGTGACATAAGCTGATACCCTTCAGCAACAGTTTCGAGAACCTGCTCAGGGAAGGAATCAATCAGTATGAATATAGCACTTTCGCAGTCATCTTACTGAATCAGTCTGACAGATGCAAGACTTTGCCAATGAACACTGTGTTATTTTGGTGAACATTGTATTCTTTCATGCAATACTTCTTCCTAAGCTGACGTAGAAAGTATCTACCATTGCCTGATAGTTTCCTGTAAGGGAAACGTCATATCATAATCACTTGTGGTACCTGATAAATTTGATCCACCCAAGGACTTAGAAAACGTAGATCTTCAGGACAAAGGAAACTCAAAAATGTCTTCAAATTCAGACAAAGCCACAAGGGAGAAAGGACCCTCAGAATCAACGTCAGAAAAGCAGATGCATGCATCGTCCTCCCGTTCAGATAAGAGCAGAGGAGAGAAAGCTCATTCTGAAATGTCTTCAAAGAAAGACAGACATGTATCTTCAGATACGTCACACAAACATAAACATGATTATGAAATAAAACCAATAACTTCTGTCAGTGATATTGGCTATGTCACCAGTCCAGACATTTCGTCTGAAGAAGAAGAGGAGGAGGAGCAGAAGACTCTGAAACAGTCTTCTGGTTCAAATGGACAGCAACGTCGTGACTCGCAAACAAACGGACAGCAACGTCGTGACAGTGTGAACTCGCAAACAGATGGCTGTCAGCGTCGTGACAGTACAAACTCACAGGCAGATGATCGTCACTTGAAGTCTTCGCTAAACAGAAATGGTGACTGTTATGAGGAAAGGTTAAAAATGCTTGTAAAATTAGAATCGATTAAAGAAAAAATGAGCGAAACTACATATCATAGGAAACGCGCAGCACCTGGTGAGGTTAAGAAAAGAAGAGCAAAACGAGAATTCATTGAAGGAGATTTTTCTGGACCTTGCAGGGATAAAATTGAATACAATTTGGAAGAGAAACCAAGTTTAAGGAGGCCCGAGCCAAAACCAGAGGAGCCAAAAGAAAACAAGCAGGTGAAAGAGACTAAACCTGTGACTCAAAAACCAAAGGAAAAACGAAAAGATCACAATGTGAACAAAAAAGAAAAAGAGGACAGTAGAAAGGAGAAACACAAAGCTTCCAATAAACAAGACAAACACAAAGATCACAGATTAAAGGAACACAAAGATCATCATAAATCAAAAAAGCGTCATGTATCAAAGCACCAGTCTTCATCCAGCTCCAAAAATCTGTCAGAAAAAGGAGAAGACAGCAGTTCCAGCTCTTCGTTGCCTACACCAAGTTTTTCCATGGCAGAGTTCATGAAGAAGAAGAGTGTGTGGGCCACTATGTTCACGAAAAAAACAGAGCCACCAGGTATGTAACTGTCTGCAAATAATGTTGTCATTACTGTGAGGCCTGGTTAGCATACAGTTAGAGCTCCATCCTTCCAAACTGACTCGCAGGGATTTGCACTGATACCAACCTGCCCCGGAAGAAATTTGTGCATGCAGCCTCCAGTCCATCCAGCTTTGAATGGGTACCTTATCCTGTTCAGGGTTGGAAGGTAAAGCATAGAGCAGGGAGGGAGAAGAGATGGCCACTGCCTTTGTAATGCTGGCCCTAAGAAAAGTTAAGATCTTTGCTATCTCACCCATGTGACCTTCGCTGTGGGATTATCAGTACCTTTTCTGATCATTGTGTGTGTTGTATGTATCGATAGGTGCAGGTATCAGTGTCAGTAGTCTAAGACCAAGACAGGTAATCATATATTTTTATCTCTTTTTATGGGGCTGACTTACATAGTCCTAGTTGCTGTAGGGTGTATTGTAGCAAAAAATACACCCTACAGCAACTAGGAATATGTGAATCAATTTTTCTTGGGGACTAGCTTTATCTTTTCTCCCTCACCGCTTTGCCATTACCTGAGCAAGGTCAGGTACTAAGTCACAACTGGATGGACTAGAGGCAGAATTGTCTTCAGCCAAACACAAACCTGTGCAATCAGATTGGAAGATCAGAGCTGTCTCTTTATGCCATTCAGGTATGTTTTTTAAATTCCCTGTACTGTGCGAGTATGTTTTTTAAATTCCCTCTGCGATAAATTGGACGGAGTGGTCAGTGCCAGGGGCGTCTCCTTAGATTATATGCCCGAATGCATTGATATGTGTACTTAATTTTCTTTTCCATCTTTTTTCCTGTTGAAGTATTGTGTATGTTTTGAAATGGCTATAGCCCTGATATGGCTGTACACTGTGGGCTAGGCTTTAAACAGAAATGACAGTAACAGCTCTCTCTTTAAGCAGTCAGGCTAGTTGCTGGACTTTTCACAATTTTGTGGTGGTAACCAGTGTGTTATGTATCTTGTCAAAACAAAATTTCCACAACAGATTCATGCGGCTGTTCTTTTGAGAAGCATATCACCACAGTACGGCACTGCATTGTTGTGTCTTTTTCTGTGTTTTTTTAATAACAATGCACGCTGCCTAATGGACATTGATTGCTTATCTCATATGAAGGACTGTACTCAGACCATCATTCAGGGTGTGGTGAAGGAGTAAAGAAAACCTTGTGCAATGATGAAATTGAACCCAGGCTCTTTCACATCATTGGGGGGTACTCGAACCATAAGGCCACCATGCTTTTAGTCATTGTGGTACGCAGTAACAGTATTATCTCTGGTAGTGCTCCTGCCAGTATGTAAGCTCAAATTCATCTCACATATGTCAGAATACCCATATACAATTACATGTACACAGATGAATACATACTTAGTACTTACTGTGTCTAACTGAACTTAGGTAAAAAAAAAAAAAATGCATGTACCAATGATCATAAACAAGTACATATGAGTACACAATATGAACATGATTGGCAGTTAGAAGTGAAAGTGTTACTGTTGTTATTATTACTTTTATGATTATCTTTATCAGTGTCATTGTCATCATTTTTATTTCCATGAAGCCTGTGCTGTATGGTCTGCTGAACTTTTTTCCAGCCTCTGAGAAAACAGAACCAGGGGCTGATGTCAAAGACGATCGTGCTGACAGAACGAAAGAGGATGCGACGGCCAGTTCAGGGGCTGAAAATGAAGGCCATGAAGACACGGACCTTGGATCCACCGGCACACTTCACCAGCTGATTGGATACGACAAAAGAAAGTAGGTTGTACTTAATAGCTGTCCATTAACCCTTTGACTCCCGCACCCTATCCACAAGCTGCAAAAACTTAACCCTTTGAATCACTCATGCTATCCAGCTTCCTTTTGGAAGCTGGTGGATAGGGTGTGAGAGTCAAAGGGTTAAGTTTTTGCTTTGCTAGAATGGTTGACGATGCAGGATGGTGCTGGGGGGGGGGGGGGGGGCAGGACGCGGGAGTCATAGAGTTAAGGTCAAGTTCTGAATAGGACAAAAGAAAGTAGGTTGTACTTAATAGCTATACGTTACAGTCATGTTCTGGATAGGACAAAAGAAAGTAGGTTGTACTTAATAGCTATACGTTACAGTCACGTTCTGGATAGGACAAAAGAAAGTAGGTTGTACTTAATAGCTATACGTTGCAGTCATGTTCTGGATAGGACAAAAGAAAGTAGGTTGTACTTAATAGCTATACGTTACAGTCACGTTCTGGATAGGACAAAAGAAAGTAGGTTGTACTTAATAGCTATACGTTACAGTCACGTTCTGGATAGGACAAAAGAAAGTAGGTTGTACTTAATAGCTATACGTTGCAGTCATGTTCTGGATAGGACAAAAGAAAGTAGGTTGTACTTAATAGCTATACGTTACAGTCACGTTCTGGATAGGACAAAAGAAAGTAGGTTGTACTTAATAGCTATACGTTACAGTCACGTTCTGGATAGGACAAAAGAAAGTAGGTTGTACTTAATAGCTATACGTTACAGTCACGTTCTGGATAGGACAAAAGAAAGTAGGTTGTACTTAATTATATAGCTATACGTTACAGTCACGTTCTGGATAGGACAAAAGAAAGTAGGTTGCAGGCTACTTAATAGCTATACATTAAGGTCAAGTTCTGGTACACTAAGTCTTTGGTCCATTTGTGTTTGCTTTTTTTTTTCTTTCTTCTTTCTTTTTTTATTCTTTTCTTTTTTTTCTTTTGAAGATTCTAGGAGCTGACAGAAGGGGCATTTTAGTAGTGTTGGTTGTAATATGATATTTGTGTGTGTGTGTGTGTGTGTGTGTTTGAGACTCAGGTGTTTTTGTTCATGTGTGTATTTGTGTGAGTTTGCAGTGTTGATATCTGAGAGAGGGAAAGAGTGTGTGTGCGTGTATTTGTGTGCGTGTGTATTGGTAGTTCTTTCTTTTCTGTTGTTTTGGAGACATTTGGAGTTGAAAGGAGAGATGTTTCTGTTTTCTGTTGTGGTGATGTCTGTGTGTGTTGAGTGTGTGCATGTGTCAGTCCATTTGTGTGAGAATGTGTGTGTGTGTGTGTGTGTGTGTGTGTGTGTGTGTGTGTCTTCGTGTGTATGTGTTTTATTTTGTTTTGTAGATGCGTAGAGTTGATAGGAGAGATATGTCTGTTGTTTGTAGTGTTGGTGTCTGCATACGTTTGTGTTGAGTGTGTGTATGTGTATGTGCATTAGTATACATGCATGTGTTTATATGTCATGCATATGTGTTGGTGTCTGTCTGCATTTTTGTGTGTGTCTGTGTATGTGTGTGTCTGCATGTACAAGTGTATGCGCGTGCGTGGGTGTGTGATTTGGAATATACATTATTACACATGTTTCTAACTTCTGTCCAGTTTTGTGACCAAGGTAGACACCCCTTTCTTATTTCTGCCTTATCATGCCCAGCTCTGTCCTAATTTTTTTCTTTCCCTCTTCAACATTGGCATGCTTGATGATCAAACCCATGTTTTATCATCATGATGCTCTTAACCCTTTCACTTCTGCAGCCTGCCCATAAGCTGTAAAACTTAACCCTTTCATTCCCTCACCTATCTACCAGCTTCCTGAGGGTGAGGGAGTAAAAGGGTTAAGTTTTTGTTTTGCTGTTATGTCCGACAATGTAGGATGCTGTTGGTTAGGGAGTCAAAGGGTTAAGTAATCAACTGAGCTAATAGAGCCAACTACACCTGTGGTCTGCTCAAGGGTCAAGCCCACTAGCTTGGTCAGTCAGACAGCCATGTGGATAACCCAGGGATGATGGGTTTGATTCTCAGGTGGGACACAGGGTTTTTAGTGGCCTTGTTAGCTCAGGTGATTAGGGCGTCATGCTGATGATGTGCAGGTCCTGGGGTCAACCATTAGGCAGGCTACAGATTTTTTTTTCATTAAAGTGGGCTGGAACTGTTGTTAAAACCAACGCTAGCTGTTTTGATGAAACCATTGCTGGCACTGTTGTTAAAACCCTGGCTGGCACTGTTGTTAAAACCCTGGCTGGCACTGTTGTTAAAACCAAGGCTGGCTGTTTTGATGAAACCATTGCTGGCACTGTTTTTAAAACCCAGGCTGGCACTGTTGTTAAAACCCAGGCTGGCACTGTTGTTAAAACCCTGGCTGGCACTGTTGTTAAAACCCTGGCTGGCACTGTTGTTAAAACCCTGGCTGGCACTGTTGTTAAAACCCTGGCTGGCACTGTTGTTAAAACCCAGGCTGGCACTGCTGTTAAAACCAAGGCTGGCGCTGTTAAAACCAAGGCTGGCACTGTTGTTAAAACCCTGGCTGGCACTGTTGTTAAAACCAAGGCTGGCACTGTTGTTAAAACCAAGGCTGGCACTGCTGTTAAAACCAAGGCTGGCACTGTTGTTAAAACCAAGGCTGGCACTGTTGTTAAAACCCTGGCTGGCACTGTTGTTAAAACCAAGGCTGGCACTGTTGTTAAAACCAAGGCTGGCACTGCTGTTAAAACCAAGGCTGGCACTGTTGTTAAAACCAAGGCTGGCACTGTTGTTAAAACCCTGGCTGGCACTGTTGTTAAAACCCTGGCTGGCACTGTTGTTAAAACCCAGGCTGGCACTGTTGTTAAAACCAAGGCTGGCACTGTTGTTAAAACCCTGGCTGGCACTGTTGTTAAAACCCAGGCTGGCACTGTTGTTAAAACCAAGGCTGGCTGTTTTGATAAAACCAAGGCTGGCTTTTTGATAAAACTTTGATAAAACCATGGCTGGCTTTTTGATAAAACTTTGATAAAACCATGGCTGGCTCTTTTGATAAAACTTTGATAAAACCATGGCTGGCTTTTTGATAAAACTTTGATAAAACCATGGCTGGCTTTTTGATAAAACTTTGATAAAACCATGGCTGGCTCTTTGATAAAACCATGGCTGGCTCTTTTGATAAAACCATCGCTGGCTTTTTGATAAAACTTTGATAAAACCATGGCTGGCTCTTTTGATAAAACCATGGCTGGCTTTTTGATAAAACCATGGCAGGCTGTTTTTGATAAAACCACGGCTAGCTCTTTTGATAAAACTGACTTTTTGGTTTTGATAAAACTGTGACTGTTTTGATAAGACTGGCTGACTTTTTCGAAAAACTATTCCTGTCTTTTTTGATAAAACTGGTTGGGTCTTTTGATAAAACCATATGTTGCAGATATGTTTTAATCTGTTATCTGTTTTGTCATTCTTTGTTTTTGTCAGAGTTGTCATTTTTGTTTTTTCCCTTCATCTGTTTTTTCCTTATTACTCTAATGTCAAAACATGTGCTGTAGTAATTTTGATTGATGTTCGGCCTGTCTCAGTCTGTCTTCACCTTTTCTACATAGTGCTTTTATAAAAAGATTTTTTGCCAAGAGGATGTGATTTCAAGGCATTTACTAATTAATTGCATAACTGGTTATTTGCTTGTTTTTGCCCATTTCTGTTTTTCGCTCTGAACACTTTTACTGATTTTAGCTTTCGTTTTATTTGTGGGACTGGTTTGATCTTTTTATCTTGATTTGGTCTGACAGTCCTATAACTATTGTGGGTAACTGGGCTTATAAAAGTTAGGTAGAAAGATAATCAGGCTGATGAGTTACATTGGCTATAGTTACAAAGATAATCAAGCTGAGTTACATTGGCAATAATTAGAAAGATAATCAAGCTGATGAGTTACATTGGTAATAGAAAGATAATCAAGCTGATGAGTTACATTGGCAATAGAAAGATAATCAAGCTGATGAGTTACATTGGCAATAATTAGAAAGATAATCAAGCTGGTGAGTTACATTGGCAATAATTAGAAAGATAATCAAGCTGATGAGTTACATTGGCAATAGTTAGAATGATAATCAAGCTGATGAGTTACATTGGCAATAGTTAGAATGATAATCAAGCTGGTGAGTTACATTGGCAATAATTAGAAAGATAATCAAGCTGATGAGTTACATTGGTAATAGTTAGAATGATAATCAAGCTGATGAGTTACATTGGCAATAGTTAGAATGATAAGCTGGTGAGTTACATTGGTAATAGTTAGAATGATAATCAAGCTGGTGAGTTACATTGGCAATAATTAATTAGAAAGATAATCAAGCTGATGAGTTTCATTGGTAATAGTTAGAATGATAATCAAGCTGATGAGTTACATTGGCAATAGTTAGAATGATAATCAAGCTGGTGAGTTACATTGGTAATATTTAGAATGATAATCAAGCTGGTGAGTTACATTGGCAATAGTTAGAATGATAATCAAGCTGATGAGTTACATTGGTAATAGTTAGAATTATAATCAAGCTGATGAGTTACATTGGTAATAGTTAGAATTATAATCAAGCTGATGAGTTACATTGGCAATCTTTAGAAAGATAATCAAGCTGACGAGTTACTTGGCAATAATTAGAAAGATAATCAAGCTGATGAGCTACATTGGCAATAGTTAGAAAGATAACCTGATGAGTTACATTGGCAATAGTTAGAAAGATAATCAAGCTGACGAGTTACATTGGCAATAGTTAGAAAGATAATCAAGCTGATGAGTTACATTGGCAATAGTTACAAAGATAATCAAGCTGATAAGTTACATTGGCAATAGTTAGAAAGATAATCAAGCTGATGAGTTACATTGACAATAGTTACAAAGATAATCAAGCTGATGAGTTACATTGGCAATAGTTACAAAGATAATCAAGCTGATGAGTTACATTGGCAATAGTTACAAAGATAATCAAGCTGATAAGTTACATTGGCAATACTAGTTAGAAAGATAATCAAGCTGATGAGTTACATTGACAATAGTTACAAAGATAATCAAGCTGATGAGTTACATTGGCAATAGTTACAAAGATAATCAAGCTGATGAGTTACATTGGCAATAGTTACAAAGATAATCAAGCTGATGAGTTACATTGGCAATAGTTAGAAAGATAATCAAGCTGATGAGCTACATTGGCAATAATTAGAAAGATAATCAAGCTGACGAGTTACTTGGCAATAATTAGAAAGATAATCAAGCTGACGAGTTACTTGGCAATAAATAGAAAGATAATCAAGCTGATGAGTTACATTGGCAGTAGCTCTGGACATAAGCATGTGAATGTGTGTGTATTCATGAGTTTTGAGTTTGCCCAGTAAGGGTTAAACATGCTTGGACAATTCCATATGTGCTCCATCCATAATTATCTGCTAGTGATAAGCGGGCAGACTCCTTGAGCATACGCAAAGCCCAACGTGCTGTCTTGAAATGGAAGTGGGCAGGTTGGGAGAGGGACTTATGAAAGACTAGCTGATTCCACTAGAATAATTGCAGCATTAACTTGGGCAGTGAACAAACCAGTTTTTGTAATGTGGATTGAAACTGAATGCCAAACATGAGATTTTGAATACACAGCTCTGTCAACACAGCAGTCAGCGTCCATTTTTTCATGAAAGGTAGAGTAGGGTTGACAATGACACTGTATGGTAATGAGCCCTGCTCAGAGTTACATTTCTCACTGGCTCCCATTTTAGCATAAGTAATACATGATCAACAGTGTGTCAATGTGTGTGCCTGAGAGAGAGGGAGAGAGAGAGAGAGAGAGTATCCAAAAGAAGGGAGTGTCTGCCAGTGAAATTTCTGTTGTTGTTTTTTTTCTTTCTTTCTTTTTTCTTTTCTTTCTGTCTTTTTCATTTTTTCTTCTTTCACCACCATATGCATTGCCATAGATAATGTCGAAACGTGCTTTAGTAATTTTAATTAATATTTGGTCTGTGTCAGTCTGTCTACAGCTTGAAACTAAAGTGTCCCATTCTGTTGTCATCATCATAAATTTTGCAGTTATGAGTTAATGTTTTATTGCAGAACAAGGGATGAAATTTTCTGTTTTAAATTGAAGGCATGATATCGAAGCCTTGTTTTATTTTTCATTGTAAATTATGTGCAATAATAGTGTGGTGCTGCTGGTCCTCAGAATTTCTCCTGGATGTTGTCAGTAGTCAGGTGGATAAATGTCAGATTTTAGTTGGAAAGTCCTTGCTTTGATCAACATAGATACCTCCAGTTGGTAGATAAGGGGGTGGAGATTTTTTTTTATCTCCCAGGTCAACTTATGTGCAGACCTGCCAGTATGTAAACCCCTGTTGTTTGTGCATGCAGAATAACATATGTACAATAAAGATTCTGTAAGTCCTGTCAGTGGCTAGCTTATGGAAATATGAGAACATTTATCATGCATGCCCACCGAAGATGTAGACTATGCAATAACGCAGTCGAATGTAGGACTACAGTTGACCTAATACTCGTGACAGCGTGTGTTCTTTGCACTCCACTGAAAAGTCGGATTATGTGTACACTGTAATGTGCAGTGAGTCCTGATGAGTTTGGAGAATCATGCTATATGAGAACAATTTAACATAATAATAATAATAATGATCGTAATACTAATAATAATGCTAGTAATAATGATAATAATCACATTAACTGATTAAGTCAAGTGTGTGATGCATATCATAAATCCACCAATACTTTGAATACTCTACTTGTCCAGGGCTTAATATCATTATCTGGATAATGCACCGATATATCATCAGCTTGAGAACTTGCTCTTGTTTTCAGAAAATAAACTGTTCTGATTTTCATGCGTTTTTCTAAATAAATGTCCTAAGTGTTGCTTCATGCTGCACTTGGGAACTACTTTTACAAAGAGATTAAAAGAACGACAATCTGTGAACACATTAAATAACTTCTGCTTCTGTACAAAATGTTAGCTAAACATAGAACAAGTATCTTTCTGGGGGTTTTTCTGCCACATCTTGAACACTGATTCTGTGTTGCCATCCAAGTGCTGCTCATTTTGGCACTCCGTCATCCTCAAACACCACTGACACTGAGGTCACTGTGAGAGTAGGACATGAAGGACTACAGAATATGGGGTCATTGTACACAGTGTTATGATGCTGAGAATGGGGGTGATAGTGTATACAACAGTTCCATTTCACAATTTCAGATTGAAACTGTGTGACAGGGCTGTACTCTATGCTTGCTTTCATAGGTAGGCCTGAAAGATGCAGACATCTGTGGTGTTGATCAGGAAATTTAGTAATGCTCAGGGTTTCAAAATCCCACAGTTTTTTGTTTGTTTGTTTGTTTGTTTTGACATAGGGTTTTGACCCCATGACCTCATAGTCAGTAATCTGTTGCTTTAACTGCTTCATCACACTGACTGGTGTAGAACATGTCTGAAAGATTCTAGTTTTGACCCTATGACCTCATAGTCAGTAATCTGTTGCTTTAACTGCTTCATCACACTGACTGGTGTAGAACATGTCTGAAAGATTCTAGTTTTGACCCTATGACCTCATAGTCAGTAATCTGTTGCTTTAACTGCTTCATCACACTGACTGGTGTAGAACATGTCTGAAAGATTCTAGTTTTGACCCTATGACCTCATAGTCAGTAATCTGTTGCTTTAACTGCTTCATCACACTGACTGGTGTAGAACATGTCTGAAAGATTTAGTTTTGACCCCATGACTTCGTAGTCAGTAGTCTGTTGCTTTAACTGCTTCATCACACTGACTGGGTAGAACATGTCTGAAATATTCTAGTTTTGACCCTATGACCTCATAGTCAGTAATCTGTTGCTTTAACTGCTTCATCATACTGACTGGTGTAGAACATGTCTGAAAGATTCTAGTTTTGACCCCATGACTTCGTAGTCAGTAGTCTGTTGCTTTAATTGCTTCATCACACTGACTGGTGTAGAACATGTCTGAAAGATTCTAGTTTTGACCCCATGACCTCAGAGTCAGTAGTCTGTTGCTTTAATTGCTTCATCACACTGACTGGTGTAGAACATGTCTGAAAGATTCTAGTTTTGACCCCATGACTTCGTAGTCAGTAGTCTGTTGCTTTAACTCCTTCATCACACTGACTGGTGTAGAACATGTCTGAAAGATTTAGTTTTGACCCCATGACTTCGTAGTCAGTAGTCTGTTGCTTTAACTCCTTCATCACACTGACTGGTGTAGAACATGTCTGAAAGATTCTAGTTTTGACCCCATGACCTCAGAGTCAGTAATCTGTTGCTTTAACTCCTTCATCACACTGACTGGAGTAGAACATGTCTGAAAGATTCTAGTTTTGACCCCATGACCTCAGAGTCAGTAATCTGTTGCTTTAACTGCTTCATCATACTGACTGGAGTAGAACATGTCTGAAAGATTCTAGTTTTGACCCCATGACCTCAGAGTCAGTAATCTGTTGCTTTAACTGCTTCATCGTACTGACTGGTGTAGAACATGTCTGAAAGATTTAGTTTTGACCCCATGACCTCAGAGTCAGTAATCTGTTGCTTTAACTCCTTCATCACACTGACTGGTGTAGAACATGTCTGAAAGATTTAGTTTTGACCCCATGACCTCAGAGTCAGTAATCTGTTGCTTTAACTGCTTCATCGTACTGACTGGTGTAGAACATGTCTGAAAGATTTAGTTTTGACCCCATGACCTCAGAGTCAGTAATCTGTTGCTTTAACTGCTTCATCACACTGACTGGTGTAGAACATGTCTGAAAGATTCTAGTTTTGACCCCATGACCTCAGAGTCAGTAATCTGTTGCTTTAACTCCTTCATCACACTGACTGGTGTAGAACATGTCTGAAAGATTTAGTTTTGACCCCATGACCTCAGAGTCAGTAATCTGTTGCTTTAACTGCTTCATCACACTGACTGGTGTAGAACATGTCTGAAAGATTCTAGTTTTGACCCCATGACTTCAGAGTCAGTAATCTGTTGCTTTAACTGCTTCATCGTACTGACTGGTGTAGAACATGTCTGAAAGATTCTAGTTTTGACCCCATGACCTCAGAGTCAGTAATCTGTTGCTTTAACTCCTTCATCATTAGGACTCCCACTTTTCTGCGAATTCGCGGATTTCCGCAAAAAAACGAGAGTGAGAATCCGCAAAAAAAAAAAAAAAAATTCTGCGAAAAAAAAACTATAAAAAACTCTAAATTAAGCTCAGATATGGGTCAGATTGTGCCATTTTAAACATAAATTTTCAAAATTTTCCAGGTGGGCAAGTCCCCCCACCCTGGGACCCCTCCTGATTTTCAGGGATTTTTGCTTTTCCTCAGTAGGAGCTCTGATCATACTGACTGGTGTAGAACATGTCTGAAAGATTCTAGGCCTTTTTTAAATCGAAAACATCCACTTTTTCACTCCTATCATACCTGTGACATTTCCTGTAATTTATTCTTTTTTTTTTTCCTGTGCATTTCTTGAAATACTGAAATAGTGGGTGATGAGGAAAGATTATAGTTAATATGATGTCTCTGTTTTATAAATTTCAGTTTCAGTTTTCTTAATTCAGTATTTTTGTGCTCAGGATGAATTTCATAAGCACAAATGCAATTTGATACAAGATCCAAAATCAGCATGGTATAAGCCATAGGCGATTGCTTAAACCGTATATGTTGGCCACGAAAAGGATCAGATCCTGTCAATATGTATGAATTATCAATATCAGCACATACACACACACACACACACACACACACCACACACACACACACACACACACACACACACACACCACACACACACACACACACACAACACACACACACCACACAACACACACACACACACACACACAGCACACACACACCACCACCACACACACACACACACACACACACACACACACACACACACACACACACACACACACACACACACACACACACACACACACACACACACACACACACACATCCGCAAAGGGATTTTAGTAACTTTGAAGTTTGGATTTGAATGTTAAACTTAAAGAGTCATTAGCTACATTGTGGTTTTACTGACGAAGTTTTCGCTTTGTCCAGATACCATGATGAAGATGAAGATGACAGAAAGTTGGCTGGGTTCTCTCAGGAAACAAAAAGGTGACTTTGGAATTGGATTTTCTTCATACGCTGCCATGGCTGTTCATTTTGTATAGTGTTTGTTGTAGTGTGTGTGTGTGTGCGGCGTGCGTACGTGTGTGTGTGCAGCTCGTTCTCCCTCTCACACACACACACACACAACACACACACACACACACACACACACACACACCAACACACACACACATTGGCTGGTGCACACACACACTCACACACACACACACACACACACAACACACACACACACACACACACACACACACACACACACACACACAACACACACACACACACACACGCACACACACACACACTCACGCACCCTTTGGTTCGTGCTGCAAAATTTATACTAACCACATTGAAAATATTACCAGCCAGACAGAAAATGTACCAGCATTGAAAAAAAAAAAAGCCCAGCCACAGCCATACAGTAGAAAAGTGCTGCTATATTTTACTTGCGTAGGTTGATTGATTAGAATGGGGGGAGACAAGGACAGCACTAATTTCTTCAGACTTTATCTTTCAATGAGTACAGAGGCACAATGTAATGGAAAAGTAAATGAATTGTGATGAAAATTAAACATAACAACAAAATAACACATTAACCCATCTCTCAGTCTCAGATTTTGGTACAGTCTGTACATTTTATGTCTACATCTTCATGATTCAGAATCAGACTAGTCTCCGAGTGTACTGGAGCTTCCTTTGCCTCTGACAGGAGGTAGTCCACTTTTGCTATGGAACACCCGTGTTTCTTTTTTACATTTGTCTGAACTAGTCACAAAATCCAAATTGTCTCTGAGTGATGTATTTCTTGTGCATGTCATCAGAATCGATGATTCTTTGCAAGCCAGACACATAAACTTCTGCTTGGGAAGAAAGCTTTGTTGACTCTTTGATAGTTTGATAGCCTGACTTTTTACCCAGCAGAAATTTGTGATGCTTGGGCTGTAGGTTTAGGAGCATTTTATCACAGAGACACATGTGGTTTCATGAAAGGAAGTTAAGTGTTTAGCAATAATCGGTAAAGCTTTTTGACTGGATCAGAAAACTCGTGAAACGGGGCTAAGTTTAAATCATGGGTTGTGGACTGATTCAGATTGTGATTGTGTACTCACCATTGGTGAGTAAAGTATTATATTTACTCGCCAAATATTTTTCTACTCGCCATGTCAAGTAAAACACATGCCTCTTTCAGGACTGCGCGCGCACACACACGCACGCATGTAACACACACCACGCACATCACACGCACGCACGCATGCACACACGCACACACACACACACGCACGCACACATGCACACACACGTATATACACACACACACACACACACTCTCCCTGGGAGTTCACACTGGTTAAAATCACACATGCATGCATGCATACACACATACAGTTATGAGACCTTACCCAGAAGTCAATGTCATCACTTGCGTCGGGCTAGCCCATCCTCATCTGTTGGATACCAAGTTTTCCATTGCTTTTTAACCGCTCCCCCTCCTCATCAGTTGTCTGTTTTTCTTTGCAGGCTGGGCGGTGGGGGAATACTTTAATCCTTTGGCATGACCTCAAGTGCTAGATCTAATCTACAAAAATCCATGCCATAGCATATAGGATTGCAACAGCTGTTGTACATATATGTCCTTTGTAATCTCCCTTTTGAAATTACAATGAGATTGTTTTATATCAACCAGAGAGAGAGAGAGTGTGTGTGTGTGTGTCTGTCTGTGTGTCAGTGACAAAATTTGTGGACATGAGTTTTTCAGCTCTTTATCAATTATGGATGGATATTTAACAAATTTGTGTCAAAGGTTGAAGAGATGTGAAAGAATTAGTTTGAAAGGCAAGGTACCAAGATCAAGGTCATTCGGACCAAAATTGTGTCTAAAGTAACATTTTCAAGGAAAGTGTGTGAACAGCACTTTCTCAGGAATTTCTGACAATATTTAAAATTGTTTTTGCAGTATATGATATAGTCTACTGTTGTCTTTGATGACATCAAGTTTTATTTTATAGACAGGTTTTCAAAGGCCCAGTGATTGACACAAGACCATCTTTATTTTCATGATTACACTGTCTGAAGCAAAAATTACCAGAAAAATTCAAGGAATTGACTTCTTATGTAAGCTCAGGAACAAAAGTTGTATCTATTTTTTTTTCATATGTAGCTATTTATGTGTAACAGTTTGGCCTCAACAGTGAAGATCAGTATCGCCACAGTACAGCAGTGTGTGCTTTGAGCATCTTCCCCCATGTGACAGAGGCTGGACTTTGACAAATAATTATGAATACATAGTGAAGAGAAAAGTTTAGTAATATGGTCCCAAACAGCTTCTGTGTTTATATATATATGTATTGATAAGTACTTTCTCAAAGTTAAAATGTGTTTATTCTGTGTTAGTAAGAAAAATCATTCTTCACTCTGGATATCTGTTCCTGAAGACGGAACCCGATAATATTTGACCCAAAGAATGATTATCATGTGTATTTGACCAAAGGATGATTATCATGTGTATTTACACAAAGGATGATTATCATGTGTATTTACACAAAGGATGATTATCATGTGTATTTGACACAAAGGATGATTATCATGTGTGTTTGACACAAAGAATGATTATTATGTGTATTTGACACAAAAAATGATTATTATATGTATAAAAATGTGACTGTAATCATGGTTCTTCATTTTTTTTAAAAAGCGTGATGATGCATCACAAAGTGATATTGTTTTGAGGATTCATCACACTGTGTGAAGTGGTGTAGTATCACAAAACTTTTTATGAAAAGTTTACATTTAAACAACAGTACTTTTCTCTTTTCACTGATGAAATGAAAGATACCTCATTCTCATTGGGACAAATTGAGGCTGTTTGATTCTCTCTCGCAACACATGGATGTAGGCATATTTCTCAAGTTGAAGTAGGCATAGATCTAGTTCTATTTTACCTTTTGGCTGTATTAAAACTTGATTGAAATTTGTTACAATTCACAGGGTATATATGTAATAAACACATTATTCAAAGCTTTGTTTTGTGGCATTGTCTAATGCAACCACACACAAAAAATTATGCAGTTTTCAGATCTGTTTGAGTTTCTTACTTGCACAGATTTTGGCAGTGTAAAATGCTTTTGTTAGAAAAAAGAATATATCTTTTCTTTTTACAAATAATCTATGTAAAGAGGGAGAATATAGAACAGCATAGCTGTTCCCCCTTTCATTTTTTCTTTATCGCAAATGCAGGTACTGAGAGAAGAAAGAAAAGAATGAAATAGTTCATTGCATTTTGGTCATTGACCCATGTATACTTACAAAGGATAGTATTAGGAAATAGTTGCATTTTCTCCATTGGTTATAAAATATAACCTTTTTTTTTCAATTGTTGCATGATTTGTTTAGTTGTTGCATGATCTTAGTTGTTGAACACCGTGCTGTTAACACAGGGGTCATGAATTCAATGTTCAAGTGGGCCACAGGTTTTGCAGCAAGCTGGTGGTGTTTTATAGATCCCTCCCCTCCCATTCCAAGACCTTGCTAGTGCATAGGGTTTTGCGCAGGCTTAAGGAGTCTGCCAGATAATCGCTGGCAGATTTGGGTGGAGTGCATATGAAATCATCTTGAGTGCAATGAATCTTTCTTGAATAGACACCAAACTTATCCTACTACGTACATGGTGAAATATATGACTTGCACTGAAGTTCACACAGGTTGAATAAGAGAAATTTGTAAACCAGTAATTACAGAAAACATACACCATCCTTCAAACATTTTCTCAGTCATTTGATTGCAGTGCATCATTAATAAGCTTTCTGTCATCACCATATAAAATGCAGACTGTGTTATTCTGTAAAAAGTCTTTTCTTTGACTGATTTCTTGAAAAACTGATTTCTCCACAGTCAGTTCCCCTTTGTTCTTACGCTGTAGGAGAGCAGTTATTGAAAGAGAGGGAGAAGAGTTTTCTCGGGGGGAGGGGGGGGGGGATATGTTACAGAAAATGCTTGTGATTAAGTGAAAGGTCGGAAGAAAGTGAAGATGGTATGGAAGAATTTTCTTCCTTAAATTGTGCAGGTTGCAAAAGACAACAGCACTCACCATTTGACAGGATTTTTAAAAAGATTTTTTTGTGAACCATTCTTTTTTCAATTACGGGCAAATTAATGTTTGGAGTTTCTTCAAGAAGGATTCGTTGTGCTCAGACAATTCCATATGTGCTTCACCTACATGTGAAGAGTTTGTGAGTCAATGTAAAACTGTAGAGCTGGTCATGATGAGGGGGAGGGGGTAGAAGAGGTCCACAATGAATGATGATATAGAACTAGCTCAAGTGCATGTAAATAAATTGAAAACAGAAAACCTATACAAATAAAACAGATGTAGATACAAAACAAAACCAGAAATTCTTGTTTTTAAATCTACATTTGTAAAGGTAAACAAAAATTTGAAGACCGCCTGACTTTCACTGTAAAATGGATAGAGCAACTGGGTCATATTTTGTTGACAGTGGGAAACAGTATAAGTATTTCAGATCAGTCCTATCTGGTAAACTTGTATTGTCTCTGAATAAGAAAATCATTTTTTCATTTCTGTTTCAGAGTTTGACAATAAACTGTGCTGCTTGTATTGTATGATTTATCAGTCAAAGTGTTCTGTATGTATATGTGCCACTGTGCTGCTTGTTTTGTATGATGTATCAGTCAAATGTTCTGTATGTATATGTGCCACTGTGCTGCTTTATGTATGATTATCATTCAAGTGTTCTGTATGTATATGTGCCACTGTGCTGCTTGTATTGTATGATTATCATTCAAAGTGTTCTGTATGTATATGTGCCACTGTGCTGCTTGTATTGTATGATTATCATTCAAAGTGTTCTGTATGTATATGTGCCACTGTGCTGCTTGTATTGTATGATTTATCAGTCAAAGTGTTCTGTATGTATATGTGCCACTGTGCTGCTTGTATTGTATGATGTATCAGTCAAAGTTTTCTGTATGTATATGTGCACTGTGCTGCTTGTATTGTATGATTTATCATTCAAAGTGTTCTGTATGTAATGTGCAGTGGTCATCATGGACACAGAGAGAACCTGGAAGACAAGAGACGTGGTAAAGCAGAGCAGAGAGACCTGAAAAAGATGTCCTAGTCATTATTGTCTTAAAACGGAGACATTCCAGTGCAACATCAGATCAGCATGGCGTATCAAAGACAAAACCATACACTTCAACATGGTGTCAGTCTCTTCAGTGGAAAATACACAGATGTACAGATTTAGTTTGTGAAAATGAATCTCGGCATATTTTGTTTGACAAACTGTATTCGTGTATGTGAAACAAACACAAACTGTGAAGGCAGAGAAGTTGTCAGCTTCTTGGAACCAGAAGAACAAGAAAACCAATGTAAGCGCGTATTTGACAAAACAAGCGCAAATTTTCGGCCAACCGGCTTTCGTCAAGCGCGAACGCACGGTCACAAAAAGACCACAAACACCAAACAACAGATAATAAAAACAGGACTAAAAACTTCCCTGCTGCCTCGTCCAGTGGATAAAAAGGGACCTTGACAAAGGCCGGTTGGCCGAAAATTTGCGCTTGTTTTGTCAAATACGCGCTTACATTGGTTTTCTTGTTCTTCTGGTTCCTGTTTGCTTGGGCGCGAGCAGTCGCACTTGTTTTGGATCCTGTCAGCTTCTTGTTAAAGTTTACTACATCTCGTGCAGATAAAGGTGTGTGAAACCCCTGAATGCTTTGATATGACAAAATATATGCATTGGTTATGTGATTTATGTATTGACACAATTCATGGTGTCAGAAACCACATTACCAACGATGTGTATGCACAGATTTTGCTTTGGGGAAAACAAAATTCCCATCTTATATTGTAGATGATGACATTTTCAATCTTTGTGCTAATGTGACTGGTCAACCCTTTCTTTCAACTAGCAGTGTTAGTACTTTTGTATACACAGAGTGTTAACACGGTTTTGAGGGGGAATAAGATCTGTATTGTATCATATTTGAAGTCTGTTACTGTGTCAGGTTTGAAGACCTACTCCCAGCAAACAGAAAATGTGACTGCAACCACTTTTCAGAAGTGGATGGATTGTGCTCAGATCAACTGTGAACTTGGCAAACGACAATCGCATGAAAAGTACTCATCAACAGGAGCAGGGTTTATCGATCGGACCTTGCATTCTGTGATAAAGTGGAACACTACAGAAAAGACATTAGTTGTTGTCGTCTGTTGAGACAGAATCCAAGCAGTATTTAATACAGCGGTGACTGGCATGAAAGGCAGTTTTGTTTTTATGTATTTAAAATGAAGGCAAAGATGTGTGTTTGAACAAAATGTATGACCATTTTTTGCTCCATACCAAAGCTCCAGCTAAGTGAGAACTTACAAGTGTACAGTTTGAGTAGATTGTTTTGTTGCAATACATCGTGATCAGGTTGGTCACAGAAGGATTAGGCAGTGCTCATGTTAATACCCAAAACTTGTGGGCTGTGGGGAATGGTGATAGTGCTGCAAAACCTCATAACCATGAAGAAATTTGTCAGCGATAAACACAAATTTAGCACATATACTATACCACATCAGACCAAGTGCTACCCTCACTGAGTAGGCCACTCTGTCTGGCCAGATTTCAGTCAGTAGATACCCCATGGCCGGCACTATTCCTCAGCTCTCCATGCATAGTTCCCCTTGGTTGGCACTGGCTGGCGCTCTCCATGTATAGTGTCCCTTGGCTGGCACTATTCCTCAGCCAATTGGCGCTCTCCATGTATAGTTCCCCTTGGTTGGCACTGGCTGGCGCTCTCCATGCATAGTTCCCCTTGGTTGGCACTGGCTGGCGCTCTCCATGCATAGTTCCCCTTGGTTGGCACTGGCTGGCGCTCTCCATGCATAGTTCCCCTTGGTTGGCACTGGCTGGCGCTCTCCATGCATAGTTCCCCTTGGCTGGCACTATTCGTCAGCCAGTTGGCGCTCTCCATGCATAGTTCCCCTTGGCTGGCACTGGCTGGCGCTCTCCATGCATAGTTCCCCTTGGCTGGCACTATTCATCAGCCAGTTGGTGCTTTCCATGCATAGTTCCCCTTGGCTGGCACTATTCGTCAGCCAGTTGGCGCTCTCCATGCATAGTTCCCCCTGGTTGGCGCTCTCCATGCATAGTTCCCCTTGGCCTGGCACTATTCGTCAGCCAGTTGGTGCTCTCCATGCATTCCCCTTGGCTGGCACTGGCTGGCGCTCTCCATGTATAGTTCCCCTTGGCTGGCACTATTCGTCAGCCAGTTGGCGCTCTCCATGTATAGTTCCCCTTGGTTGGCACTGGTTGGTGCTCTCCATGTATAGTTCCCCTTGGCTGGCACTATTCGTCAGCCAGTTAGTGCTCTCCATGCATAATTCCCCTTGACTAGCACTATTCGTCAGCCAGTTGGCGCTCTCCATGTATAGTTCCCCTTGGCTGGCACTATTCGTCAGCCAGTTGGCGCTCTCCATGTATAGTTCCCCTTGGCTAGCACTATTGGTCAGCCAGTTGGCGCTCTCCATGTATAGTTCCCCTTGGTTGGCGCTCTCCATGTATAGTTCCCCTTGGCTGGCATTATTCGTCAGCCAGTTGGTGCTCTCCATGCATAGTTCCCCTTGGCTAGCACTATTCGTCAGCCAGTTGGCGCTCTCCATGTATAGTTCCCCTTGGCTGGCACTATTCGTCAGCCAGTTGGCGCTCTCCATGTATAGTTCCCCTTGGCTAGCACTATTTGTCAGCCAGTTGGCGCTCTCCATGTATAGTTCCCCTTGGCTGGCACTATTCATCAGCCAGTTGGCGCTCTCCATGTATAGTTCCCCTTGGCTGGCACTAGTCGTCAGCCAGTTGGCGCTCTCCATGTATAGTTCCCTTTGGCCTGGCACTATTCGTCAGCCAGTTGGCGCTCTCCATGTATAGTTCCCCTTGGTTGGCGCTCTCCATGTATAGTTCCTCTTGGCTGGCACTAGTCGTCAGCCAGTTGGCGCTCTCCATGTATAGTTCCCCTTGGCTGGCACTTGTCGTCAGCCAGTTGGCGCTCTCCATGTATAGTTCCCCTTGGCTGGCACTTGTCGTCAGCCAGTTGGCGCTCTCCATGTATAGTTCCCCTTGGCTGGCACTTGTCGTCAGCCAGTTGGCACTCTCCATGTATAGTTCCCCTTGGCTGGCACTTGTCGTCAGCCAGTTGGCGCTCTCCATGTATAGTGTCCCTTGGCTGGCACTAGTCGTCAGCCAGTTGGCGCTCTGCATGTATAGTGTCCCTTGGCCTGCACTTTTCCTCAGCCAGTTGGTGCTCTCCATGTATAGTGCCCCTTCGCCTGGTAATATTATTCAGCCAGTTGGTGCTCTCCACTCATGGCTAGACAGATCACAGACCATTTCCTTTTATTCTCTGGCCACAACTCTTGTTGATGGGATGTTCAGGTTTTTCTTCTGACTTGCCTATCTCCTTGTGTGTGTGTGTGTGTTTTGCAGGCCTGTTACTGACGTTGTGTCAGTGTGTGTGTGTGTTTTGCTGGCCTGTTACTGACGTTGTGTCAGTGTGTGTGTGTGTGTTTTGCTGGCCTGTTACTGACGTTGTGTCAGTGTGTGTGTGTGTTTTGCAGGCCTGTTACTGACGTTATGTCAGTGTGTGTGTGTGTGTGTTTTGCAGGCCTGTTACTGACGTTATGTCAGTGTGTGTGTTTTGCTGGCCAGTTACTGACGTCATGTCAGTGTGTGTGTTTTGCTGGCCAGTTACTGACGTCATGTCAGTGTGTGTGTGTGTGTTTTGCTGGCCTGTTACTGACGTTGTGTCAGTGTGTGTGTGTTTTGCAGGCCTGTTACTGACGTCATGTCAGTGTGTGTGTGTGTTTTGCTGGCCAGTTACTGACGTCATGTCAGTGTGTGTGTTTTGCAGGCCTGTTACTGACGTCATGTCAGTGTGTGTGTGTGTTTTGCTGGCCAGTTACTGACGTCATGTCAGTGTGTGTGTGTGTTTTGCAGGCCTGTTACTGACGTTATGTCAGTGTGTGTGTTTTGCAGGCCTGTTACTGACGTCATGTCAGTGTGTGTGTGTGTGTGTGTTTTGCTGGCCAGTTACTGACGTCATGTCAGTGTGTGTGTTTTGCAGGCCTGTTACTGACGTCATGTCAGTGTGTTTGTGTGTGTTTTGCTGGCCAGTTACTGACGTCATGTCAGTGTGTGTGTGTGTTTTGCAGGCCTGTTACTGACGTCATGTCAGTGTGTGTGTGTGTTTTGCTGGCCAGTTACTGACGTCATGTCAGTGTGTGTGTGTTTTGCAGGCCTGTTACTGACGTTATGTCAGTGTGTGTGTGTGTGTTTTGCAGGCCTGTTACTGACGTCATGTCAGTGTGTGTGTGTGTGTTTTGCTGGCCAGTTACTGACGTTATGTCAGTGTGTGTGTGTGTGTGTTTTGCAGGCCTGTTACTGACGTCATGTCAGTGTGTTTGTGTGTGTTTTGCTGGCCAGTTACTGACGTCATGTCAGTGTGTGTGTGTTTTGCAGGCCTGTTACTGACGTCATGTCAGTGTGTGTGTGTGTGTGTTTTGCTGGCCAGTTACTGACGTCATGTCAGTGTGTGTGTGTGTGTTTTGCAGGCCTGTTACTGACGTTATGTCAGTGTGTGTGTGTGTGTGTGTTTTGCAGGCCTGTTACTGACGTTGTGTCAGTGTGTGTGTGTGTGTGTTTTGCAGGCCTGTTACTGACGTTATGTCAGTGTGTGTGTGTGTGTTTTGCAGGCCTGTTACTGACGTCATGTCAGTGTGTGTGTGTGTGTGTGTTTTGCTGGCCAGTTACTGACGTCATGTCAGTGTGTGTGTGTGTTTTGCAGGCCTGTTACTGACGTCATGTCAGTGTGTTTGTGTGTGTTTTGCTGGCCAGTTACTGACGTCATGTCAGTGTGTGTGTGTGTTTTGCAGGCCTGTTACTGACGTTGTGTCAGTGTGTGTGTGTGTGTTTTGCAGGCCTGTTACTGACGTTATGTCAGTGTGTGTGTGTGTGTTTTGCAGGCCTGTTACTGACGTTATGTCAGTGTGTGTGTGTGTGTTTTGCAGGCCTGTTACTGACGTTGTGTCAGTGTGTGTGTGTGTGTTTTGCAGGCCTGTTACTGACGTTGTGTCAGTGTGTAGGTGTGTGTGTTTTGCTGGTCTGTCACTGACTTTTTTACCTTGATTGGCCTTTCATTTTCGCAACTGCTATAAGCGATTTGATCTTGGCTCGGGATATTGTACTTTGGTTGGTGGCAAGAGTGTTGGGAGAAAAATCCACACTGTTAGACTGACTGGTTTTTGTCGATCAGCAAGATAAATTTGGAATAAGTCAATCTTATTCAAGATGGCCGGTCTCTGCCATGAACAAAGCTGTTGTGTCCCCTTATAAAAGTGATTTTTCTGCTGATTTGTCTGAGGCTCAGAAGTGGAAGAAAAGGTAGGCTTGTCTGATTCTTTTGCCAAATCTTCTGAGGCCTTGGGGGGAATAGTACCACTCTTGTAGTTGTTCCAGATAATTGGAATGAGTCATTTGCACCTTGGATAGTGGAGCAGCAGAATTGTCCACCTTTGTGATTTTCTCTGTCCCCACTTTTGATTGCACCGGTTTCAGTGGTTTGCATATCTTCCAAGAGCAATACAATTTTGGTCAAGGGTCAAGCCTAACAGGCTGAGTGTATCCTGGCTCAGCATCCTGTATGTGCATGTGTGTGTATATGCACATTCTTTTGTTTAGCATCTTTTCACTGCAAGTGGTATTAGATCCAAAGAAAAAGGGAGGGGGAGAGAAAGGAAGAGATGGAAAGTGTGTACAAAGGATGAGACAAAGACGTAGATGGAAACTGAAATTTTATGAGCAGGGCCCTGAACTGGAAGATCCGGTTCCTCCAGACGACTCTGAGGTACTTCCTGTCCCTTGGGTGAATAAGGAGGTGGAAGTATGCATCCTTGAGGTCGATGGATATCCCCCAGTCGTCTGGGTGCAAGGCATCGCGGATCAACGCAGGGGTTTCCATACGGAAGTGGAGGAACCGGTTCAAGGGAGAGAGGTCCAGGACGGGCCTCCAGCCCCCTGAAGCTTTGGGGACCACAAAGATGCGGGAGGAACGGGAGGAAACCTCCTCCGTGGCCCCCTTGGCTAGCATCGAAAGAACCTCCTGATCCAGGGCCTGCAAGGCCAAGTGATCTCGAGGAAGTGCGAAAGCAGGGGGAGAGGGCGTGAGAGGGGCCTTCCTTGGGCCCCAAGGAAGGCGGAACCCCGACCTGATCACCCGCAGAGCCCACGGGCTGGCGGGCAGCCTCTCCCAAGCGTCGATGTGTCGGGACAGACTGCCCACAGGATCTCCCGTGGGGGGTGATGGCCTCAGGCCGGGGATAAGTCATTTCCTTAAACACTGATAACACTAATGTGGAGGAAAAATACTTACTAAAACATGAATTATATAACCTTTAAAGTAATGAATAAACAGAACTGAGTACTAATCATTCTGAAATTTGTAGAACTCCTGAGATTGGAGCTCTTGCTGCTTCTTTGATTCTTTTCCATCGTTCTTTGCCACTTCTTTGGTCCTTTTCCATTGTTGTCTTCAGAGACATTTTGGTGGCAGTGTGCTGGCGCTTGGAGAGTCTCTTTATTAATCATTATCAGGGACTTTCGAATGATCTGTGTAGATAGTTTTTTGGGGATCTCTTTTTGGCGGCAAACTCTGCTGCCTCCGCTCCCAGGCCCACCATTCGAACCAGGGAGGTAACACTGTCCTCCATTGTTTGACTGCTGCACTTGGTCTTATGTGGTGAAGTATATGACGAAAAATGAGGATTTTTTTCTAAATCCCTGTTTAGCTATGTATGTTTACTGCATCAGACCCAACTTCATGCCCTGCCCCCGTCATATCACTCTGGTCATCACAAGAAGGATGTTTCCAAAGGCCATGCAACAAAAAATAATGGCCTAGAACCAGGTATTAAGTTTTACATAGACAGTATCATGCCTTGTAGAACAGACAGTGTGAGAATGATTTGATATAGAAATATGTGGACCAGGTGTCCTCACCAAAGACATGTCAGCCAAGGATCACAAGCAAGTCCAGTAAAATTGACTTGTAATGTTTAGGTGACATGTGGAGTGTTGTCTGTGTGTCTGGGATGACCAAATTTGTGCGTGTCAGAGATATTCCATTTTCACTCATTTATCAAGTGTTAGAATAATTTTATATAAAATTGCACTGATTTTGTATTGACTGCAAATTAAATGTTTACCAGGTTTTAGCATGCTTTTGTTTCTTTTTGTTTATTGGTAGCTACCTCTTTTTAAAACCTTTACTGGTCTGTCGCTGGTGTAGTCTTTGTAACCTTAACAGTGGCAGCAACCAAATTCCTTTTTGGTACATCTGTGCTTGGTTGAATTCAGCGTAATGTAAACCCTGTTATGCCCACTCTCTTGTGTTGCTTGCCCATTTTGTTATTAATGTCTTAGACCTACCTTTTCTACGAATTTATCGGTTCTGCTTTTTTTACAAAGTTGATCCTTTGATTTTATTTACACTGTTGTTAGTGAATGATTCTCAGTGTGCATGTGTGCGTGTACATACTTATTGTCTGCAGAATGATTTCTGTTATATATGACGTTTGATTTGGTCATATCACTTTGCATCCACCGTAAGCTAAAAAGTGTGTACTTAATTAAGACAACATTTTATCATTCTTTGCATTTTGCGAAAATGTCACCTTTCTTGAAGCTTTTTGAAAACAAAGCACGAGAAAGCGTTTTGCGTGGATCAGTGAGGAAAAGTAGAACCTGTAAATTGTGAGAGGCAGCTTTGCTCGTTACAAGGAATTCATTTTTTTAGTTATGGTAGCTGATACTTTTATCTGTTGATGACCCATCAAAAGTGGCAGTTGGTTACTTTAAGAATGTTGGTGCGTGTTTTATATGTCAAAATGTAGACATTTGGAATAAAGCTTTGTTTTTCGTAGTTATCTGGTCACTATAGCAGATGTGTGTGTTGGTTTACGTCAGTATTGTCGTTTTTTTGTGCTTTTTTATCAGTTTATGGATGCTTTTTGTTCTGTGCAATTTCATTGTGTATATATTAAATCATTGCATGTCAGTATTGGCTGATAGCACTGCAATGCAATGTACTTGGACAGAATATCAGCAATGCTACTTTTTGTACTGCTTTATCAGTTTATGAATGGATAGTGAGTTTGTGTGTGTGTGTGTGTGTGTGTGTTAAACCAGCATTGGCAAATTGTACTGCTTTGTAGTGTGCTTAAAAGAGGTATTTTTCAAGCAAACTTGTTCTGCTTTATTAGTTTATGGATGTGTGTGTGTGTGTGTGTGTGTGTGTGTGTGAAACCAAAGTACATTAACATTGGCAATTTGTACTGATTTGTACTATGCTTGAAAGGGGAATTTTTCAAATAATTGCCATTTTGATAGTACACTGTTTATATCCAGCTAAAGCAGAGTGACACATGATTGTTCTATTTTTGGCCGGAACCTACCCAGTTTTCACCAAGAATTCAATCAGAAGATGCCCCACCTGACAACCCAGCTTCTGTGAGAACGGGAATTGCTTCCTCTTTTTTGCATCTCTGATTTTTAGACCAGAGGGGATATCAAGACGGGTCAGTAGAGCAGACCTGAGAGTTGGATAGTGTATGGTAAATGTACTAGCTGAACAGAAATTCACTGGGAAAATTCTTGTTTTAGTGTCACTTTACTATATCCAACTGGATAGTATATGGTAAGTGTACTAGCTAAACAGAAATTCACTGGGAAAATTCTTGTTTTAGTGTCACTTTACTATATCCAACTGGATAGTATATGGTAAATGTACTAGCTAAACAGAAATTCACTGGAAAAAATTCTTGTTTTAGTGTCACTTTACTATATCATGGGTGATTTTCCTTCCGTCTGAGACGGAATTCCGTATTGGGGAAAAATCCAAAAAAAAAAAAAAAAAAAATCCAAAAAAAAAAATTAAAAAAATTTTTTTTTTGGATACCGATCTGGCGATCGTCGGTTGGACTTGATGCAGGTCCATGTTTTCGTTCGGGTCCACCTGGGCAGTTGCAAATGGAAGCCAGACAATATACCTGTGATTCAGATATCAAATCATTGGCTTTCACAAAGAATGATGAGATTGACAAAGGCTGGTGGTACCCTGTCAGTCAGCTCAGAGCTACTGTAGGTGATGGATTGCGCTATCCAGTTCTTTCAAAGTTGGTGAAGGCTGTATTGACAGTCTTTTCTGGCCCTGTAATTGAAGGAACATTCAACATTATGGATGACATCATTGAAAATGACAGGACAACATTGACAACTGAAAGTTTTGAGGCAATAGCTGTCACCAAGTATGCATTGAAGGCAAAGAAGGAGACGTGTTGCAGCATGACCATCACTCATAAAATGAGAGTTTCAGCAACCTCAGCTCATGCTAAGTATGTGGACTTGAACATAAAAAATGTCAAGTTCAAAAAAGAAGACAGGAGCTGATAGAGCAGGCTATAAACAACTTGAAATCCTATTCTGAAAAGAATACTGCAAAATCACAAGTAGCCACCATAAAATCTGGCTTTACCATACCAAAAAAGACCAATATATCTCATCCACCAAAGAAATCTGCTGAGCATGAATGTTCTGCAGAACAGACTTCTGTGCCAAACTCTAAATTTGTAACATCTACCACATCCAGCGTGAACACTTCTAGTTCTCACCCAACAGACAGGCCTGGTGAGCATGCACCTAAGAACAAGAAAATCTATCAGAAGTTTGCACCAACCTTGGCATCTGCAAAATCTTCAGCTACTAAGAAAACTGACAAGAACATTTTGAAATGTAATCAAGATGAAGGAAACAACTTTGCAAATGCATCAGGATCTGAAGAATCTTCAACTACATCTCGAAGAAACTTTTTTGAACACCTCAGTCAAGAGCTTCAGCATGCTGCCCAGTCATCCTTTGTGGAACTGCAACGAGCAGCTAAAGAGGCAGGAAAAGAAATTGTGAATAGATGGCCAGTTTGCTGCTTACATGAGTTGGAGGTATCAAGCTACAAAGAAGACTGCTGTGCAGCAGACCTTTAGCCAAATGATGCCCCACCTCTGATTCCAGTGAAGATTTGTGGAGATGGGAATTGTTTGCCATGGAGCGCCTCTTTGCTTGCTTTTGGCAATGAAGACCAGCATGTAGAAATGAGAGTCCGCATGACAATTGAATTGGCTGTCGATGAAGAATTCTACCTTTCAGATGAAAATCTGAAAGATCCAGATACTTCAATGGTTATTCCTTGGTCTAAGCACTATGCAACCTACAGTGAGGAATTAGAGGATGAGAAGTTGGAACCAGTGGCAATCAGGGACATCTTTCATAAGGAAGTTTTGAAAAGCATTTTGCCTGGTAGATACCTGGGAATGTGGTTTCTGCATGCAATTTCAAGCATTCTCTGCAATCCTATCCAGTCCATTTATCCACAGTATGGGGGTCACACTGTGAGAAAGCACCTACAGCGTAAGATTTGTCCCCAAATATATGAACATGATAGCCAAACAAGTCGCCTACCAGCAATCATCTGGACTCGCATCTATGGCAAAGACCTTCCTGAAAACAAATGGGAACCCAACCATTTTGTGGTTTGCTTGCCTGGGAGGAAAGTTCATCCATCAGCAAAAAGGAAAGCTCCACAAGACATCCGAAATTTCTTTGCAAAGAAAGCCAAGCAGTAAATGTGCATTCATTGATTCAGTGCCACCATTGACTCCCTCCTCCTCAGATGTCTCCATCTTCAGTTTGAAATCCTTTTGTGCATATTGTATACATGTACATTGTATTTCCCTAATTTCGTCAACTCCGACTACATAATTATGTACAGTATCTATCAATGACAGATAGTGTCATCACTTTAGGTGCATCTGCCTGACTGCACTGCTCATCACATGCTTTTGATCCATGACTGCTGAAGCCAGTGAAAATAATTTATGCATGGGACTTTGAGAAATTAAGCTTTTCATTTATCAGAGTCTGGTAATAGTCTGCCTGCTGCTTCCATCACCTGCTCACTCGTTGAGGAATGGTCAGTACAATCTGTTCACTTGAATTCTGATTCTGCATTGTACAGTTTCTGTAAACAGGTGAATTGTAATATTACAGTACTGAAAAGGTATCCGTTTTCTCGTTGCAGTAAAGTTCCTGATATTTTAGACTGCATTTTGACATTTTATTGTACGTTATTTACTGTGGTTTCAAGATCCACACTTAAGTTCTTAATATTTTTGTGCGAATTGGTTTTGAATGGCGCTACAGACCCGATAATGAAGAGTCGTGGAATAGCCTGACGCTCCGGAAAATGTTCAGTATTGGAAAAATTTTGGAAAATCACCCATGCTATATCCAACTGGATAGTATATGGTAAATGTACTAGCTAAACAGAAATTCACTGGGAAAATTCTTGTTTTAGTGTCACTTTACTATATCCAACTGGATAGTATATGGTAAATGTACTAGCTAAACAGAAATTCACTGGAAAAATTCTTGTTTTAGTGTCACTTTACTATATCCAACTAATGCTGGTTAAAGATTAGGAGGGAGAGATCTCCCATGTTGGTCTGTCTGCCTCCTGGAGACACTGGCAACAGCCATAGCTGAAATGAAGAAGATGCGAGACAGACTGTCAGAGATGGAGATCTGGAGATCTCACAAATGTGACCTCCCACCACGAAATCAGTCTTAACTAGCATTTTGGGCATTTTGAAATATACATTATACATGCCCCCGGACCCCCCTAGTTAGCTTGCGCACTCAGAATACACCAATATTTTCAAAAATACTCCATTTTTCCTGGACAAATACTCCAACTTAAAAGTCAGGGTTGGCAGGTCTGTACATATCACTAGAAAGTGTACATTCTGCTGATTATTTTGGTACTTGAATAAAGCTTGTACTAAAAAAAAAATGTAGAAGTTATGTATGTTTAAAGTCATTAAGTTGTATGACGGCCATTTTGAGAAAACGGCCTCTATAGTTTTTGTGTGCTCTCCTACACATTTCCTTAAATTTCTTTATTTGGTGGCTTTGACCCAGTTTGTTTCTAATTTTCGCTGTCATTATCTGAAAGGTGCACCAAAGAGCTTTCCGCCAGTATATTACATGTGCGGGTACTGCACAGGTTACAGTTTATAATAAGAGACAAAAATAGGTACTTTTGGTAGGAAATTGGATTCTTTCTGCTGCGATCAGTGCATTTAAATACTGTTTTAAATTGATTAATATTCTGTGGGGGATAGATTATAGTCTAAAGAAATCAATTTTGAGAAAAAGTCAAAACACCCCAGATAGACCCTCAGTCACCTTTTCAGCTCCTAGTGCTGTTCGACTGACTGCGAGTTAAGACTGATTTCGTGGTGGGAGTTAACAAATACTGATTGATAAAGATGGATGCCCTTAGCCACAAGGCTGCTACCAGGACATCTGAAATGAAGAGGGAGTGACGGAAGTGAAAAGGGCCCAGAATTAATGGGCCTAAGTCTGTCTGATAGGGATGTAGAAGAGGCCTCTTACAGGCCCTGATGACTGTTATCAGAGAGCCAGCAGGAGATGGTAGTAGCCACAATGTTCTTGCTGTATTGCTTGTTGAAGACGGTAGGGAGTCTCCACTGTGAGGAACGCCTGGATGTGAAGCGATGCCAGACATGTTTGAAGCAGCGAACAAGGCATCAGCACTGGTCTTCGCCTCTTGCATCACTGGGATCTAACAAAAGAAATCAGAGAAGGGACTTGGAAGGACCTCAGTCGAGAACCTCGTTGTTAGGTGTTAGCCAGAAACTCTCATATATAGTTTACCCAGAAGGGAGGCGTTTGCTCTTGTAGGTGAGTGGGAGTGCCATTCAGCAAACATATCCACACAGGCAGTCAGGCAAGCACCAAGGTGCCACCCTCCTGCAAAAAAGATATGTTGAAACATATGTTCCGTGAAGGATGAATGATGTGAATCTAGTGATGGGAGTGTAGACCCAAGTCAAGACTTTGCTGTTTTTTACCTGGTGCAGTCAACCTCCTTATGATGATGAGTTTCCTAAGAGCTTCTGTGGTGGATCAATCACACGGAGAGGAAACTGAAACGAGGCCTGGATTTTACAGCCAAAAGGAAGCCAGATTGCGAATAGAGCGAAACAAAATGATGGAAGCCTGATCTGAGTCAGCATTGCTGTTCCCGGTCTGATTAACCTTCTCTGTATGAACTGTTTTTAGTTGGAGGGTCATCAGACTCATGATCACAGTTTGAGGGAGGATCACAGGCATACAGTATGTATAACATGGGTAAGAACGATCCTCTTGGGGACTGACAGCACCAAGATGTGCATCTAATCGAGACTCGGTTTGGTGGCCAGCTGTGGAGGCCAAAGGGCAAAGAAAGAAAAGGCACACAGGAATTTACTCGTTTTAATTGAACAGGGCGGACAGGGCCAGGGAAATAATACAATCATACAACAAGTAGAACCGATCACTCATTAAAAACCTTTGAGGTATGGCTGTAGTCACAGTGTTGAAACCTGTGAGGTATGGCTGTTGTCACAGTGTTGAAAACCTGTAAGGTATGGCTGTAATCACACTGTTGAAAACCTGTAAGGTATAGCTGTAGTCAGTGTTGAAACCTGTGAGGTATGGCTGTTGTCACAGTGTTGAAACCTGTGAGGTATGGCTGTTGTCACAGTGTTAAAATCTGTGAGGTATGGCTGTGAATCACAGTGTTGAAACCTGTGAAGTGTGGCTGTAGTCACAGTGTTGAAACCTGTGAGGTATGGCTGTAGTCACAGTGTTGAAACCTGTGAGGTATGGCTGTAGTCACAAGAGTTGAAACCTGTGAGGTATGGCTGTAGTCACAAGAGTTGAAACCTGTAAGGTATGGCTGTTGTCACAGTGTTGAAACCTGTGAGGTATGGCTGTAGTCACAGTGTTGAAACCTGTGAGGTATGGCTGTGGTCACAGTATTAAAACCTGTGAGGTATGGCTGTAACTGTTGAAACCCGTGAGGTATGGCTGTAATCACAGTGTTGAAACCTGTGAGGTATGGCTGTAGTCACAAGAGTTGAAACCTGTAAGGTATGGCTGTTGTCACAGTGTTGAAACCTGTGAGGTATGGCTGTGGTCACAGTGTTGAAACCTGTGAGGTATGGCTGTGGTCACAGTGTTGACACCTGTAAGGTATGGCTGTAGTCACAGTGTTGAAACCTGTAAGGTATGGCTGTAGTCACTGTGTTGAAACCTGTAAGGTATGGCTGTAGTCACAGTGTTGAAACCTGTAAGGTATAGCTGTAGTCACAGTGTTGAAACCTGTGAGGTATGGCTGTAGTCACAGTATTGAAACCTGTGAGGTATGGCTGTAGTCACAGTGTTGAAACCTATAAGGTATGGCTGTTGTCACAGTATTGAAACCTGTAAGGTATGGCTGTAGTCACAGTGTTGAAACCTGTAAGGTATGGCTGTAGTCACAGTATTGAAACCTGTGAGGTATGGCTGTTGTCACAGTATTGAAACCTGTAAGGTATGGCTGTAGTCACAGTGTTGAAACCTGTAAGGTATGGCTGTAGTCACAAGAGTTGAAACCTGTAAGGTATGGCTGTTGTCACAGTGTTGAAAATTGTGAGGTACGGCTGTAGTCACAGTGTTGAAACCTGTGAGGCATGGCTGTAGTCAGTGTTGAAACCTGTGAGGTATGACTGTAGTCACAGTGTTGAAACCTGTGAGATATGGCTGTAGTCAGTGTTAAAACCTGTGAGGTATGGCTGTAGTCAGTGTTGAAACCTGTGAGATATGGCTGTAGTCAGTGTTGAAACCTGTGAGGTATAGCTGTAGTCAGTGTTGAAACCTGTGAGGTATGGCTGTAATCACAGTGTTGAAACCTGTGAGATATGGCTGTAATCACAGTGTTGAAACCTGTGAGGTATGACTGTAGTCACAGTGTTGAAACCTGTGAGATATGGCTGTAGTCAGTGTTGAAACCTGTGAGATATGGCTGTAGTCGGTGTTGAAATCTGTGAGGTATGGCTGTAATCACAGTGTTGAAACCTGTGAGATATGGCTGTAATCACAGTGTTGACCATGTGAGCCAGTGAAGGTCATGATGCCGGTTGGAAGAGAGCACTGAGGACGGCATGTCTGTTCGCTGTGGTGTCATTAATAGAAGAAGGACATTCCTGTTCTCTTGTGAGCTGGGCTGGTGCATTGGGTGCTAAATGGAGGAATCTTTCGACCGAGTTGTAGTGAAGTTTGGGTAACTTCCAACCAAAAATAGAGCGATTGTGTGCCAGTCTGCATTAGTCGGATATGGTAGAGTGTATGATGCCTAACAGAGCTTGCCGAGGATTGAGTTTTCAGTCAAGACGTATCATTTCAAAATGTGGACATTCTTGTTTGACGGTCTTTAAGTTGTGCGGTTGTAAAATTTTGGCTTTTTTTTATTACACCAAAGAGAGAGTACAGATGGTTTTTACTCATTTTAGAAGAACATGTGTTGTCTTAATAATAATAATAATAATTACAGTATTTGTATAGCGCAAAATCTTGGTAGAATCAAATCTAAGCGCTGAACAATACACATACACATGCATGCACACACACCACACACACACACACACACACACACACACACACACACACACACACACACACACACACACACACACACACACACTACACACACACACACAACACACACACACACACACACACACACACACACACACACACAGCACAACACACACACACATCACACACAACACACACACACACACACACATGGCTATAAATGGGGAAAATTATAGAGAACATTTATTACAAACATATATTACAATGTGACCATACCGAGCGGAGACAGGCTGCAGAGGGATTGAGTGAGGTCAGGATTTTATGCAGAGGAGAAAAGGTGAGTTTTGAGAGCGGACTTGAAGGAGACAAAAGTAGGTTGCTGACGGACTGAGAGAGCAAGTTTGTTCCAGGAGAGCGGACCAGAAACAGAGAAGGCTCATGGACCATAGGTATTGAGCTTAGTGCGTGGAAAACGCACGAAGAGTCAGAGGATTGGAGGCAGAGCGGAGGGTACGTGAGGGAACATAGATCTCAAGTAGGCTTGACAGGTAATAGGGGGCTGCGTTATTGAGGCTTTTGTAGCAGATGGTGTCTAGTTTGTACTGTATGCGCTTTGATACAGGGAGCCAGTGAAGTTGTGCCAGGAGAGGAGATATGTGGTCAGCTTTTTTCTTCTTGAGTACAAAGTCTTCAAAGTATAGTTACAATCACATCACAGGATTTAAACTTAACCCTTTGACTCCCACACCCTATCCACCAAATGCAAACACTTACCTTTTTGACTCCCTCACACTATCCACCAGCTTCCTGTATGTAGATGTTGGTGGAAAGTGTGAGGGAATCAAAGGGTTAAGTTTTTGCTTTGCTAGCATGGTTGACAATGCAGGATGCTGATGAACAGGGTGCGGGAGTCAAAGGGTTGAAACTCTTAGAAGTCAACAATACTGTTTACAAAGGAAATACATGTATTAATGAAATGCATTTATTTTACAAATAGCATAAATACACACAGCAAAGTTAACTAGATGATAAACATTTTATTGTTGCAAATATGTAATGTGGGACATCTCATCAGCATGCATTTGTGTCTACCAATGATAAATATCACCGCAGTTTTCCTCTAACAGTGTTAAAGCTTCTGGTTGGTTTTGCTTCATAATTCTGTGTTGTATTATTAGTAGTAAGATACTGTATAAAAGAACTTGCATTTGCAAGTGTTTTTTGTTTTTTTAATTTTCATTCATATACACATTTTCCTTAGAAGGATAATTCAATCAAATGTTTGATCTGTTGACAGCTCCAAACTATATTATACTTTGAGTTAGTCTGATATATGTACAGGTAAAGACATTTTGGCTTGGCTAATCTTCAACCTTTTCTCACAGTATTGTGACAGGCAATGTGGTTAATTAAACAATATTATACTTTGAGTTTGTTTGATATTTGTACAGGTAAAGACATTTTGACTTGGCTAATCTTCAACCGTTTCCCCCAATCTTTTGACAGACAATGTGGTTATTGACTGTGCAAGATGTGGGAGTGTAAATCTGGTCCATCTTCAGTGATCATCAAATCAGTATATCGAGGGTTGACAACCAGAACCAAGTATCGCGATTTTCTGATAATTACAGGAGACGATTTTTAACTGGGTTTTCGGGGAGAGGCTGTATCTACATTTTGAGATAAGGTTTGTTTTGGTTTTATTGATAATTGATCAAAAATCAATATCATGGCAAAAACAAAGTCCACCAAGTGAAAGATCAGATCAAAAGCAACAGTTCAGTATAAAAAAGTGAAAATTGACAAAAAGGTGAGATACTGGGTTCTGGCTGTCAACCCTCGATATATAGCCACAATTCGAAAGTATAATAACTACATTTAAATCAGAAGGCCCTCCTCTATAAAGTCCCAACGTGTAAGCATAATAACAACATTGATCATCCCACATTTCTTCACATAATATGTAACATATACAGTTCTCTTACACTTCTTTTTATGGTATTTGTGTGTTTGTTTTTCGCTAAGTATATATCATTGGTCTGAACTCCAAAGTATTGACTGCAGCAATAATTCGTAACTTTAATCAGGATGACGCCACTGCTCATAAGATCACCACCGCCATCATGAGTCGGATCATGAACCATATCTTCTACATGTATCATTTCATAACTATGCCTCACAGACTACAGAAACCGTTTCTGTGAATTGTTTGCTTGTATTTTTCCTCTATATGCTGTATTACATATCAACATGTACTCTTGAAATGGATAGCATACAGTTTTGCTGCTTTTTTGTTGTACAAAAGGTCATGATGTTTTGATCCATTTTAATAGTTTGCTAAACATCTGTGTTTCCAGAACTCGGTGATCACTTAGTGTTGTGTGTGCAAAATGGTAAAAAAATTAACTGTGGGTTATGGTGGTAATTTTGTAACATGTTCTTACAAATAATGTGTTGTTTGTACTTGCAGATAGGGTAGAAGATAGTCTGATATTGTTGTGTTGATAAAATCTTCTGTGTAATCAGGTTGCATTTATTAAAATCATCTACGTTTGATGCAATCAATAGTTGCTTTCCTTTATTTTATTTTCTGCAACGGGTTTGAACAGACTAGTATCTAAACAGAAAGTTGCATGTTTGTTACACATCAGAGTGAGATAATGTTGTTTGTCATCTGTGCTGGTGCCATTATCACTGCTTTTACCTATTATTAATTTTTTGTATCAGAATGTGTACAGTCATTATCGTGTGCAATGTGAAACTGGTCAGTGGGGTAATGAATCATGCAGCTGATTTCATTTTGTGGTTTTGTGAATTGTTTAGTTATGCTGATTTTGAATTGTGTGTAATTGGATAAAAAAATCATGGACTTAACAGAATTCCCAAACTATCAAGGACTTTAGCATAAATGTCTTTTCCGCTCGGATTGCGAGGCTGAAACAGACTGTCCATTTCTCTTGACACACTCAAAAATGCCTATCAGTTAACATCAGGAAGAGAGTTCTTCAATGTTATATAGAACCCATAATGTTATACGGTTGTGAGGCGTGGACAGTCAACAAGCAAAGCCAGAACAAGATTGAGGCAGCCGCGATTTGGTTTCTAAGAAGAATGTTGAGAGTTCCTTGGACAGCAAAGAAAACAAACGAGACAGTCCTGATGGATGCAGACACAAGAAGATCATTCATTAGAAAGATTAGGAAAAGACAGGCAACATTTATAGGTCATTTTATGAGGAAAAGGGAACTAGAGCACTTGGTCACATCAGGAAAGGTGGAGGAAAAGAGAACACCAGGTAGACCCAGAGATAAAATATTGGACGGACTTGCAGGGTGGCTGAGGACGGGGAGGGTGGAAGATGTGCTTGCGGCAGCAAGGGACAGGTACATATGGAGGGCCATGATTGCCAACACTATGCGGCTATGTTGGATATGTGGTTTGGTGGAAGGAGTCAGTGTTCCAAAATGGGATCTAAATATCTCAGCCATCAGTTGTAGGCCATATATACTGTTCAGTACTGGGCACAATTTGTTTGAGGGGGGTGGGGGTAGTCATCTATCCCACAAAGTATCGGACATGGGTATTGTTCCAAAGTGTAATTCAGATGTGTCAGTTGCAGTTACATTCATGATCAGGAATGGGCATGGTCTATTTGAAGAACCATTCACCCAAATTTATCAGACACGAGTTTCAAATTGGCAGGTCAGAGTTTAGTGGGGGAGTACAGTGTCACAAAGTGTAAACATGATCAGATATAATTGTACATGTAGTGAATAATTATGTACTTGTATTGAAAATTATATAGGCCTACATTTCTATGGATATGGCACAATTTGGGAGTGACAGTGATAGGAAAACTCGAAATAGCCCCTCAGGAAATTATCAGCTATTTTGAGATGGTCAGTATATGGCCAGCAACTGCCCAGGACTGTTGTTCATTTTTGAGGCTCACAGGTATGCAGAATGTGCTTAAGTATGCAAGACAATGAACTTGGTATAAGTGACAGGTTTAAATGGGAAATGGGGACTTTGAGAGTGGTTTGATAAACAAGCAGTGTGAGTTGATGATAGTCATGTTATATATGGGGACTTTGAGAGTGGTTTGATAAACAAGCAGTGTGAGTTGATGATAGTCATGTTATATATGGGGGACTTTGAGAGTGGTTTGATAAACAAGCAGTGTGAGTTGATGATAGTCATGTTATATATGGGGGACTTTGAGAGTGGTTTGATAAACAAGCAGTGTGAGTTGATGATAGTCATGTTATATATGGGGCACTTTGAGAGTGGTTTGATAAACAAGCAGTGTGAGTTGATGATAGTCATGTTATATATGGGGGACTTTGAGAGTGGTTTGATAAACAACCAGTGTGAGTTGATGATAGTCATGTTATATATGGGGGACTTTGAGAGTGGTTTGATAAACAACCAGTGTGAGTTGATGATAGTCATGTTATATATGGGGGACTTTGAGAGTGGTTTGATAAACAAGCAGTGTGAGTTGATGATAGTCATGTTATATATGGGCGACGTCCAGTAAGTATTGAGAATGTATCTATATAAGAGTATAGAAAAGAGAGAATGATTAGTGCCATTTTATATAGTTTTGATGTAACATCCCTTCTCCTGAATGGCCCATTCCCATATATAGGGAAGACCTGAAATGCGCTTTGCTGGGCAGAGTTGATATGTTGCACCCGCTTGGCTGCGTCCATTTCTGAGTCGTCTACACTGTAAAAGCATACACTTCATCAGTGGTTTTTCCACTCAAGAAATAGATCAAAAGTCTTGGGAAATAAGATCTGGGAATATTTTTTGTCAGTAGTTTCACCTTGCCTCTTCAGACTATGCTCACCGTGAACATTATTTCATGTCTTATAAAAGAATGAGACTCACCTCTAAAATTCAGCAACACAGTATGCATCCCACATACATGTTGTAGTGCTTTTAATATATCTACACTAACACTGTATATAATTCAGTTTTAATGTAAGCGCACTGTTGTTCAACGCTAAACATGAAGTTACACTTGGAATGACTACCCACCATAATGCGGTAACATGACAGTATGATATTTGCATGTCTTTTTGTTGTTGTTGTTGTTGTTGTAATTAGATCACTGAATAATTGGGCGAGGTGTGTATAAAGTTTCAAAGCGCTGCAACAGTTACTATTTAAATGACAAGGACATTCATGTTCTTTACTGAATGACCATTGTTGACTGTTGCATGAGCAAAAGTACAGGGAAATGACAATTTGAAAAAAAAAAACAGCTGGGGAACTAACCATTTCGGTCCTGTTTAGAGCAGGGTGGGGGCCTTAAGCTTTATCTCCACCCCAAAGCTAGAGGAAAATGCGCTATTTAAAGCAGGTCAGTGGCCTCTCTTTAATCTAAAAGGGGAATTCAACAGCTTGTTTGAAGAAAAGCAAAACGCCTTTAAATGCAAATTATGAAGACATAAAAGTGTAATTCATCATCATCATCATTCTCCTGCCCGTGATGGGCGTAGAGGAGAAATGAGAGACACTCTTGAAGCCAGCCGTCGCCAACCGGTCCTGTCCTCCGCCTGTCGCACCAGCGTGGGGCCATCCAACCTGGTCCATTCTTTGATGTTGTCCATCCAGCATTTGGCTTGTCGTCCCCTTCGTCTGCCGCCTCCCAGTGTACCCTGGAGGACCGTTTTGGGCAGTGAGTTGTGGCGCGTGACATGCCCGAACCACGACAGCTTCCTGTTCTTGACTGTTGCCAGGAGGGGTTCTTGTGGGCCTGCGAGTGTTGTTATTTGGCTCCACACAAAGTCGTTTGTCTTCCGATCTTGCCAAGAGATCCCGAGCAAGCGCCTGAAGCATTTAGTTTCAAACGTCTGGATTCTCTTGGTGGTCTCTGCTGTCATGGTCCAGCTCTCGCATCCATACAGCAGGATGGGGAGCACCAGGGACTTGTACAGCTTCATCTTCGATGGAAAGCCGATCTCTCTGCTCTTCCAGATCTTGTTTAGCTTTACCATTGCTGCTGTTGCGATCGCTAGTCTGGTCTTGATTTCTGTTGTAGAGCGACCGTCTTTGGTGAGAGTGGCGCCAAGGTATTTGAAAGCGTCCACTTCTTCAAGCTGTTGCCCGTTCATGTAGATTTCAGCATGAGTGTTGGTTGTGCTGTTGACCAGGACTTTGCTTTTTTCTGTGCTCACTTCCATTCCGTGTGCACCTGCACTTTCTTCCAGTCTCATGGTCAGGTCTTGTAGTTCTTCGTTGCTGCCTCCCATCAGGTCGATGTCATCTGCGAACCTCAGGTTGTTGATGGTTCTTCCTCCGATGGAGACAGTGGAGTGGAAGTCATGGAGGGCTTCACGCATGATGTTCTCCAGGAAGAGATTGAACAGCACGGGAGAGAGTAGGCAGCCTTGACGGACTCCAACTGTGGTCTTGAAGTAGTCCCCTATCTGGTTGTTGAGGAGAACTGCGCTGCTGGCAGTGTTATACAGCGCCTGGATGGTTTGGACGAGACCTTCCTCTATGCCAAACTTTCTTAGCACCTGCCACAAACCCTTATGCCACACCCTGTCGAATGCTTTTTTAAAGTCTATGAAGTTGTGGAACAGGTCTCTCTGATGCTGCAGATGTTTCTCCATCATTATCCGGCAGGTGAAGATCTATTCTACTGTGCTTCTGCCCGCCCTAAATCCAGCTTGTTCTTCCGCAAGGTGTTCTTCCGCTTCTTTCTTCAGTCGATTCAATATGACTCTGAGCATGATCTTGCTGGTGTGGCTAATGAGACTTATTGTTCTGTAGTTCTGGCATTGGCGCATATTTCCCTTTTTGGGCAGGGGGGATGATGAGTGATTGAGTCCATTCTGTGGGCCACTGTTTTGTCTCCCAGATCTTCTGACAAATCGATGTTACACGAGTGACCAAATCATTCCCTCCATGTTTGAGCAGCTCTGCTGGGATATTGTCTGCTCCAGGTGATTTCCCTGCTGGTAGGCTGCGGATGGCTTCTTCCACTTCTTCTCTCATCACTGGTAGCGGTGAGGATTCCCTCAATGGTGTTGAGTCCCCCTGAAACAAACTGTCATCTGGCTGTATTGGGTAGTTGTATAGTTCTTGGCAGTACTGCGTCCATCTGTTCAGAACAGCGGAGCTTTCTGTCAGCAGCTCGCCTGAGGTATCCTCGATGACTGACGATCTGTTTTGCTGCGTCTTGGTAAGGTTTTTCAGTGTGGTGAAGGCATGTTTGCTGTTTCCTTTTTTCATGCCTTTCTCGATGTTCTCACACTGGTTGTTGATCCATTGTTCTTTGGCTTCAATCATTTTCTTCTTTACAAGGTTGTTGGTTTTACGATACTGTGCGGCTTCTTCAGGGCTGGAGTTTTTCGTCTTCTTCAGTGATCTTCTGTTGTCGCAGAGGTCAAGGATGTCATTTGAGATCCATGCTTGGTGTTTCTTCCTCTGTCGCCCCAGTACCTCCTCTGCTGTTTCGCGGACTGCCTCACCAAAGTTGTTTGTGAGGTCGTTGATGTCGCTGTCCAGGAAGTTGAGTGCCGCGAACCGCCCCCCGAGCTGTGCCTGGAATGCCTCTTCTATCTCTGGATCTTTTAGCTTTTCCAGGTCAAACTTGATGCGTGGCTGCGCAGCTTGGTACTTCTTTTTCAATTTGATCTTCATTGTGAGCAGCACGAAGTCGTGGTCGCTGCCTATATCAGCTCCAGGGTATGTCCTCGTCTTTGCTTTATTAATGCTTGATTTGAAGCGCCGTGGTGTGAGGACAAAGTCGATCTGGTTGTGAGTCTTTCCGTTCGGCGCATGCCAGGTTGTTCTTCTTGACAGTTTGTGGGGGTAGAGGGTGTTGGCAATGGTGAGCCGTTGGGTGCAGGCAAACTCCAGAAGGCGAAGTCCCCTGTCATTAGTTTCCCCTGTGCCAAATTGACCCACTGTTCCAGCCCAGTTTTTGTAGGCATCTGGGCCGACTTTGGCGTTGAAGTCCCCCTGAACTATGATGATGTCTTTCCTGGGGGCTTTTCCGATGGTGTCTTCTATTTTCTCATAGAATTCTTCAACCACCTGGTCTTCGTGGCTGGTAGTTGGAGCATACACTTGTATGATGGTGATGTTCTTTGGTTTGGCTGACACCCGAATGCTGATGATTCTGCTGTTGACAGGCGTGCAGCTCATGATGCATCCAATGACTTCTTTGCGTACGATGAAAGCTACGCCATTTTCATGTAGTGACTCTTCGCCACTGTACCACATCTTGTGTCCTTCCTCTGTGATTGCTTCTCCGAAGCCTGTCCATCTTACTTCCGATATACCCACAATGTCCCATTGGTAGCGTCTCAGCTCGTGTTCTAGTTCTTTTACTTTGCCGCACTGATGGAGTGTACGGACATTCCAGGTTCGAATGGTAGCTTTTTCCGTTGGCAGTTTGAATGATGTCTTTGCCCCAGTAGCTGACTTTTCACTTCCACCCTGGTGCTTGTCAGTGGTAAGCGCGGTCGTTTGTAACCCGGGCCCCGACCGATCCGGTATGTTGTTGGCTATAGTGTCTCTCATATCTTTTCTGTGGGCTTAGGTTAATCCTTGGTGGCGCCAATCCCCTCTCCAAGTCTCCTGCTGTGACAGGTAGTACTGGGCTACAGCTTGCCAGTAGCAGATCTATTTGTCTGACCTGACCTGCAAAGTGTAATTACTAGTTTTAAAAACTCCAGAAATGGTATTTGACAATTTGAAAAAAATTGAAACTTTTTTTTTTTTTTTTTTTATCCATAGATAAAGATTCCCTATTTGCTGGTTTTATTAAAATGGCAGATTTCTGTTTGGAGGCAGAAAAGTTTCATCCATTCTGTTGGAATGACTTGATAGACTGTTGCTGGAGTTTGATTGACTGCCGGTATCATTTGATACAAACAGATTGTACACGATGTTAGAACGAGGCCTGGCTGGCTTGCTGTTTGAGTGAGCTCCCTTCTGTTGGGTGGGGTTCGAGCCTGGCTTGCTTGCAAAACTTTGTGTCATAGACTCCAGTCCACTTAGAGCTGTTCAGAGCAAGGGACTGGAACCTTCACTAAAAAAACTGACAGACTTAGGGTACCAAGTCCTTCACTACTTCACATCCTGCTGACTTTGGCAGTTATGGGGTGATCTTTGAAAATTCAAATAAAAACAACGAAAACAGAACATGTTGAAATATGTGTATGCTCCCTGATGACTCAAGGAGATCATGGGACATAAAGAAAACTAAAGAAAATCTTGGTAGGCTTTTTGATCTTCAGTATGGGACATGAAGAAAACCTTGGTAGGCTTTTTGATCTTCAGTATGGGACATGAAGAAAACCTTGGTAGGCTTTATGATCCTCAGTATGGGACATAAAGAAAACCCTGATAGGCTTTTTGATCTTCAGTATGGGACATGAAGAAAACCTTGGTAGGCTTTATGATCCTCAATATGGGACATGAAGAAAACCTTGGTAGGCTTTATGATCCTCAGTATGGGACATAAAGAAAAAAGAAAACCTTGGTAGGCTTTATGATCCTCAATATGGGACATGAAGAAAACCTTGATAGGCTTTATGATCCTCAATATGGGACATAAAGAAAACCTTGGTAGGCTTTTTGATCCTCAATATGGGACATGAAGAAAACCTTGATAGACTTTATGATCCTCAGTATGGGACATAAAGAAAACCTTGGTAGGCTTTTTGATCCTCAATATGGGACATGAAGAAAACCTTGATAGACTTTATGATCCTCAGTATGGGACATAAAGAAAACCTTGGTAGGCTTTATGATCCTCAATATGGGACATAAAGAAAACCTTGGTAGGCTTTATGATCCTCAATATGGGACATAAAGAAAACCCTGGTAGGCTTTATGATCCTCAGGATGCTGTGATCACTTTTTGTCCAGCAATATTTCCATTTTGGTTATTTTACCTAATCCACATGATTACACACAAAATGTTTCTAACAATGCAAAGAAGACTGTTATAGTAGTAGTATGCTCAGATGAAGCTTAGCGCTGTATGTATTACGATATTAGTATGCTTAGATTAAACTGTACAGCTTCAGTTCATCTTATACCTCGTCCTTTTTTTTTTTTTTTTTTTTTTTTTTTTTATAACATTACCAAAGAATTTCACTGTGATGTAATTGTTGGACATGTTGAGTGGTTCACAGTGAGAGGAGCTAAATCTAATACTGCAGTCAAATATTCGGGTTACCAGAAAATGTGATTATTCCTAAACTGAAACTCTTAGCATTGGACTGCTTTGTGATAATAGTCCGACACTTTCGCTTTACTATCGCTACACAAGATTCTCATTAGATAGTCAACGCTTCGCTTTACTATCCGCATACAAAGATTCTCATTAGATAGTCCAACACTTTTGCTTTACTATCGACATACAAAAGATTCTCATTAGATAGTCCAACACTTTCGCTTTACTATCCACATACAAAAGATTCTCATTAGATAGTCAACGCTTTCGCTTTACTATCCGCAACAGAAGGTTCTCATTAGACATGCGTGCTGAAACTCTTCCGATTCTTTTCTTGAAGACAGTCACGTTATTTACAAGATATCGTTGTTGGGATCCCCTAACCCCCAGTACATTTTGAACTGATTTTTGTGATGAATGTTGAGTACATGTGTGTATTTACATGCTGCGGTAGAATTTGTTCTGAGGTTACTTGATGTCTGCTTGTCATTTTGTAAGATGTGTTGTATTGAAATGCTGTACATGGTACATGTAATCTGATAGAAATGAATATTCTCTGTTAAGTGTGATTTTATGTATGCTATATTGGTATTCAGTAAATCTGAATAGAAATGAATATTCTCTGTTAAGGTGTGATTGTATGTATGTCTATATTGGTATCAGTAAATCTGAATAGAAATAAATATTTCTCATAAGGTGTGATTGTATGTATGTCTATACTGGTATCAGTAAATCTGAATAGAAATAAATATTCTCTCATAAGGTGTATTTTATGTATGTCTATACTGGTATCAGTAAATCTGAATAGAAATAATATTCTCTCATAAGGTTGATTGTATGTATGTCTATATTGGTATCAGTAAATCTGAATAGAAATAATATTCTCTCATAAGGTGTGATTTTTATGTATGTCTTACTGGTATCAGTAAATCTGAACAGAAATAAATATTCTCTCATAAGGTGTGATTGTATGTATGTCTATATTGGTATCAGTAAATCTGAATAGAAATAAATATTCTCTCATAAGGTGTGATTGTATGTATGTCTATACTGGTATCAGTAAATCTGAATAGAAATAAATATTCTCTCATAAGGTGTGATTGTATGTATGTCTATACTGGTATCAGTAAATCTGAACAGAAATAAATATTCTCTCATAAGGTGTGATTGTATGTATGTCTGTACTGGTATCAGTAAATTGCAATAAAAATAATTAGCAACAGTGAAAGAAAACAACAGCCCATTCTCCAGTGAGTTTGAAAAAGAAAGTTCCATGGTCATTTCTTTTTATGATTTATTTCTTTTTGACTTTTTACAAGAAAGAATGCACACACACACACACATGTAAATATTTATTATATAAATAAACGTGCCCAAATATTGTCAAACATTATCATGCAAATGTTTACGGTTTACTAAAAGCATGTTACATATATATCAAACATGATTTGCGCCAAGATAATGATACTGATGATTGAGTCAAACATTTTCAATAAAAGCTTTGTAGAACTAGTCAATTTGAAATGTATCTTAGTCCATATTTGTAAGTGACACATGTTCTTCGATATTACACAATTTTCAGGTATCTCCAGAACAAATTAATGTGTGGAATACTTTTTGTTTTTTATGAATGTAGGACTTGGCTTGAAGCAAGTCAAATATGTTTCCTGTATCTTGTATCATTGAACTTTAAATGGAAGTGAAAACAACATCGACCGTTCAGTGGGAATCATTTGCAGCACTCCACACTCAGTAGAAATAATTGCAACACTGAACTCTTAACAGGAGTCATTGGCAGCATTGAACAGTTGATCTGGTTTTGTTTTGTATTATTTTGTGGATCAAAAATGATGACTTCTTCAGCCTGAATTTGGAACAAAACTCTGCCCAGCGTTTGGCTGGCGAGTTCCAAGTGCAGAATGATTGCTTCTGGGTTAAAAAAAAAAAAAATTCTGTGTGATGCCAATCATGAAAAAATATTTGAAGCATGCAGTTTGATTTGATTACAGAAGTTTTTGCTAAAGTACATATTCAGCCATCCTTTCAAACATCACAAACTATCTGTGAGTCTTGTGATCAGGTCTTACTGTTAATGTAAACTAGCTGGCGGACTTTTCAGACAGGTAAGGAATACAGTGTAGAGGAGCATGTGCTGACATTGTATGTCAGAGCAATCCCAACAGTGATATAGGTCTGCTATCAATATTGCATAACTTCAGCCCCATTGAACATGGGTCAGTCTATGTGTGATTTTTTCAGCCCATTATATACGATTTTTTTCATATCTAAAGTACCATAACTGTTTCAAAGAGTGATACTACTTTGCAGGATGATACAAGTATCTGTGACATGAAAATACCAGTATATTTGACAGATGATGTGTGATTCTGTTGGCACAGTCCATTTTATCAGTTCCTCTAACAGCGATCTTTAATTGTGGGTGTAGATGGTAAGGTGCTGCACTGTCCCTTTTGTTCTTGTAATGGAACAGTATAGTGTTATTGTTGCCCTTCATGCCAGTAGCATATTGGGCAGTAAGTGGAGCAGTATGTCATTGCTGTGACACTGATTCTTTGTGGTTCTTGTGACAACGGTCAGTTTTTCATATCATGAAATGTATATAGTTACAGTAGCACGCATCTTTTGGTTCTAGTGCACTATTAAATCTATATGCTTATAGTGGAACAGTTGATTGTTCCAGTGACACTTTCTGTTGTTCCATTGACATATAGTAAGTGGTTCTGGTGGCAAAATCATGGTGCATGGTGCCTTCATCAAAAATAAATTGTTTAAATCTGTGAAACATTGTCAAGTCTGTATCAGCGTATTGTGGGTTTGTGTGTGTAAAACAGTCACGAATGATGTCTATGAGCTAATAGTTAAAGCACCTGTATAGGACGTGAGAAATGGGTTATAATGACGGACTGGATGAAGATTTACTCCCCTCCATTTTTCTTTGTCATTTGCATGCACTTAATTTTTTTTTCAGATGTGCATTATGTACATTGTCTTGCCCACATTGTGCAGGTATGAATGTTGTTGCACAGTCTGTCATCAGCAGCATACATGCTGGGTATTTGCTATAAGCCATCAGACAATGACAAGACATCCAGTATCTGTAACACGCATATTTGATGATGTGCATGTGTGTGTATATATATACACACGAAGGAAGTTTAGGCGCTCACAGACGTGCACGCATGTTGATCTGTGAGATAGGAGAAAAAAATCACTGTTTGCCCACCAGGAGGGAGGTAACCAGGCAGATTCACATCCAGACCTTCCTACTGGAAACCCGTCTTACCCACTAATCACGTCTATCGAGGGACGTACCTAGGGTGTTCTGGCAACTCTCAATCTCTCTCTCTGTCTCTCTCTGTATGTGGGTGTGGGCATATGTGTGTGTGTACACGTTGAACTGGGAGGTGGGAAAATCTCCATCTTTACCTTCCAGATGGGAGGTACCCAGGCAGGATCAACCCAGACCTTCCAGTTGGTAGTCTGTCTTGTGCATTGACTATCATGTCATGTCTGTCTTGTGCATTGACTATCATGTCATGTCTGTCATGTGCATTGACTATCATGTCATGTCTGTCTTGTGCATTGACTATCATGTCTGTCTTGTGCATTGACTATCATGTCATGTCTGTCTTGTGCATTGACTGTCATGTCTGTCTTGTGCATTGACTATCATGTCATGTCTGTCTTGTGCATTGACTATCATGTCATGTCTGTCTTGTGCATTGACTATCATGTCATGTCTGTCTTGTGCATTGACTATCATGTCATGTCTGTCTTGTGCATTGACTATCATGTCATGTCTGTCTTGTGCATTGACTATCATGTCATGTCCGTCTTGTGCATTGACTATCATGTCATGTCTGTCTTGTGCATTGACTATCATGTCATTTCTTCCTATCGTTTTCTGCCTTGTTGGTCCATTCAGTGATTCACCTGTATGTGTTTGATAAAATCTTAAGCACTTTCTCTTTAGGAGTGATAACTGGGTGATGCGGAAGCAATTTTACGTAATTTAGGCCCGTTTTTACATGTTTTAGTGTCGTTTGTTATGTTTGAATATGTATTCAGGTTTGTTTTTTAAATCCCCTGTGCGATAAATTGGACGGAGTGGTCAGCACCAGGGGCATCACCTTAGATGTGGCTATGTGCCCGAATTCATTGATATGTGTACTTATTTTCTTTCCCTTTTTTTCCTGTTGAAGCATGGTGCATGTTCTGAAATGGTTATAGCCCTGATAGCTCTACGCAGTCAGCTGGGCTTTAAACAAAAATAACAATAGCACTGCAGACGAAGATTCATCGACTCGGTGATTTTGGCAACAACTCCAGCGATTTTTTTTTAAGTAGTGACAAGAATGTGTTGGAGGTGACAGTGATGATCATTCATTGTCAACATCATAAGAAAAAAACAAAACATTAACCCTTTCACTCCTGTACTCTGTCAACGTTCTGCAAAATCTTAACCCATTGATTCCCTCACCCATCAACCAGCTTCCTGTAGGAAGCTGGATAGAATGAAGGAATCAAAAGGTTAAGTTTTTGCTTTGCTAGCATGGTTGGCAATGCAAGATGCTGGTGGACAGGGTGCGGGAGTCGAAGGGTTAATAGATTAGTGGCCATAGTAGCCTATATGTTAGCGTGGTTAAATTGTATCTTCAATATCATTTTGTCTTGCAATAGACAATTTCACAATATATCAAACAATCATTTTCACACAATTTCACGAAGTTTTTGGCAAATGTATTAAGAAACAAGCGTAGAGAGGATTTTGTATGACACAAACTACTGCAGCGTTGACAGCAAATCAAAATGGCTTGGTCGAGAGGCAGCAAACTGAGCAAGACAGTGTGGTTAACATGTTTTGCAAGACTTCAAAATGGCAAGCTATTTCTTACACGTTTTTACCAGCTATGTGAATTCTATCCTTAATGTATTGGATCATACCAAGCACTACTGAATTCCACCACCAAGACCCAGCAGTATTGTGGTTTCCTGTGGCAGATGACTGGCACAAAGACTACAAGTGAAGGAACCTAAAGCGTATTTATTTCAATTTGTCACAATGGATTTACCACATGGAATTTGCAAGGGTGCAACTTAGAAAAAGTCAAAAAACTGAAAGGGGTCAGGGGCCAGCAGCACCCCATATGGGGGTCTGGGGAGCTACGCTGAAGCTTTGTCAAACAGGGATTTTCCGTTTCTGACTTTGAAAAAAACGGATTCCGTTGTCAAACGGAAAAAGTTGCACCCATGAATTTGGGTTCTACTCCCTGAGAAGGGCTAGACAATGCATTGTAGCACTATCATCTTTTTTCTGTGTGCGTTTTTTGGACCCTATAAAAGTTGGTTTTGCCAGGGATAAGTCTCTAGTTGCCCAGGGGTCTTTAATTTGTTCCAAGTGTGTGCTGCATATGGGACCTCGGTGTATCACCTCATTCAAAAGACTAGCACCCAGACCACCACTTAACCCTTTGACTCCCACACCCTGTCTACCAGTCCCCAGCATTGTCAACCTGGCCAGCAAAACAAAAACTTTTTGACTTCCTCACTCTATCCACCAGCTTCCTGGCAGGAAGCTAGTGGATAGGGTGAGGGCATCAAAAGGTTAACCTTTTGCAGTTGGTGGATGGGGTGCGGGAGTTAAATGGTTGATGTAGAGGAAAGGAGGGAAAATCCCTGCTCAATCCATGGTTCAAACCTGGGTTTCTCACATCCTAAGCAGATGCTTAAACCACTATGCTATACACCAAGATGGGCTTTCAAAAGACTAAGCTACAGAAGCAACATGAAAGCTGGGAAGCAGTTGCAGAGAAAAAAGGCGTTTCGCATTTTCTTAAGTGAAACAAACACACGCACTGCAATGAACACAAAACACTAGGTTACACCTACTAAACTTTATTTCGTACAGTAGTACAACATTCAACATGTTTTGTCATGCATATACACCAGTGTATTCTCTACAATTACTGAACCCAGGTAAAACCTCTTTTCTCTAAGTCTTTAACAGATCTTTCATGTAACAAAAAGAGGGTAACGCTTAGAATCACTTACAAGGTCTTATGCACACAGAGTTGGGAGTTGTTTTTTAAACTTCTAGAAGGGGATGGTTAGTTTGTGAATACTTCTTTTTTTTCTTCTTTTTTTCTAATTTTTTTTACAAAGACATATACAAGTTTTTTCAATTAACTGTGGATATAGTTCAGTCACAGCGTACACTAACCATTAGCCACAACAACAAAAAATTCCCCTCTCCCTCCCTTCTATATATATATATATATACACAGCAAAATGTCCAACAAAATGTCAAGCACATGAAAACAAATATACTCCTTTTTTTTCTTTCTTTGTATTCCTCTTCTTTTACATATTGTGAAGAGACCATACCAAATCATTCACGCACCATGAAACACAAGCCATATCATGTAAGTAGACAAACAGTAAAACTCACCGTCATATGTACAACTCTCAATAAAATCTAAAGACAGGTTATGAAGGGATGGAGAGGGGTGGTGGGGGTGGGTGGGGAATGATAGTGGGAGAAGGAAACTGAGCCAGGGAGGGGAAAGTAAATGAATGTCTTAAGGCATCCAAGCAGATGTGTGTGTGTGTGAGATCCAGAAGAGAGTGTGTGTGTCTGTGTGTGTGCAAGACAGCGCATGTGCATGCCAACATAATGTACAAGCACATGTGCATGCACTTACATCCATGTGTGGACATGCAAGTAAGTTTGTGCTTTTTCAGAACAAAGATTTCTTTTCCAGTACCTTATACAACCTTAGCATGTACACAGTATGATGAATACGAGTCATCTGCAATCAAATTAAACAAGCCACATTTTCCTCAGACACATTGGTGACGACTGAAATATAATTATCCTCAAAGAACATTTTCAATGTTCTGTTCACATGCACGCACATACCCTTTACATAATCTGAATAAAATTCTCCCTTTTTTAAAAAGGCGTTGTAAAAAGTGGTTTTCTGCAATTTTCTTACAGCTTGCAATTATTCAGTAGCACGCTACCCTATCCATATGAATAGCAAGCTGATACAATGCCCGATCACAACATTTAATAGAGAGAAAAAAGAATATAAAAAACAAGGGGGCGGGGGTGGAAAGGGCAGCAGTGCAGAGTTACATTTGTTCTTGTCGGTCTATGAATGCGTACTTGCTTTTCAAGCAAAACTGACTGCAGCTAAATATGACCTCAATTTTAAACAGGCAAAACGATGTTACAGAACATCAGCTTTTCGATACTGTTCATAAGGACATTTTGTAAGATGATATTTTTCATGAAGGAATTTTTGTTCTTGATACAGCTCCTAAATAATTTGGAATGTGCTCTTCAAAAAATACAATACAATAATAATAATAAGAAGACAGCAAAAAATCAGGAGAAAAGTCTGTACCTTCTTAGTACGCTAGGATATGCATAACAAATGGAAAAGAAAGCAGAACATCAAAACACGTACATAAAAACTGACAGTAAGAGTTATGTGACTAAGTTTTGCTGTTATGGAGGTGGTGGGAATAGGAATAATGATCAAATGAATGTTCGTAATGTTGTGACACTGCATGCAGAAACTAGGATAACGGCAAAATTTTCCTTTCTCGACTCTTTACATTTTTCAACATTTACATTTGAGAAATTAACAGTGAAACATCAAAATCATATAGTTCACAGATTTAACAAGACAGCTGACTCATCACTGTTTTATTTTACCGAATTACTCAAAGTACAGCCAGCTCACACCAAATAATGTCAACTACTAGTTAGAAGTTATCACATAGATATCCTGGCTGTGCTTTAGGCTAGTTTCCACATAATCATTTCTCATATAAACCTTTTCTTCAGATCAGTTTTCTTTACAACAAATGTTATTTCCAAAGGCAATTTCTTCCTTCTGCATACAATATTCCTGACTGCAACAAAAGTTTCAACAAAACCAACAAAAGACATGTCAGAGCTATCTCCACACCGGCAGGCAGTACATAAAACAACTTCACAAATCTTACCAACAACTGGAGAAGGCAGGCAGTGTATACGACAAGTTCACACAAGAGCTTACCAACAACGGTAACAAATCTAATAAAACCTGAACACAAAATATCAAAGACAAAAAGACAGTCTTACCAACAATTGCAACAAATCTAATAAAACCTGAACACAAAATATCGGACAAAAAGACAGTCTTACCAACAAGTCTAATAAAACCTGAACACAAAATATCAAAGACAAAAAGACAGAAGTGTCAACATATCTGGCCGGAATACAACTGAGAGGGAGAACAAAACCAAACCAAACTGACGGCGTCTTGTGCTGCTAACTGTACATCAAAGTTATAGATTCACCACAAAGCAAACATGAACACTTTCCCTGAAACTTGTTTGTTCAGCATTTCTCCACACACTTCTACACTAAAACTGAAAACAATGGTGAAAATGAACATATGCAAGATTAAACGGAAGGATGACAGGAAAATTCTGGTTCCAGTTCGTGTTGCTCAAAGCCCAGCCGACCACTAAGGCCATCTCAGGATAACGGTTCCTTTGCATGAACACTATGGATGACCAGAACACATGTACGATGCTCTATGCACCCTGAATAAACGTCAATTAACGCAGTTCAACTGCAGGCAACAAAAAAAAAATGAAATGCAAACCTGTCCAGCAGTTACCAATAGTAACAGACTTAAAGAAGTCCATTTGTTTAACAGTGAAAAGGAGGGGGGGGGGGAATGCTAAAGACATCAACAAATAAATTTTGCTGAAAAAAAAATGGAGATCCTCCCCTTGACCCCAATTTTTTTCCCTCAATTTTCATATATAAAAAACTTTGCCATCCTATCCGTCAGTTGGGAAACCCATCCCATCAATTTCCCGCAAAAACTGGCGAACAGGAAGCTGGTGGACAGGACGAGGAAGTGAAAGGTCAAGTTTTTGTTTTGCTATCATGGTTGGTAACGCAGGTGGACAGGATGGGGGAGTCAAAGGGTTAAAGTTCTGTCACGCTGCAAAGGCTGGATTAACTGCATGTGTCACGCAGCTTGGTCCAAGCATCATATTCTTCAACCTTTTTCTGAACACCGTCTTGCCCATTTTAATCAACCAGTTGCTTTCACTAGGAGATGGTTTCCCCCTTGTCTCACCTGTTGACTTGCTACAAGTTTTAACAGTTCTAGAATGTTATTTGCCAGTTTCCACTAGCTTGTAGTAGTTTTAGTCCAATCCTGGGACTTTGACAAAACATTCCACCTGATGAAAATCACAGACAGGACCACAAGTGTAAACAAGAAAAAACACCTGTCAATATTTATCATTTCATTTCAACTTAACTGGACAGCAAAGCTAAAAACCAATCTAGACTGACACAATTCTTCGCACTTTTTTCTATAGCATTGTGAAAATAATGCACTCACGACCACAACTACGAACTTTCAAACTTTCCCTTAAAATATGTTGACAACCTGAGAACAAGTTTATCAAACAATATTGTGAAATATTATCCCTGATCACTCACAATTTGAGATGAGAGTCTGGTTGTATTTTGTTACTGAAAGATGTCCACTTTTCTGTCCTGTTAATACCACACTGTCCACTTTTCTAGTCCTGTTAATACCACACTGTCCACTTTTCTAGTTCTGTTAATACCACAGTCCACTTTTCTAGTCCTGTTAATACCACACTGTCCACTTTTCTTGTCCTGTTAATACCACACTGTCCACTTTTCTTGTCCTGTTAATACCACACTGTCCACTTTTCTTGTCCTGTTAATACCACACTGTCCACTTTTCTTGTCCTGTTAATACCACACAGAACATTAAACTGAGCTCACCTGATGTAACATAATCAAAGAAAATACTCACTATCAATAATGTCATTTCTTCAGTTTGTAAACAATTCCATTGCCAGCTGGTTGATAGAGCAGTGGACTCGAGATCAGATAACTCTGGTTCAATCCCAGCCCATGAAATTACAAACTGGCCACCTTAGTATTTTCATCATTCTGACGGTGTCAGCCTAGTGTTTCATACGCCCTTCTATCAAAACCTTGACAGCGCACAGGATTTTGCGTATGCTTAGGGAATCTTGCCTGCTATTTGCTGGTAGATTTGGGTGCAGTGTATATGGAATTGTCCAAGTGTGACGAATCCCTGTAGAACAAACGCTGAAGTCCATAAAAGAAATAACACTACTTCCTGACTACATGCTCAAAGATTGCTAATAACTCAACTACAATAGCTAGCCTCAAACGTTTACACTAGCTGAACAGAGGAAAAGGCATTCTCACAGTATAAACTCAGTTCACATTAAAAACCGAACATGTGCCACAGCTCCTAATAGATCTTGTCAGAACTACAAGGCATTCTTATCCTAGTGTACAGGTGTCCTAAACTTACACCATGCAATAAGTGTTAAGTTCATTAGCATATTACCCCCCACCCCCCCCCAACCAGTGAAAATATGTGATCATCGTAATTCTGGATCTTCGTTTGTAATTCTGGATCGTGGCTTGTACTTTTCATAAAACAAGTCTCAACCAGCCAGCCAATCACCAGAAGAAAGTATCATTTTTAAAAGAGAAGTAACAAAACGCATTCACACATTTCGAAAACAATGATATGGAAGTATATATATCTCCTTACTTGTTAAGACTTTAATTTAGTGTGCATTTGTACAAGATTCTGTATATTTTTTACAGTATTAGCTTTTAAGTCCTGACTTTATTTGTTGCTTTCTATTTATTTTTTACACGAATATGCAGGGTGGACAGGGGGACACTCCAACTCACTGATGTTATTTCAAAACAAGAAAATAAGCAGACATGAAAATGTACAGAGGCAGTCAATGGGAACACAGGTCAAATGAGATGAAATATAAGCGAGAGATGAGATGGGTGATGTACAATGAACATGATGTTAGTACTCCACCAGGCTCCTGTCATTATGAGTCAGCAATCATGGTCCTTCAGTAAAAAAAAAATCCATTCCAGAGTACTTTCAGTTTCGACGTGAGCGCCGTGTGCGGGTACTGTTATCGCCAGCGTCGGCCACAAAATGCTGAGTGCTGGCGTAGTCTGGGAGGTACTTAGCCAGCAGCTCAGCAAAGAACTTCTCTGATTCCTTCATGCAAGCGTACACATCACTGTCCATCTGTAAACACAACACCACAATGCATCCATCTGAATAAGTATATGCACTGTCTCAATAACAACTGTGTTAACTGTCTCAATTATTAATCTATATTTTATATTAATTCTGTCTCAGCAGTTAATCTACATGTTATATTAATTCTGTTTCAGCAGCTAATCTATATATTGTGTTAATTCTGTCTTGTTAATCATTTTACATGCTGTGTTAATTTTGTCTCATATTTTACGGAGTCAATTCTGTGTAAAATTTTCAACTAGTACTGTGTCAAGTAGATCATTCACAAGGAAGATTAGGAAAAGACTGGCAACATTTATAGGCCATTTTATGAGGAAGGGGGATTTGGAGCACCTGGTCACAACAGGAAAGTTGGAGGAAAGAGAGCACCAGGTAGACCCAGGGAGAAAATGCTGGACAGACTTGCAGAGTGGCTGGGGACGAGGAGGGTGAGGGAGATGCTTGGGGCAACGCGAGATAGAGACAGATGGAAGTCCATGATCGCCAACGCCATGAGGCAGGGCACCTGATGATGATGCTATGTTAAAAGTGTAACCTGCATCACGTAACACTTTGGCTTACATGTAAAAGTATGAGACCACCAAGAGGTTACAGGGCAAATATCCTACTAATCTTACGCCAGGTTTTTTAAGCACAGTGTCATTCTTTCTCTCACCATTTCACCTTACCTTATCTGAACTGAGCAATGTCTGCTAAATGCACAAAGTGTCTAATGACCAACCTTTTACCTTCCCCATTAAAAAAAAAAGAAAGTTGAAATGAAGACACTAATGCTACTGTCTCCTTACTAACTAGCTTGTTCACAGTGCTGGCTCTTAATATTCACTAAGTTAAATTTCAGGTAGCATCTTATCAATTCCATACAAATGCATTTTGTGACCTCACAACAGATAACCTCACTGACAACTTGTATTCCTGCAATGAACATCTCAAATATTTAATCACACACACTGTCTTTTAGTTTTGTTTTATTTTTCTCAAATGAATCTATGAACATGCACAATAGTTACATTTACCGTATATAACTTAATGACAAAACACACACACAGAAGCACGCACACTGCACTGACCTCATTGTACTTGGCAGCATTGCTGAAGACCAGAATGGCATCATCAACAAATTCCTGAGGTGAGGAATAGCTGAGTCGAGCACACTTTTTCAACATGGTCTGGAAGTCCATGGGCTTCTTGATGATCTGATGGTAGTCTGGTACCTGCACACCCACAACACCATGGTCAGTGTAACCATCCTACTATACCACACACAACATGCATGGTCAGTGTAACCATTCTACTATGCCATACACAGCACGCATGGTCAGTGTAACCATCCGACTATGCCATACACGACATGTGGAAACTTTCACATCTTCTGATCAAGTACTATCTCCACTTGTGAGATAACCAAGACGACCGTCAAAGCCACCACCTAAACACTGTCACTGAAGATGGAGATGACTTGGACCTTTGCATCCAATGGCAAGTTGATTACCTAAAGTTGCCCTCAGATAGACATCTATTCACTATGGAGGTAGACCTGAAAGAAAGACGAAGAACCCCCCCCCCCCCCCCTCTTAAAAAAAAACTGAAAAAGATGTGAACTTAAAAGCATGGCAGACCAGAAAAGAGGCAAATATAAAAGGAAAAAAATTTCCCCATTAATGAGGACCAAATAGAGAAGATGTGTAAGAGGTAGCAATGGGTATGGGGACAATTAGCAAGATGTGTGACAGACAAAACAAGATGGTGTGCTATGGTACTTGATTAAGGTACAATTTCTCCAAAAACAGGATCAAATCAACAAAGCGTTATTATCCACATCTAAATCACTATATCAGTCCTTTAAAGGCAATGAACCATTTCAAAGCCAAATACAGTTTGGGGCTGAAGTTGTTGAAATCATCTTTATAAGCTGAGCTTCTTAAATGACAGCCTATATCATGCAGACGAAGAAATGTGAAGATTATATAATTTGTCCACACGATTTGCACACAAAAAAGTAGGCCTCTCACACTGTGGGCATTTTTAAAAGTCTGCATATGCATTTACTGAATAAATCCTGAACTTGAACAGTAAGACAAAATTATCAAGAAGTCACGTGAATGTTGAACTCACCTGTTTTTTATTGACTGGCTCCAGGAACGGCCAGCTGGACGAGTGCTTCATCAACCTCTGCAGGATGTCTTCACACAGCTGCCAACACAAATCACACAGTCACATCTTTTTTCACCTTTCTACAATATAAAGTCAAACTGTCGTGTAACACAATACCATCATCATATTTAGCTGCTTGATACTGACCTCACAAACAAGGAAGTTGAAAGCTTATGGTAATGCCAACCTACTTAAATCTCTAAAAGTGAAAAACTCCTGAATGACTTTAGAGGCAAAATCAGAAACCAACCTGTATGCTATGAACTAGCGAATCAAGGCAATGAGAAATCGAGTTTCACAAAACTGCGCAGTATTCCTTCAAAATAATCTGATTTCAGACTGATGGATCCATTGCACTAAAATCTTAAGCTACCAACTGGCCATCTGAACAAGACTAAGCGCTGACTGGGAGACAAATACTGTTTTCAGCTGTGTCATCAATCATTCAAAGTAAGTCAGAGGCTATTGGGAGTACTTTTCTTAGAACCTACATCATTCATCTCAAATGAATGAAATTTTGACTGGTACTCATCAGACTACTTTGAGATGCCCCATGATTCAAGGGAAGCAGAGCTGGCATCCGGGGGAGTTGGTGGCTGGGTGGACTGTCCAATGAAGGGATGAAGGCCCAGAGTATGGTAAAGGAGGGCTTTTTCCTTCTCTCTTAGTCTCATGGACACGATGGACCAGGCTGGAGTGCACTGACTGGCTATGTCGTGGGGTTTGCCATCTGCCCATCTTGCCGTTCAGATTGTGAACAATGTAACTGATGACTGGGTCATGTAGCGCATAGAGAGCCCAGCTTTACTTGGTAAAATGGCTATCATGTGGTGTTCAGACTGTGAACAATGTAACTGATGACTGGGTCATGTAGCGTGTAGAAAGCCCTGCTGTGCTTGGTAAAATGGCTATCATGTGGCGTCAGACGCTGTGAGCTGATTGCTTAGCGGTGAAGCACTGTTGCTCTCGGTCCCATCCAGCTCTGAGGTGTTTTTTTTTTTCTTTCTGATTTTTGTTCTCACCAGAGATAAATCAACTCTGAGAAACACTACGATTCACTCAAACTAGTCCCAACAACGAAAATCATGAAAAAAAAAAAATATTCTGAATAGTCACATAATTCATTCATACTCATCAAAGACAAAGTATCTTTGAGAAGAACTATGATTCATTCAAAATAAGTCATTCACAAAAATCACAAGACAAAAAAACAACAACAACAAAACCAAAAAAACAATGTTTTGAATAACTACAATCACCACAAGTAACTACATTTTTCACATTTTAAAACAATCCAACAGAGACTGACCGAGAGATCAGAAGGCGCACGACGGGAGCGTGGGAGTGGGGCCTCTTCATGATGGTCATTACTGCGTCGCGTTGACCGTGACGGCTGGCTGCTGGTGGATGTGTTGCCTTGATTGTTTCTGCCAGAGCGCCGATTTGACGAAGATCTTGACCGAGATGTTCTGGGTGGAGGTTTGGGCATTTCCTCCTCCGACTCCTCTTCTTCTTCTGATTCTTCCTCTTCTTCTGATTCATCTTCATCGTCTTTGTCTTCATTTTTGTATATTTTTCTTGGGGCAGCTGTAAAAAACAATTTTATTCATTACCCATTCTATTAGATAATTCTGCACCATGATTTTTTTGAGGGGATGAAAGAACATCGAATAGGCAAACATTAGACACAGTAGTAGTTAAGTACAAATCTGAAGTCCTGAACAGAATGACAAGACATGAAAATAAGGTACATTCACAGAAAGCAGTCATTTTTGCCTATCTGTGTGAAATACTTTTAAACATTACATAAGAGCTATCATAAAATATAAAAAAAAGGGGTTTACATACGACAATAAAACTATAGAACAAGCATTACATGACAGCTATCATACCTCACAAAAAAGTAGACTTACATACGACAATAAAACTATAGAACAAGCATTACATGACAGCTATCATACCTCACCAAAAAGCAGACTTACCTATGACAATAAAACTATAGAACAAGCATTACATGACAGCTATCATACCTCACCAAAAAGTAGACTTACATACGACAATAAAACTATAGAACAAGCATTACATGACAGCTATCATACCTCACCAAAAAGTAGGCTTACCTATGACAATAAAACTACAGAACAAGCATTACATGACAGCTATCATACCTCACCAAAAAGCAGACTTACCTATGACAATAAAACTACAGAACAAGCATTACATGACAGCTATCATACCTCACCAAAAAGCAGACTTACCTATGACAATAAAACTACAGAACAAGCATTACATGACAGCTATCATACCTCACCAAAAAGCAGACTTACCTATGACAATAAAACTACAGAACAAGCATTACATGACAGCTATCATACCTCACCAAAAAGCAGACTTACCTATGACAATAAAACTACAAAACAAGCATTACATGACAGTTATCATACCTCACCAAAAAGCAGACTTACCTATGACAATAAAACTACAGGACAAGCATTACATGACAGCTATCATACCTCACCAAAAAGCAGACTTACCTATGACAATAAAACTACAAAACAAGCATTACATGACAGTTATCATACCTCACCAAAAAGCAGACTTACCTATGACAATAAAACTACAGAACAAGTATTACATGACAGTTATCATACCTCACCAAAAAGAAGGCTTACCTATGACAATAAAACTACAAAACAAGCATTACATGACAGTTATCATACCTCACCAAAAAGCAGACTTACCTATGACAATAAAACTACAGAACAAGCATTACATGACAGCTATCATACCTCACCAAAAGCAGACTTACCTATGACAATAAAACTACAAAACAAGCATTACATGACAGTTATCATACCTCACCAAAAAGCAGACTTACCTATGACAATAAAACTACAGGACAAGCATTACATGACAGCTATCATACCTCACCAAAAAGCAGACTTACCTATGACAATAAAACTACAAAACAAGCATTACATGACAGTTATCATACCTCACCAAAAAGCAGACTTACCTATGACAATAAAACTACAGAACAAGTATTACATGACAGTTATCATACCTCACCAAAAGAAGGCTTACCTATGACAATAAAACTACAAAACAAGCATTACATGACAGTTATCATACCTCACCAAAAAGCAGACTTACCTATGACAATAAAACTACAGAACAAGTATTACATGACAGCTATCATACCTCACCAAAAAGTAGGCTTACCTATGACAATAAAACTACAGAACAAGTATTACATGACAGTTATCATACCTCACCAAAAAGTAGACTTACCTATGACAATAAAACTACAGAACAAGCATTACATGACAGTTATCATACCTCACCAAAAAGTAGGCTTACCTATGACAATAAAACTACAGAACAAGCATTACATGACAGTTATCCTACCTCACCAAAAAGTAAAACTTACCTATGACAATAAAACTACAGAACAAGCATTACATGACAGCTATCATACCTCACAAAAAGTAGGCTTACCTATGACAATAAAACTACAGAACAAGCGTTACATGACAGCTATCATACCTCACAAAAAGTAGACTTACGTATGACAATAAAACTACAGAACAAGCATTACATGACAGCTATCATACCTCACCAAAAAGTAGACTTACGTATGACAATAAAACTACAGAACAAGCATTACATGACAGCTATCATACCTCACCAAAAAGTAGACTTACCTATGACAATAAAACTACAGAACAAGCATTACATAACAGTTATCATACCTCACCAAAAAGTAGGCTTACCTATGACAATAAAACTACAGAACAAGCGTTACATGACAGCTATCATACCTCACCAAAAGTAGGCTTACCTATGACAATAAAACTACAGAACAAGCGTTACATGACAGCTATCATACCTCACCAAAAAGTAGGCTTACCTATGACAATAAAACTACAGAACAAGCGTTACATGACAGCTATCATACCTCACCAAAAAGTAGGCTTACCTATGACAATAAAACTACAGAACAAGCATTACATGACAGCTATCATACCTCACCAAAATGTAGGCTTACCTATGACAATAAAACTACAGAACAAGCATTACATGACAGTTATCATACCTCACCAAAAAGTAGGCTTACCTATGACAATAAAACTACAGAACAAGCATTACATGACAGCTATCATACCTCACCAAAAAGTAGGCTTACCTATGACAATAAAACTACAGAACAAGCATTACATGACAGTTATCATACCTCACCAAAAAGTAGGCTTACCTATGACAATAAAACTACAGAACAAGCATTACATGACAGCTATCATACCTCACCAAAAAGTAGGCTTACCTATGACAATAAAACTACAGAACAAGCATTACATGACAGTTATCATACCTCACCAAAAAGTAGGCTTACCTATGACAATAAAACTACAGAACAAGCATTACATGACAGCTATCATACCTCACCAAAAAGTAGGCTTACCTATGACAATAAAACTACAGAACAAGCATTACATGACAGTTATCATACCTCACCAAAAAGTAGACTTACCTATGACAATAAAACTACAGAACAAGCATTACATGACAGCTATCATACCTCACAAAAAGTAGACTTACCTATGACAATAAAACTACAAAACAAGTATTACATGACAGTTATCATACCTCACCAAAACGTAGGCTTACGTATGATGATGAAAACTACAAAACATAAAAAATACACATGCTAAAATCATCAATTAAGTATTAGCACACTGGTACCACCATTAAACATCCTTCAGCAAACAGAATACACAAAAGAGCTGGGTGGTGTTTTACTCCTACATATAAATCAAAGCATAACCCTTACCTTTCCTTTGTAGTCTACCGTTCTTGCGACGTCGTTATACCGTTCTTACAGTCGTTGCACTCCCATGCACCCCTGCAGTAAAGGAACATGTTCAGCTCATTTACATGACTGACAGAAAGAAACAAACAGAAAAATCTTCGGAGATAAAACGAGAAGAGATTTGGGAGATTGGTGAAGGTGGTGGAGGGGGAAGGTAATACAGAAGAGATTAGAGATGACAGAGAATGGAGACAGAGATTAGAGATGACAGAGAATGGAGACAGAGATTAGAGAGATGACAGAGAATGGAGACAGAGATTAGAGAGATGACAGAGAATGGAGACAGAGATTAGAGAGATGACAGAGAATGGAGACAGAGATTAGAGAGATGACAGAGAATGGAGACAGAGATTAGAGAGATGACAGAGAATGGAGACAGAGATTAGAGAGATAACAGGGCACGGAGACGGAGAGTGAAAAAAAAAGTGTTTCAGTTTTTCTGGGGGGAGTTGTGGGTTTTTTGTTTCGTTTTGTTGTTAAAACATGTGACTTTTCCCCGTCGTCTCTGGAATTAAAACATGATGGACTTATAAAGACAATTTGATAAAATGAAGAAAATCTATCTCAATATTTATCAGACATGATACATGTTTATATCACACCATCTTTTGTTGCCAGTGTTGTTCTACATCAAGCCAAATAAATGCTGAATATGGGGAATCTGTTCATCATCACATTCAAATGATAAGCAACTACACCGTTCAAAATCCAAAGTAAGACAGACCTTGATACCACCAGAAATCTATTAACAAGAGAAGACCAAAACACACTGGCCATGTGTCATGCAGCAAGAACATGGACCTCATGGCAACTATCTTTCAAGGAAAAACAGTGGCAAAAGGACGAAAGGCAGACCTCCAATCTCATACACTGAAATATAACTGACATCAACGGCCTTAATATTCAAGAAATTGTTCACAAAAGTCAAGACAGAGCTGCCTGGAGGGAGACGGTGGTGTCAAAATGTGCAGCAGCAAACACCGAACCCGGTGACGTCAACAGGTGAGACTTCTTTCTTGCTCAATGGGCTTATAATGTGAAATTAAGCTACTCTCCCTGAGCTTACCCTGTCACCACAGGGCAGTGTCAAGTGTTTTCGTTTTTTGTCTGTGCACTTTCTTTGCCTAAGAAAAAGCATCTTCTGCAGAAACTTGCCAAGGACACCTTTGTTGCCAGTTTCTTTTACATGTTGTGCGCATTCAGGCCACACTTTTTTCATCTTACTTCACTTCAAGGCCTACGAGAGGGGTTGAGACAAATGTTTTAACCATTAAACTGCTGCCAAGACCAACAATCTAGATTTCCAACAAATATGAACCACGGTATCACCAAGAAATGGAAAACAAAGTGAAGAAAGAATCAACACAGCTAACAATCTGCTGAAGCCAAAAGTACATTTGATGACCACAAGCACACCAATGACAAACTCAAACGCAAATAGCAGCAAGAGAGAGAAAAAGACGAAAAGGGACAAACTAAAGACAGCAAGAGAAGGAAGAAAAGGGACAAACTAAAAGACAGCAAAGAGAAGAGAAAAGAGGAAAATGGACAAACTAAAGAAGCAAGAAGAGAGAAAAAAAGAGGAAAAGGGACACAAACTAAAAAAACAGCAAGAGAGAGAGAAAAAAAGAGAGAAAAGGGACACACAACTAAAAGACAGCAAGAGAGAGAAAAAAGAGAAAGGCAACAAAACTAAAAGACGCAAGAGAGAGAAAAAAAAGAGAAAAGGGACAAACTAAAGACAGCAAGGAGAGAGAGAGAAAAAAGAGGAAAAGGGACAAAACTAAAAGGACAGCAAGAGAGGAAAAAAGAAGGAAAAGGACAAAACTACAAAGACAGCAAGGGGAGAGAGTGAGAAAAAAAGAGGAAATGGGACAAAACTAAAAGACAGCAAGAGAGAGAGAAAAAAAGAGGGAAAAGGGACAAACTAAAAGACGCAGAGAGAGAAAAAAAGAGAAAAAGGGACAAAACCTAAAAGACAGCAAGAGAGAGAAAAAAAGAGGAAAAGGGAACAAAATAAAGGACAGCAAAGAGAGAGAGAAAAAAAGAGGAAAAGGGACAAAATAAAAGACAGCAAGAGAGAGAGAGAGAAAAAAAAGAAAGGGACACACAACAAAGACAGCAAGAGAGAGAGAAAAAAAGAGGAAAAGGGACAAAACTAAAAGACAGCAGAGAGAGAGAAAAAAAGAGAAAAGGGACAAAACTAAAAGGACAGCAAGAGAGAGAAAAAAAGAGAAAAGGGACAAAACTAAAAGACAGCAGAGAGAGAGAGAAAAAAAGAGGAAAAGGGACAAAACTAAAAGACAGCAAGAGAGAGAAAAAAAAGGAAAGGGACAAACTAAAAGACAGCAAGAGAAGAGAGAAAAAAAGAGGAAAAGGGACAAAACTAAAAGACAGCAAGAGAGAGAGAAAAAGGGAAAATGAAATAAAGACAGATGAAAGAGAAAGAAAGGACAAAACTAAAAGACAGCAGAGAGAGAGGAAAAAATGAGGAAAAGGGACACAAACTAAAAGACAGCAAAGAGAGAGACAAAAAAAGAGGAAAAGGGACAAAACTAAAAGACAGCAAAGAGAGAAAAAAAAGAGGAAAAGGACAAAACTAAAAGACAGGCAAGAGAGAAAGGAAAAACTAACCAAGAGAAAAAGGAAAAAGGGAACAACTAAAAGACAGCAAGAGAAAAAAAGAGAAAAGGACAAATAAAAGACAGCAAGACAGAGGCGAGAAGAGAAAAGGGAAAAGGCACAACTAAAAGACAGCAAGGAGAAGAGAAAAAGAGGAAAAGGGACAAACTAAAAGACGCAAGAGAGAAGAAAAAGGAGGAAGGGGCCCACAACTAAAAGACAGCAGAAGAAGAGAGAGCAAAAGAGGGAAAAGGGCACAAACTAAAGACAGCAGAGAGAGAGAAAAGAGGAAAGGACACAATAAAAGCAGCAAGAGAGAAAAAAAAGGAAAAGGGACACAACTAAAAGACCAAGAAGAGAGAAAAAAAGAGAGAAAAAGGGACACAAACTAAAAGAAGCAAGAGAAGAGAAAAAAGAGGAAAGGGACAAACTAAAAGACAGCAAGAGAGAGAGCTAGACACAAAGAGAAAAGGGACAAAACTAAAGACGCAAGAGAGAAAAAAAGAGGAACAGGACAAATAAAAGAAGCAGAGAGAGAGAGAAAAAAAGAGAAAAAGGGACAAAACTAAAAGACAGCAGAGAAGAAAGGAAAAGAGGAAAAAGGGACAAAACTAAAAGAAGCAAGCAGAGAGAGAAAAAGAGGAAAAGGGACAAAACTAAAAGACAGCAAGAGAGAGAGAAAAAGAGGAAAAGGGACAAAACTAAAACAGAGAGACAGAAAAAGAGAAAAGGGACAAAACTAAAAGACAGCAGAGAGAGAGAAAAGACGAAAAGAAAAAGACGCAAGAGAAAAAGAGAAGGGACAAACTAAAAGACAGCAAGAAGAGAGAAAAAAGAGAGAAAAGGGACAAACTAAAAGACAGCAAGAGAGAAAAAAAGAGGAAAAGGGACAAAACTAAAAGACAGCAAGAGAGAGAGAGAAAAAGGGAAATAGGGACAAAACTAAAAGACAGCAAGAGAGAGAGAAAAAAGAGGAAAAGGGACAAACTAAAAGACAGCAAGAGAGAGAGAAAAAAGAGGAAAAGGGACAAAACTAAAAGACAGCAAGAGAGAGAGAAAAAAAGAGGAAAAGGGACAAAACTAAAAGACAGCAAGAGAGAGAGAAAAAAAGAGGAAAAGGGACAAAACTAAAAGACAGCAAGAGAGAGAGAAAAAAAGAGGAAAAGGGACAAAACTAAAAGACAGCAAGAGAGGAGAAAAAAAAAGAGGAAAAGGGACAAAACTAAAAGACAGCAAAGAGAGAGAGAAAAAAAAGGAAAAAGGGACAAAACTAAAAGACAGCAAGAGAGAGAGAGAAAAAAAGAGGAAAAGGGACAAAACTAAAAGACAGCAAGAGGAGAGAGAAAAAAGAGGAAAAAGGGACAAAACTAAAAGACAGCAAGAGAGAGAGAAAAAAAGGGAAAAGGGACAAAACTAAAAGACAGCAAGAGAGGAGAGAAAAAAAAGAGGAAAAGGGACAAAACTAAAAGACAGCAAGAGAGAGAGAGAGAAAAAGAGGAAAAGGGACAAAACTAAAAGACAGCAAGAGAGAGAGAAAAAAAGAGGAAAAGGGACAAAACTAAAAGACAGCAAGAGAAGAGAGAAAAAAAGAGGAAAAAGGGACAAAACTAAAAGACAGCAAGAGAGAGAGAAAAAAAAGAGAAAAAGGGACAAAACTAAAAGACAGCAGAGAGAGAGAAAAAAGAGGAAAAGGGACAAACTAAAAGACAGCAAGAGAGAGAGAAAAAAGAGGAAAAGGGACAAAACTAAAAGACAGCAAGAGAGAGAGAAAAAAAAGGAAAGGACAACTAAAAGACAGCAAGAGAGAAAAAAAAAGAGGAAAAGGGACAAAACTAAAAGACAGCAAGAGAGAGAGAAAAAAGAGGAAAAGGGACAAAACTAAAAGACAGCAAGAGAGAGAGAGAAAAAAGAGGAAAAGGGACAAAACTAAAAGACAGCAAGAGAGGAGAGAAAAAAAGAGAAAAGGGACAAAACTAAAAGACAGCAAGAGAGAGAAGAAAAAGAGGAAAAGGGACAAACTAAAAGACAGCAAAGAGAGAGAAAAAAGAGGAAAAGGGACAAAACTAAAAGACAGCAAGAGAGAGAGAGAAAAAAGAGGAAAAGGACAAAACTAAAAGACAGCAGAGAGAGAGAAAAAAAGAGGAAAAGGGACAAACTAAAAGACAGCAAGAGAGAGAGAGAAAAAAAGAGGAAAAGGGACAAAACTAAAAGACAGCAAGAAGAGAAGAAAAAAGAGGAAAAGGGACAAAACTAAAAGACAGCAAGAGAGAGAGAGAAAAAAGAGAAAAAGGGACAAAACTAAAAGACAGCAAGAGAGAGAAGAAAAAGAGGAAAAGGGACAAAACTAAAAGACAGCAAGAGAGAGAGAAAAAAAGAGAAAAAGGGACAAAACTAAAAGACAGCAAGAGAGAGAGAAAAAAAGAGGAAAAGGGACAAAACTAAAAGACAGCAAGAGAGAGAGAGAAAAAAAGAGGAAAAGGGACAAACTAAAAGACAGCAAGAGAGAGAAAAAAAAGAGGAAAAGGGACAAAACTAAAAGACAGCAAGAGAGAGAGAGAAAAAAAGAGGAAAAGGGACAAAACTAAAAGACAGCAAGAGAGAGAGAAAAAAAGAGGAAAAGGGACAAAACTAAAAGACAGCAAGAGAGAGAAAAAAAGAGAAAAAGGGACAAAACTAAAAGACAGCAAGAGAGAGAAAAAAAGAGGAAAAGGGACAACACTAAAAGACAGCAAGAGAGAGAAAAAAAGAGGAAAAGGGACAAAACTAAAAGACAGCAAGAGAGAGAAAAAAAGAGGAAAAGGGACAACACTAAAAGACAGCAAGAGAGAGAAAAAAAGAGAAAAAGGGACAAAACTAAAAGACAGCAAGAGAGAGAGAAAAAAAGAGAAAAGGGACAAACTAAAAGACAGCAAGAGAGAGAGAAAAAAGAAAAAAAGGGACAAAACTAAAAGACAGCAAGAGAGAGAGAGAAAAAAGAGAAAAGGGACACAAACTAAAAGACAGCAAGAGAGAGAGAAAAAAAAGAAAAAGGGACACAACTAAAAGACAGCAAGAGAGAGAGAAAAAAAAGAGGAAAAGGGACAAAACTAAAAGACAGCAAGAGAGAGAGAAAAAAGAGAAAAAGGGACAAAACTAAAAGACAGCAAGAAGAGAGAGAAAAAAAGAGGAAAAGGGACAAAACTAAAAGACAGCAAGAGAGAGAGAAAAAAAGAGAAAAAGGGACAAAACTAAAAGACAGCAAGAGAGAGAGAGAGAAAAAAAAAGGGACAAAACTAAAAGACAGCAAGAGAGAGAGAAAAAAAAGAGGAAAAAGGGACAAAACTAAAAGACAGCAAGAGAGAGAGAAAAAAAGAGGAAAAAGGGACACAACTAAAAGACAGCAAGAGAGAGAGAAAAAAGGGACAAAACTAAAAGACAGCAAGAGAGAGAAAAAAAGAGGAAAAAGGGACACAAACTAAAAGACAGCAAGAGAGAGAAGAAAAAGGGACAAAACTAAAAGACAGCAAGAGAGAGAGAAAAAAAGAGAAAAAGGGACAACAACTAAAAGACAGCAAGAGAGAGAGAGAAAAAAGAGGAAAAAGGGACACAACTAAAAGACAGCAAGAGAGAGAGAAAAAAAGAGAAAAAGGGACAAAACTAAAAGACAGCAAGAGAGAGAAAAAAAGAGGAAAAAGGGACACAAACTAAAAGACAGCAAGAGAGAGAGAGAAAAAAGAGAAAAAGGGACAAAACTAAAAGACAGCAAAAGAGAGAGAAAAAAAGAGAAAAAGGGACACAACTAAAAGACAGCAAAGAGAGAGAGAAAAAAGTAATTATCTCTGTCCATCTAATATATAATGCTTTCTTCATCTTTATCATCTACAGCGTAAAATAAGAGAAAAAATTCTGTTACCACCGTACAGGAGAATATAAAAGACATTTCACATTTACCCACATTGTAGACTACTGTGGAAAATAACTGATTCATTCACCCACCCTACCACAAAAAGTGGTGGGGAGTAAGGAATGAACAAAAAATCCATGAAGAACAGAACCCAGGACCCACCATCCGCTTAAGACACATACCTGGGGACACGGCGGAGTGGTGGCTGGTGGCACTCCAGGTGATAGACATTGGGACATTTGTGACAGGCCACCAACTCCTCTCCTTCCTCCTCCCCCGCCTCTCCTCCACACCCCTCACAGGTGGTGTGTTGTGGCTCGTCCTCCTCACTTTCACTCTCCTGGTGACAGGAACAACAATGAATTATAACAACTTCTCTCTCTCTTTCAATCCATTATATGATTACTGTTTATAAAATAGTACTGCTGATTACTGTTTATAAAACAGCACTGCTGATTCATCATCATCATCATCAGGTGCCTTGCCGCATGGCACTGGCGATTATGGACTTCCATCTGTCTCTATCTCTTGTTGCCTCAAGCATCTCTTCCACCCTCCTTGTCTTCAGCCACTCTGCAAGTCCGTCCAGTATCTTCTCTCTGGGTCTACCCAGTGCTCTCTTTCCCTCCAGCTTTCCGTTGTGACCAGGTGTTCCAATTCCCCTTTCCTCATAAAATGGCCTATGAATGTTGCCTGCCTTTTCCTAATCTTCCTTATGAATGATCTACTTGTGTCTGCCTCCATCAAGACTGTCTCGTTTGTTTTCTTTACTGTCCATGGAACTCTCAACATCCTTCTTAGAAACCACATCTCAGCTGCCTCAATCTTGTTCTGGCTTTGTTTGTTGACTATCCACACCTCACAACCGTACAACAATATTGGTTCTATATAACATTCAAGAACTCCCTTCCTGATCTTAATTGATAGATATTTGTTGGTAAGAATGCTTTCCATCTTCTTGAATGTTGTTTTGGCTTGGCCGATTCTGCTGGCTATTTCTGATGTGCATCTGCTGTCTGGTGGAATGATCGTTCCCAGGTATTTAAATTTATGCTGATTACTGTTTAAAAAATAGTACTGCTGATTACTGTTTATAAAACAGTACTGCTGATTACTATTTTAAACCTGTCCCCCACCCACAATCCAGTTAATATAACCCTCTGACTCCCACACCATGTCCACCAGCATCCTGCATTGTCAACCATGCTAGCAAAGCAAGAACTTAACCCTTTGACTCCTTCATCCTGTCCATTAGCTTCCTTCAGGAAGCTAGTGGATAGAGTGAGGGAGTTAAAATGTGAAGTTTTTGCAGTTAGCAGACAGGGTGCGGAAGTCAAACGGTTAAACTGAAGGCTGAAATTAACTGCCATTCTGGAACGATTAGTGTGGCACTCTATAGGCAAACATTTAGAATGCTTCTTTGAGATTGAAAAATACTGTTCATCTGGGCCCTAATTTTCACCTTAATTGAGGAAAGATTGTAAAAAGTGATTCATTTTTCTTCTACTGACAGCTGCAAATTTGTATCACTGAGAGCTGGGAATGATACAGTATCATACCGCTACAAATAACTCCAATAAGTATATAAATAAACAACGGCTACAAATACATCCAATAAATATATAATAAACAACAGCTACAAATACATCCAATAAATATATAAACAACGGCTACAAATACATCCAATAAATATATAAATAAACAACAGCTACAAATACATCCAATAAATATATAAATAAACAACGGCTACAAATACATCCAATAAATATATAAATAAACAACAGCTACAAATACATCCAATAAATATAAAAATAAACAAATAAATAAATACACATGTACAACCATCATAAAAGCTTACCTCATCTCCAAACCGACTTGGAACATGACTTCTCCGCTTTGTATGAGGCTGAAATGAGACGAACCAAAATTGTATTATAATCAACACATCATCCGCATACACATCACAGCTATCATCATGTAATCATAACCTCCACATACATAATATAATCATCACCACACTGACACATACAATTACAATCATCACCATCATCCTCACACACACTCAATCATGAAGCAAAGAAAGAGGCTGAGGTGGTTGAAATGAGGAGGCTGGTGAAGGATTTCTACACAAAGGACTTGGAACATTTACTTCACTGAATCAGTATATTCCTCTAACAGATACATACATCTAAATTATCTGTTTCTATCACATACATAAATTTACATTATCTGTTTCAACACCCTCAAGTGCCTATTAATCTGAATTATCTGTTTCAACACCTTCAAGAGCCTATAAATCTGAATTATCTATTTATATCAGATACATAAATTTAAATTATGTTTCAACACGCGTAACTCTTTGACGACGGGCAACTTCAATTGAAGTAACAGCTGAGCTCTCACTGAGGACGGGCTACTTCGATCATAGTAACAGACAGTCTAGGGTATATAACTCCCTCTAATTTTCTTATGCTAATGATTTAGTAGTTGGCAGTTGCTTCCCTTGTGGAACTTCTGCTGAACGCTTCAGCTACGGTTTGCCTGTTTCTTTGTCTAAAATCGATGGAAAATGGCTCAACGGCGACAGTTCTCAGTGATTTCACTGTGGCAGCACTAGGCCAGCAGGAGAGCTCTGCTGTGGCAAATGCAGTCACAACAGAGTTAAGTGCCTATTCTTTTAGTTCAGAGATAGACTGTAAATAGTTTTAAATGAATAAATACATGAACAAACAAAAAAAAGGTCTGCATGGCCTTACCACACAGGCAGCACAGAACCAGTCTCCCGAGGCACATGAATCAGTTGTGGACGCAAACAATACATGTGGAAGGCCTGGTTACATTCGTCACACAGCAACAAGCGGTCATCATCTCCCTTCTTACGGCAAATCTTGCATTTCTGACAACAGCAACAATTGGTAAAGAAATGCATCAAAGCAATCACAACAATAGTGGTAATGTACTCTGGCACAGAAAGGTATTTTTCAGCCAGCTTACAGACTTGTAATTCAAATGTACTCTGGCAGAGAAAGATATCTATCAACCAGTTTACAGACTTGTAATTCAAATGTACTCTGGCAGAGAAAGATATCTATCAACCAGTTACAGATTTGTAATTCAAATGTATTCTGGCAGAGAAAGATATCTATCAACCAGTTTACAGACTTGTAATTCAAATGTACTCTGGCAGAGAAAGATATCTATCAACCAGTTTACAGACTTGTAATTCAAATGTATTCTGGCAGAGAAAGATATCTATCAACCAGTTTACAGACTTGTAATTCAAATGTATTCTGGCAGAGAAAGATATCTATCAACCAGTTTACAGACTTGTAATTCAAATGTACTCTGGCAGAGAAAGATATCTATCAACCAGTTTACAGACTTGTAATTCAAATGTACTCTGGCAGAGAAAGATATCTATCAACCAGTTTACAGACTTGTAATTCAAATGTACTCTGGCAGAGAAAGATATCTATCAACCAGTTTACAGACTTGTAATTCAAATGTATTCTGGCAGAGAAAGATATCTATCAACCAGTTTACAGACTTGTAATTCAAATGTACTCTGGCAGAGAAAGATATCTATCAACCAGTTTACAGACTTGTAATTCAAATGTACTCTGGCAGAGAAAGATATCTATCAACCAGTTTACAGACTTGTAATTCAAATGTACTCTGGCAGAGAAAGATATCTATCAACCAGTTTACAGACTTGTAATTCAAATGTACTCTGGCAGAGAAAGATATCTATCAACCAGTTTACAGACTTGTAATTCAAATGTACTCTGGCAGAGAAAGATATCTATCAACCAGTTTACAGACTTGTAATTCAAATGTACTCTGGCAGAGAAAGATATCTATCAACCAGTTTACAGACTTGTAATTCAAATGTACTCTGGCAGAGAAAGATTGCTTGTTTTTTGACAGTTCCTCTTGATCAAGGATTTTTTTTACACACAAATCCCTTCTTTCTTAATCAAAAATTAATTTTAAAAATATCTAATGAAAAAAATTTGCTTATTTCAAAAAAGTCACGTGATACTACAAAAAAGGAAGACCAGCAAAGAGACATCCCCAACTCACAGCATTTTCAGCAGATTTTTCCCACTTGATGCAGGAGTCCATCATACTGAGCAGAACATGTAAGCGAGACAATGTGGAGCAATGCATAACAGAATCCTTCCACTGCTGCAGTTTTTTCTCTGCTGCCGAAAGTTTCTTCTCCTCTGAAAAAGGAAATAAGAAATCCATTAGAATGGATAAGGCAAAACAAACACACACAAAAATGCAGAGATTAGGCTGAGGATGATTCCATTCCATTCAATTCAATTCGATCAATTCAATAAGACTTTATTAATCCATAGGAAATTAATTTGTGCAATCAAAGGCTTGTAATAAACATACACACAAAGTTAAAACACATTGATAAAGGACTAAAACTATTCAAATAAAATGAAATCCAAAACAAGTGTGACTGCCCTCGTTCAAGCAAACAGGAACCAGAAAAAACACGAAAGAAGAATATGAACGCGTATTTAATACAACAAAACAAGACAGGCACAAATTTTCGGCCTATTTTGTCAAGCGTAAGATTACAAACAAACACTAGATACAAAAAATTTGAGAAAAAAACTACTGATAAAGACTTTCTGAAAACCCAAATTACCTGCTGTCTCCGTTTTCTCATCTTTTTCTTCGCCATCCTCTTCGTCCTCGTCCTCCTCTTCGTCATCTTCTTCCTTTGCTTCCTCTTCCTTCCTGGGCAGTTTCATGAACTTCTGCAGAAATTTGTCCAGGATTCCTTCCTGTGTCTCCAGCATGCACTCTCCCTGTGTATCAGAAACAGTACAAACACTGCTGTTTACACTCTATATTGCCTGTTGGTTGTTTGTGACTACATCATGAATTCAGTAAAATCTTCAAAACGAAAATATCCATTCTACTGATTTCCCTACCAATTGTTACTTTTATGACAGATAAGAGTGTGTGTGCATGTGCGTGTACGTGTGTGTGTGTGCACGCACGTGTGCGTGCATGCGCACGATACACATGCCAGTGTGTATGTCCCTGTCCATTGTGCATGCCTTGATGATAATGTTGGAGTGCTGGTTTATATGTGGTATACGTTTAAAGATATATGTGGTACAGTATATAACAGTGTAATGTAGTGTGCATGTGTGTGTTCTGCTCAAAGACAGAAATGAACATGCTTTTCATTTTGAATAACACATTTTAGTGAAAAATTCCTCAAAAGATTATCTATGTTGAGGTCAACTGTGACCTTCATGATGAGAACAAGAACAATAGCAACAATAACACAGACACAACAGAAAGCAATTGTTCAGTGGCATCACTAAATACGAATCAGAGACAGAGTCAAAAACACATACCAAGGTGGCAATACAGACAGGAGTCAAAAACACATACCAATGTGGCAATACAGACAGGAGTCAAAAACACATACCAAGGTGGCAACAGACAGGAGTCAAAACACATACCAGTGCACAGACGGAGTCAAAAACACTACCAAGTGGCAATACAGACAGGAGCAAAAACACACATGTGGGAATACAGACAGGAGTCAAAAACACATACCAATGTGGCAATACAGACAGGAGTCAAAAACATACCAATGGTGGCAATACAGACAGGAGTCAAAAACACATACCAATGGTGGCAATACAGACAGGAGTCAAAAACATACAAGGTGGCACATGACAGGAGTCAAAAGAATACAAGGTGGCAACAGGACAGGAGTCAAAAAACATACAGGTGGCAACAAGACAGGAGTCAAAAACATACCAAGGTGGCAACAGAGACAGGAGTCAAAAAAACATACCATACACGCGGTGGTAATACAGACAGGAGTCAAAAAAACATACCAAGGTGGCAAAATAGGAGTCAAAAGAATACCAAGGTGGAACAGGGCAGGAGTCAAAAAAACATACCAATGGTGGCAACAGAGACAGGAGTCAAAAAACACCAAGTGGAACAGAGACAGGGGTCAAAAGACATACAAGTGGAACAGAGACAGGAGTCAAAAAACATACCAAGGTGGCAACAGAGACAGGAGTCAAAAAGACATACCAAGGTGGCAAATACGACAGGAGTCAAAAAGACATACCAAGGTGGCAACAGTGACAGGAGTCAAAAGAATACCAGGTGCACAGTGACAGGAGTCAAAAAAGACATACCAACGGTGGAACAGGACAGGAGTCAAAAAGACATACCAAGGTGGCAACAGAGACAGGAGTCAAAAAACATACCAATGTGGCAACACAGAGTCGCATACAAGTGGACAGAGACAGGAGTCAAAAAACATACCAATGTGGAATACAGACAGGAGTCAAAAAGACATACAAGGTGGCAAACAGTGACAGGAGTCAAAAGACATACCACACATGTGGCAATACAGTGCATACAGGAGTCAAAAGACATACCAAGGTGGCAACAGTGACAGGAGTCAAAAAAGACATACCAAGGTGGCAAGACAGGGTCAAAAACTACAGGTGGCACAGGCAGAAGTCAAAAAAGACATACCAAGGTGGCAACAGAGACAGAGTCAAAAAGACATACCAAGGTGGCAACGGAGACAGGAGTCAAAAATACATACCAATGTGGCAAGCTCTGTAGTCTTCATCAGCTTGGCCTCCCAATCCGAAAAGTTCTGTACCCCGCCAAGACCTCCGTTACGCAATCGGGTTTCAATGTCTGACAACTCCTGTACAAATCACAAAAAAAGTTCGTTCTTCTGTCATGCTCGTCAACATGCATACACACATGCATTCATCTTACAGAACGTTTCAATGCTGGACATCCACTATTCTTCATTTATCCCCCAAAGGCAAAGAAGGTTTCAGTGTCGGATAACTCATAAACTGTCACGTTACCGTTTTTTTCCTTGCTTAAGTTTTGAAACATTTTGAAATAAGTGAAAAGAGTTTACCAGATTATCAAGCTTTCAAATTTACTAAAAATAAGAAAATGACATAATAATCACACGTCTGAGCCATGCGTCACAGAACAAGCAATGCTAGGCATTTCTGTCAAAGCAGACCTTCTGCCAAGATTCCACACAGAAAAGACAATGGAAAATCGGACACAAGGGATGTTACAAATATGAGTGGAGAATTCTGCCCCTTGTATTTGTAAAAATCATCATTTACTATTTAGATAAGCACATTCAAGACTATGTCAAAACTGTTTTATTGGTTACTCTGGTTTATTTGTTTCTTTTTCTCTTTTTCCTTTCTTTTTTTTTTCCCCTTTTATTTTTAAATTCAGACTGGGGTAGAACAATCTGCTTAAAAACATTCTTAAACATTTTAAGAATCCATGTACAATTTCTATCAGTAAACAGACTAAAGATTAAAAACTTTTACAAACTGAGGAAATTTTAGACTTTTAGAGGCTTAAAAAAGGCAAGAGACTTTTACTTATAAAACCTGAGCGAAACAAGCAATCATTTTGTTCAATCCTATATTGTGCACAAGTCCTTCAATAAAAAGGCAGTATTCAGCAATCCCTAAGTAGAAAAGCCAGCCATTGACTGGTCAAGGCAAATTACATGCAAGTTCTATGAGAGCTAAGGACATTCATCAATTCTTGCAGTACCAGGAAGCTAATATGGTCAGGTTATCTCCATTTTTGATTTGATGTGTACTAAGTTACATACAATGATCTGCTCAATTCTCCACTTCATAAACCGGAATACATTACTTTGACATACATCCCTTGCTGCAGTAAAACAGCACAGCACCCATTACTTTACCCTACATACCTTTTTCAAGCCAGCCATCATCTCCTCGTTGCCATCTGATTCCCTCAATTCCAGATTGTTTCTGTGAAGGAAAAAAGAAAATACGTAAAGTACACATGTGTGGACACATGAACATGAAGAGAGTAGAGAAGACAGATGACTGCTTTACAGAAAATCAGTTTTTGGCATGTGCTATATCATAATAACAACATCAACGATAACAACAACAAAAATAATAATAATAATAACAAAAAACAATGATGATGATGATAATGAGCATACAATCAACAGTACTTTATCTAAATACATAATGCTTACCATGAAAGCATTATGGCACCGCCTTGGCCAAGATTCAACAGGAAATACTGATATGAACTGAAAGTAGTGACAAGTGGCTGTTATTCTCTTTGGTGAAGTCGATTAGAACAGGAACATCTGCTGCTAACCAGTAAGACGAGGATAGCAGGGTAGACAGGTGGGTATAGTTAGTAAATCATGGTAGCGCATAAATTAACCATTCCCTACAAGTGCAGAGTGGTACGACCTAGACAGTGGGTGACAATACCTGTTATTGGTTGGAAACAGAGATAATATGCTGTGCGCAGACAGCAGTGATGCTGTGGGAACCATCCCAACAGATTTCATTTTTTCAGAGATAAAACTTCATAAAACATAAGAAAAGATATAATAATAATAATAATAATGTCACTTTTATATAGCGCTATTCTCCTACACATAGGTAAAGACTCACTGCACTTTACACTAATCAGTTCATTTTTCCCAATCAGCCCTATGCCTAGTGGTCAATTATACTAACTCCCACTCCTAGTCCCCCCCAACACACACACTAGCACATCTGATGCAAGCAAGTTCCAATACATAAATTTATTGAATCTGAAATATCAAAAATCATGTTTCATTACTGGTAGTATTTATCAAAAAGATGAGTTTTGATGCCCGCCTTGAAAGAAGAGAGATGATGAACAGCGGAGAGAAAAAGGTAGATCATTCCAGACAAGTGGGGCCTGGCAACGGAAGGCTCGGTGTCCTAGAGTTTTGTATGACCGAGTTTCCATTCTTGCTCTCTTAGATCTCTCCGCTGCCTTTGACACTATTGATCATTCTATCCTTCTGTCCAGACTTCAAACTTCTTTTGGCATCTGTGGTTCTGTTCTGAGTTGGTTCCAATCCTATCTAGTCGATCGCACTCAAACTGTCTGTGTGAAGGGTGTTTTTTCTGAACCATCTGTTCTGTCTTCCGGCGTCCCACAAGGGTCTGTTCTGGGACCCATGCTTTTTGTGCTGTATGCGTCACCTGTGTCCGATGTCATCAGTCGTCACGCCATGTCACATGAGAGCTTCGCTGATGATACTCAGGTTCATCAGTCGGCTTCCATTGATGAAATTGATGGGCTGATGGCTCGGACGCAGGGGTGCATTTCAGACCTGAAGGTATGGATGACACAAAATAAACTTCAGCTAAATAATGACAAAACGGAACTCCTCCTAGCTTGCCCCAAGAAATTTCTCAGCCAACCATCTTTGCCCACTTCTCTTGAAATGGGCAATATCACAGTTCCCTTTTCTTCCGCTGTTCGCAGTCTTGGGGTCACTCTTGACCAAACCCTCTCTTTTCAGCAACACATCTCAAATGTTTGTAGAAGTGCTTACTTTGAACTTCGGAAGATTAGCTCTGTCCGCCACCTCCTGTCTGCTGACGCTACTAAAACTCTAGTCTGTGCTTTCATCTTCTCTAAACTTGACTATTGCAACTCTCTTTTGGTTGGACTTCCTAAACATCTCTTACATAGACTTCAACGAATACAGAATAATGCCGCCCGTCTGGTTTGTAGGTCCTCTAAATTTGAACATGTCTCTCCTTTGCTTCACTCACTTCACTGGCTTCCCATCTCAGACAGGATAGATTACAAAATTTCTTCACTGACCTACCATGCTGTCTCTGGCACTGGCCCTGAATACCTCTCTGAACTTGTTCACATTTACACTCCTTCTCGCTCTCTCCGCTCTTCATCTGACACTAGACTTCTCCGCATTCCCTCTGTGAGGACAAAAACTTATGGCCAACGATCTTTCTCTTACCAGGCTCCCATTACGTGGAATACCCTACCAACTCCTCTCAGGCACGCAGAGTCTATTACCTCTTTCAAAACCTCACTCAAAACACATCTGTTCTCGTGCTGACTTCTCCTCTTCGTGGTGCTTCTTCTTTATGCTTATGATATTGACAACCTGCGATCGTGTATGTTGTGTGTGTGTGTGTGTGCGTGTGTGTGTGTGTGTGTGTGTGTGTGTGTGTGTGTGTGGTGCGTGCGTGCGTGCGTGCGTGCGTGCGTGCGTGCGTGTGTGTGTGTGTGCTGTGTGTGTGTGTGTGTGTACTTGTAAAGCGCCAGAAGCAATTTTTTGGACTGCGCGCTATATAAATGCTCATTATTATTATTATTATTATTATTACGATAGGTCTGTTGTTGTTTCATTGCGTAAGTCAGTGTTTGAACTTGAATATTCTGTGGTTTTTGATCTTCTTACTTGTGTAGCTTTGATGGTGGTTGTTTTCTCATTGTATACGTAGTTGTGAACATTTTTTGTTTTGCGAAATGTAAAGCGCTGGTGAGCATGTTTGCATGGAATATGCGCTATATAAATAAACATTATTATTATTATTATTATTTTGATTTTGATTTTGCCAGAAGCTTCTGGTCGTTTTACCTGAGACTGCGTTCAGGCCTGTATGTTCTAAGCACACTTTTCCCAGCTCCCATCCCAACCCAGTCATTCCCAAAAATCATACCAAAATGAAACATGCATATCCACAAAACAAAGAGGCACAATGACAGCTACAGTTTGGTACAAGTCATCATCACCATCACCATCAACACACACACACATGTCACTGCATGTCTCGGTCTGTACCTCTGATAGTTCTGGATGGCCCTGGTGATGTCCTGATAGCGTTTCCTGATCTCTGTCTTCAGGGCAGCCTCCCTGATGCCCTGAGAGTGCAGGTTACGCAGCAAGGTGTCCAGGTCCTTCAGAGAGTTGTATGTGAACCACAAGTTCTGACCACAACTGGGAATTCTGTTCAAGAAAGTAACGTTTTGAATTACTCTACCTTAACTCTTTGGAGATGCACCCTAAAATGGCTGCTGAAACTCTCGAGACGCAAGTTTTGGTACTTTTTAAAAAATTACAGAGAATATCCAACGACAATAAACCTATCTTGTTATATATGTTTTAAAAGGTCAATGGTTAAACTCTGCTGTCAGTATAATCTCCCTTACTATAGTATACATGTAATCTTGGTGGAAAAAAACATATCTCTGAAGCTATAGCTGTGGAGTGTCACAGTCGAGACACAGAGCTATAGCTGCGGAGCGTCGCCATTGAGTTAATAGAGTAGATCTGTAGTTAAGAAAAATACACAATGCAAATAATGTGAGACATAAAAATGATGCGTAATGTAACTTAAGTCTGAGTAAGTGTGTAAATTGAGTGTCAATGATTGTGTGAGTGTGCATATGTGAACACCGAAGTGTGAAAAGCAAATATAATCCAGCATGTAAGTGTGCATACAGATAAGTCACTTTCTCTTTTTAAGAATGAACACAAGTCTTAAATGCCATCCCATATGATCACATCCCACACTACCAAAGAAAGTGAACAGTGAAAGTTACTTTACTAGCATGCACCAGACTATCAAAAGAAACAATAACTGAGGTAGAGGCAGACCTGTCCACCTTAAACTTGCAGTTTGAGTACTCTTACCTCAAAAACTGTTTACTCCTCAAAATTGTGTACCACACAACATATTCCAGACCGCACTTTAGTTGCTTCCAATATATATGTTATTCCCAATTTCAAAGAAATTCAACATGTCAACTCTGCAGAGGCAATGTACAACAACAAAAAAGTGTCAGAAATAAACAGAATCAAGTAAAATTAACAAATGAATGAACTATGATCAGTCTTCACTCCTCTGACACATTTTCTATACATTTGTTACAAGTGTCACAAATTAAACTGCAGCATCCGTCAGCAATGTTAAACATGTTCGTTGTAACAATTTGATGACCAAACTCATAGAATGCAAGAGAACCAGACAGTAAGCTGGGTACTCATGTTTCATTCTACATACTATACTGAACGGAGAAACAAAATACATATTTATAGAGTTCTGCTGTTTGATTGGCAATTGTTTCTGAGCAGTTAACACACTACAGTGACATGCAGTAGGCCAACTGTTTGTTGTTTTTTCTGTGATCAAACTGAAGTTAACACACTACAGCGACATGTAGCGGGCCAATTGTTCGTTTTTTCTGTGATTATGATGAAATATTTTTCTGGGGACAAGAAACAAATGTGTCATTGCTCAGAACTGCGAAATTTGCATGTCTCTCTTATTCACCACTTCAATGTATCTAATACCTTCAAAGAAACACACACAGGCAGAGAAAATGACTGAGAAAACAACTAACGTTGATTCCATCAAAGCCTTTTTCTTGTTCAGGCGGGGACGTTTGGAGGGGGTGCCAGATGTCTTGGAGGGCGTGCCAGGTGTCTTGGAAGGGGAGCCAGGTGTCTTGCTGGGTGAAGATGTAGGTGTGGCAGAAGATGCAGCAGTGGCTTCTTCCTCTGCCGCTCTCTCATCAGGTACGTTGCCTGGGTTGTGGCTGATCTCCTGACCTATCCAACCTGGTGACATAATATACATTTTAAAGAAAAAATGTTTACATAATTAAACCGTCACACAATCATGAAATTAAACATTTTCCATTTTTTATGGATAAACATGGTATCACCTCAGAATGCATTAATAAAGGGGAAAAAATAACATGCAACTTCTACTTTAAACACTGTTACTAATCTATAAAAGAAAATGCATATTTTTTTCAACAATTAACACATCTTAGAAACACCAAATCCATGAACTTACTTTGAACAATAAATAAAACACCAGCAAAAAGATGTTTCCTACAGTTCCCATAAAGCCAAAACTTATTTCCAAAAAACACATGATACCTTCCAAATATGAAAATTCGTTCAGTCTAAACATCATATCAGTAATGACTATATGTTCTACCCAGCTTCATTATCATACACTGGACCCCCCTCCAAACCTTTCCTGGACCTAAAGTATTCCCCCTCAGAGGCCAAACCTGTCTTTTCTCACTGAAGAATTCATTTGTTTACATAGTAATTACATTTCCTTCTACCAAAAAAACAAAACAAAAACAAAAAAACAAAAGGTGTCCTTATTTTTATCAAAAGAAAAAAAGGTAATTTCTATCATTGCCTTAATTTTTTCTTCATCCCTAACACCTGGACTCTTACCTTTCTCAATGAAAAGACCTGGAGTGGTGAAGAGGAACATCCAGTACCTGTTGTGATAACGATCATACCCAATGGGGCTGTGTCGCAACACCGTTTTGGCCAAGGTTATGCTGTCCTGTAATGACAACAATTCTGTCAAATCTGAATCAAAGTGACAGTTAGCAGTCAAGCAAATAGGAATTCTAAAAATACAAAAACAGAATATGAACACGTATTTCTTATTAAAAAAAAAAAAACAAATAAATTAAAAAAAACAACAGGTGTACATTTTTTGCCATCTTATCTACCATTTCCCCCCCACTCAACGCCATATTAGGAAAGTTGTCTGCTGATGTTTTTTTTCTACTGCTATGTGTTGTGCATTTACTCTTTGGTATCTCTTGAAAAAAGTAAAAGAGAAAACAAAGAAAAAAAAACATGAACACACACGCGTGCGCTATCTTCTTGGCTAACAAAGGCAAGATAACTCCAAGTGGTGTTTACTTGCAACAAACCAACAGTCCATTTCCAGTAATGTGTAGTCACTTTCTACTCGGCAACAACCACGACAAACCACCAAGACAAACAACATAAAAATAGTCATTTACCAACTTACCTTAAATTTGCTCTCAAACTGCTCCCGTTGTTTTCTCTCTCTTTCTTCTTCATATTCTTTCTCTTTTCTGCAAAACAAGAAAAACATCAGACAATATGAACTTCCCAATCTTGTAATCACTGAACAGAAAATACTGGAAGTCCGAAACTGCTGAAAGAAAGAAAAGAAAAATAATGTCAAAACATAGTAGTAATAAGAAATAAATAAACAAAAAATAACTAGAAAATTGTAATGAAAGAAAGAAATAAAAGAAAAAGTTACAACACATTTTGACATTTGTCAAAAAATAGTTGTAATAATAAATAAATAAATAAATACAAAATAACAAGAACATACTGTAATCTTCTGTCAAGCTCTCGCTTCTCTTTCTCCTGTGCAGCCTTGGCAGCCATCAGCCTGCGTCGCTTGATGATGGAGACAAGGTTGTCACTGCCGTCCTCCCCTTGACTGTCTGCTGGGGACTCATTGGTGGACGAGTCCTCCAGTTTCTTCCCATAGAAAGAGTTGATCGTCAAAACTGAAAATAATACAGTATAACACAAAATAATCACACAGTGACAAACTATGATAATCAGGGGCTAAAAGAATAAAAGACTGTCATATTCATAATCCTTTCTGCTGTCGTTAAAACAAAAACAAAACATCTTTTTTCAAAAAATAAATCAAATGACATATAGCCTCCAGAATGACAGGTGTGAGTGGTGGGGGTGAGGGATACAGCTATCTTTTTCAAATGTTGCTGACAAATGCTCAGGTTTACTTCCCTTTTCTCATGATAACGTCCCCCCACTTGGATTAAAAATCCAAATGCACTGACGCTACAGATGCCATGTTATGGAGAAGATTCAAAGATCATGGCAAAAGTCTTAATCTTGCGCATAAGCCCGATATGTTGGCAAGATCTTGAGAGAAAAAACTGACCCACCTAAAGGCTGAACCCAAAACTTTTGTGTTCTGAGCTGATAATTTCCCCACTGTAAAGACAGTCAATCACACACACACCACCCCCAAAAAAAACCAACAACAGCAAAAACCCTTATTCCACAGATTATTCATGTTTTTTTACATTCACATTCCTAGACACTTTGCTGAACAGCAATGTTGCAAAGGTCTGGGTAACAATGTACTACAACAATTATTACTTTATCTTTAACAAGATGTACTTGTACTTGTGTTTGTGCACATTATACACTTTTTCATTGTGAGTCTAGAGTTAATGCACTCCAGACACTGCAAACAATTATGTACAGTTTTCACAACAGATTTGCATTCTTCAAGCAACACAGACAATTATGGTTTTATTTTCAATGGAAGTCTAAATATCTCAACAAAGAAACCGTCCCAGCAGCACATTAGTAAAAACTTACAAATGCTACACTGTGGTGATGCGCTCTCCCTCAACTTATTTACATATCTGCTGCAATGAGACATAAGAGAATCACAGAATGTAACCTACCTGGACCGTTGGTGGGCGTATCCTCAGCAGCAGAAGTGTTGGCACTAGTCTTGTCCTCTCCTTTCTGTTTCTTTTCTTTGAGCTTTTCATTGTACCCTTCATTTCTGTCACGCGCTGTTTCCTGGAGAGGGAAGGAGACAAACAAATTCACCACAAGTGAACCAAAGCACATTGTTGTCAGCCATTACAAAATCTGTTAACTGCTTAACTAAACACAATGAGTTCACAATCAGCCATTCTTGAAGCCTGTATATGTATATAATAACAGGGATCATGTCATAAATAAGCCTTAGTACAGCCTATTTCCTTATCACTCCTTACATACTTTTGTTTTATTAGCTCATTAAAAAACATTTTAGTAGCACTGATTGCAGTTTTCAATAGATGGTCAGACATTTCAGTGGCATTTACAAAAAGAGAATCCAGTCCACGTCCCATGAGAAACTCGTCAGTAAAAGGTTTAATTACAATATTTTATATAGCGCAAAAATCTTGATAAAATCAAATCTAAGCGCTGAAACAGTGTTTGCATCACTTCGACCACTGACGAGTCCACTTGTCACCGATATGTCCAGACGTTTCCTTGGTTCATATTCTGTTTATCAAAACCCCAGCCCAACCACCCACCCACCCCAAAAAAAACAAAAAACAATGGTAGCTTGTTTGATGGTATCAATGTAAGACCTGCAAATAATGTTCAAACCGTCATTCCAGATTTCTGCTGGGACAGAGGGCAGAAAAAAGATCCATGTCTGCACTGACTTTTTCTCTTTGTGAACAACAATCTCTTTGAAAAAGTTGCACAACAGACTTTCAAACAATTCATAGTGGGAAAAAGGAAAAGGAAAAGAAAAAAAAAAAACCATCAGATGTTTCAGTCTTTATTCATTTATCTTTCAAGAAATACACATTTTTATAGGTGTTTATCCACAAAAAAACCTAGACAAATAAGAATTCACTTGCATCTTATTTCCTAGTGGTGAAACAATTCAGTCTTGCCAAAGGTTACACTATGTATACACTTCATCAACCTGACTGGGGGAAAAGCACAACCACTCTTCCACATCACATTTCTTAAACCCCACTAGAGGTTCAGATCACCATGCATTCAGATTAAAAGCAATCACATTATGACTGAAGTATGCTAAGTGACCCAAACTTACATGAGCTTGATGGCTTCACGCTGCTTTTCCTCCATGTAGTCCTGGATGGAGTAGGTGCCCATGACACGCAGACACAGACCGCGCAGAATGCTCAGTTTCTCCCAACTCTCCAACTGAAAGAACTCCTGTGTCTCCAGCTGTTGGATTAACGAGTCAGGCTGAAACAACAAAAATATGTGTCTCCAGCTGTTGGATTAACGAGTCAGGCTGAAACACACAACAAAAATATGTGTCTCCAGCTGTTGGATTAACGAGTCAGGCTGAAACACAACAAAAATATGTGTCTCCAGCTGTTGGATTAACGAGTCAGGCTGAAACACAACAAAAATATGTGTCTCCAGCTGTTGGATTAACGAGTCAGGCTGAAACACAACAAAAATATGTGTCTCCAGCTGTTGGATTAACGAGTCAGGCTGAAACACAACAAAAATATGTGTCTCCAGCTGTTGGATTAACGAGTCAGGCTGAAACACAACAAAAATGGCTATTCACAAAGTTTCAGTCAGGTATGACATAACTACAAGACTTACACATAACAAAAATGTATAATGAAAAAAGTTATTCCACAATCCTGAGGTGTAGAAGAGTGAGGTGGTTGACCTCAATCTGAACTTTATTCAGGGTCATCATTATAAGGGCAGTGCCCACCTTCCTCCCTCACTGCTTTACCTTCTTCATCCTGTACAGGTCAGGTATACATTCACATCCGGATGGCATGCAAACCCCACCTACAAAGTTGTTTGTTTTTTGTTTTGTTTTTTTGACCAGTCACCATGGTGTAGTGGTTAATGCAACGGACTACCCACTGGAAGGTTGCGGGTTCAAATCCCCATCAGTCCCTTCACAAATAAAAATGTGTGGTATTTTTCGGCTCTACACAGCTCCTACCCAGAGTTGAGCGTGCTATGGGCTTATTAAGAAGACTGGGACCACACAGTCGAGTCTCATCCACTTCACGGATGCATCATTGAGGGTGTTAATCAAATCCTCTGACCAGCACCGCAGGTGTTTGTATCTCTCAGGCCTGGTTGACACCAAGACATATGATAGCATAGAGTACAGCCCTGTCACACAGATGGAACTCCACAGCATCATGATTATCATCCTCATCGACATCATCGTCATCCCATTGTAAAAAGAAACTGTGCCAGCTTCTGGGGCCATTAAGATAGCATAGAAAATGGGACGGGGAAAAAAAGAAAAAGAAAGTGAGCACAAAGGTAACCTCCCTGAGTGCGATAATCCTTAAAAAAAAAAAACTAACTAAATAAAAAAAAAAGTTTAAATTGGAGGGGAGGGATGGCAGACACACTACTGCTATATCAACCAGGTGTTTGAATGAAACAATCTGTTATATGGAATCCTGAGGTAAAGTAATAAAATACTACTGCTACATCAACCAGGTGTTTGAATAAAACAATCTGTTATATGGAATCCTGAGATAAAGTAATAAAATACTACTGCTACATCAACCAGGTGTTTGAATAAAACAATCTGTTATATGGAATCCTGAGATAAAGTAATAAAATACTACTGCTACATCAACCAGGTGTTTGAATGAAACAATCTGTTATATGGAATCCTGAGGTAAAGTAATAAAATACTACTGCTACATCAACCAGGTGTTTGAATAAAACAATCTGTTATATGGAATCCTGAGATAAAGTAATAAAATACTACTGCTACATCAACCAGGTGTTTGAATAAAACAATCTGTTATATGGAATCCTGAGATAAAGTAATAAAATACTACTGCTACATCAACCAGGTGTTTGAATAAAACAATCTGTTATATGGAATCCTGAGATAAAGTAATAAAATACTACTGCTACATCAACCAGGTGTTTGAATGAAACAATCTGTTATATGGAATCCTGAGATAAAGTAATAAAATACTACTGCTACATCAACCAGGTGTTTGAATAAAACAATCTATTGTATGGAATCCTGAGATAAAGTAATAAAATACTACTGCTACATCAACCAGGTGTTTGAATAAAACAATCTGTTATATGGAATCCTGAGATAAAGTAATAAAATACTACTGCTACATCAACCAGGTGTTTGAATAAAACAATCTGTTATATGGAATCCTGAGGTAAAGTAATAAAATACTACTGCTACATCAACCAGGTGTTTGAATGAAACAATCTGTTATATGGAATCCTGAAGTAAAGTAATAAAATCCAGCACTAACCAAGAATCACCAAGAGAAGTATACTGTGTCATACTGACCTGCTCAAGGATTTCTAAAAATCGATAAAAGCACTTTTTAAGCAACCCCAGTGAACATCATCTAAAATTCTATCCCAATGAATGATATCTACGTCTGAATCACTCACCACTTCCAGTTCGTCATCATCGTTTTCTTCACCACCATCACCAGTATCATCTTTGCGCAGACACAGACGCACCAGTTCTGAGGCAGTGTAAGGGTTGACAGCAATGTCGCTCAAAGGCATCTTCAATTCTTGGTAACCCTGTTAAACATATACATGCTAAACACCATCAGAGAGATGAAGATGATAACCTTTACCACATCCAATAGATCTGTTACGGATTATGTGGTTCTCTTACTTTAATAGTCTCTCAGTTTTATAAAGTCAGTGACAGAAGAAGAAAAAATCATACACCTTGAACAAATGAAAAGAAGTGCATGTGTTTGAGAGAGCAAGTCTGAACAAAAGAGACAAGACAACACAGATCTGAAATTACACTTCTCTCCAGCTAAATGTATATCAATGGTGGGAATCAGCAAACAAAAAAAGGAGGAAATCCAGAGGGTCCAAAGGCATGCTCACCCAGAAAAGTTTTCACATTTTAACTGAAAATTGTGCAATTGTGTGCACTTTTAGTCTGTATATTTCCATAAGTACACAACCAGAATTTATGAACTTTCACTATTTTTTTTCTTTGCTTTATGATGTCACACATTTACACTCCTATGAATGAAAACACCAACAGAAAAGATATCTTCAAGCACTGATTTTTCCTTGCAAAGTTTTATCAAAGTGGTTTGTTTTGTTGTGCAAAGTTTGACCAAAGTGGTCTTTTGATGCAACTTTTCCCCTGCTTGTGTGATTTATTTCCAGGCAACAGAACAAGGCAATGAACAAGGCCTGGAGTTTTAATTCTGCTCATGAAGCAACCTAAAGTCACTTCTCTTACAACTCTCTCTGTCAAATCCCACTGCCAAGACTTCTCCACTTCTTTCTTCAAACGTTTTACCATGGCCAGCAATTATCTAAGCCATTATTCCATTCTTAAATTTCACTCTTCCTAAATAAAGCTCACATGATAGTACAAATAGTAAACTTTTTGTGGATGGAATGATTCGAGATTAAAATTACTTTCCATCCATATACTGTAGAGTTTTCTTTTTTCCTTTCTGTGGAAGAAAATGAAGGAAATAGGGCAATAACATTTTGGTCCCAGGGAAACCCGCAAATTCAAGGAAGAGCCCCACCCCTGGTATACGAATACAAACTTTTGAGAATGTTAAATACTTAAAACATATAAGAGATAGAGACAGGAAGGGAAATCAAAGAAAATGAGAGGTATCCGAAAGCACTGAATTTTTTTGCGAAATGAAAACACTTGATTTCATGCTTCTATGAACCGTTATTTCAGAGAGGAAGATTTATGAGTCAACAATTTAGAGGTATAGGCCAAGGGAGAGAGAAAAAAAATAAGCCAAAAACAAACAAACAAACATCAAATGCAGACTACAGGTAACTGACCTCCGCTATTTCATCTTGCAGTAAGGTCTGCAGCAAGACGCCTAGCACGCGGGACAGGTATGCAAAACCCTGAGATCCTCCTGCCAGCGCCTTCATCAAGGCATCTGTACAACAACACTGATTATAAAATCATATTCTAATTGCCAACCAGTGAAGAGAATCATAAATTATCTAAAATACGACAGAGTTCTTGATATTATCAGTAACATCTCCACCAACACCAGCATCATCTCTGGGGCTGACCGGCTCGTTTGATGGAAACTTAGGACGACTATGTTGAGTTTAATCCCAACCCATAACATACAAACAAGCTTAATCCCTGTCCATCGTTAGAGTGCCAGGCAATCTGGTGGTGTCAACTTGTGTCTGATAAAGCATCATTTCTTTAATCTGCCTATTTTCTGCACTGCTCTAAGCTCCAAACCCAGAAAAATTGAGGTCCTCATGACAGCAGGGCATGAAGGGCCAAAGAATCTGGGACAAAATTTCATAATGCTATGATGAGAAAAGGGATGATAATGATTATGCCGCGAGTTCCATCAAGGATCAAGATTTAATGACAGCGTTTCACAAAGTGATTACTTTCATAATGTTTCCTGGCGTCAAACAGGCCTGAGCGATACAGACTCCTGCAGTACTGATCAGGAAAATTTGAGCAACACTCTCTATCAGTCAATGACCCAGGTGCTCCCAATATTCTCAACAAGCCCAGAACTTTGGGAGGAAACGGGTGAGGCCAAACAATCTCCAAAAACTTTTTTTTTTTTGCCTTTTTACTGATGGCAGTTCAAACCCACAAACTCCCAATCCGAAGTTCACTGCACTAACCACTTAGCCAAACTGGCTGGTTTGATGTAGAATCTTAGGTATAACAGCCCCAACAATCCACAGGGTTTAGTGCAGGCTTGAGGAGTCAATCAGACAGCTGATGACGGTGATAGTTTTAGGTGGAGCATTTACAGAAATATCTGCATGTGAAAAACCCTAGCCCAAAATTCAATTCTGACTCTACAAACATCCCCACCAACAATGATTTCAAATTCATCAATCACAGGTGATAGATGAGGTACAATTTTAACCATCTGTGAACTTCCCACATCATGGTACAGGAGTACAAAAAGCCCTGCCTCTCATCAGTCTCCAAACTATTTTTTTTAACTCTTTACACTTCTGATTGATGCAGATATATGCCAGCAAAAGGCACAAGGTACATCTGTTACACATTTACTGTTCCAACTAATGCACGTTTACCAGTGTTTCATGGTACTGTTTTCCTGATGCTATCTTAACCTATGAAACTGAAAACACATGTGCTTCAACTATCATAAGCTCTGACAGGAGAAACTGCCCAGTGTGCTGGACATCAGATTCCAGCTGGAAGCTGTGAATTCCATCCTACCTATGGGTACAGGGTAGTGCCTGAGGAGCGCCTGGAGGGTAAAGGGTGGAAATGTTTTCCATTTTCCAATTCAAGTGTCTAACCCATTCATGTATACTTTCACTCTGAACATCAAATGCTTATGTTAAACATACTCTATGTCCATTTTCATTTGTTATGGAAACATGAAAATACCCAGCATGTATATCCACATAAGTATGCAGACATAACAACTGCACAATGTAGACCAAACAATATGCCAACATATATCCTAGAAAATATTGCTGAAAAGTACAAAAACAAAACAAACAAAAAGTCATGGGATCCAAGTCCTCATAGAGGCATGAAGTGATGCAATGAAGGCACTGTATCCGAAAATATATTACACAATAAAAAAAAAATTTAAAAATGAAAAATGTCAGGTTGAGGCAACACTATATCAGGGACAACAATCCTACATCAGGTAATATAGCTGCATCACTTATGGTTTCAACATGAGCAGTCCTCTGAAAGACATAGAGAATGGCAAAAAATACAAACTGCTTTATAAAACAAACAAAAAACCAAAAAGAGACAGAAATTGCTGTCACACTACCTGTATAAATAGGATATTCTGATTCAGGCATAAGCAGTCCACTGTACGACGAAATGAACTCTGTGACCATGGCCACATCACCAAACAGTTCATTAGGCAGATTGTCCGGTGTTGGAACTAGTTTGGGGGCTGGCAGAGGCTGAAGGTTCAAATCCTGGTCTTCATAACGCTAACAAGACAAAAAAAAACATAAAATTAAACGACTGAACTGTACATGCTGATATAAATTATTTTTTATACCCAAACAAAATAGTCAAAGTGTTTATGCACGTTTACTACAAATACTGGAACAGTGTGTGTTATACAATACAAAGATTTTTATTGCCAGGTTTAAAGAACATGTAATTTTGTTTGGCGACAACATGTTCACTCCATTTACATTTACATCATGCTTGTTCACATCCTCACTGATGAAATCCCCCCCCCCCCCTTCCCTTCCTACCTCTATCACTCCCTCATCAAAACATGCCACTATAATCAAGAAAATAAAATTACATATATAAGTATATGCATATATCCATATACATGCATATAGATACATATAATTAATCAGAAAGCATAAAATCAGTAGGCCTACACTATAATCGATTTTCGGCATTCTGAACCAGAACTTAGCCGCCATCAACCAATTGAAAACTGGAGCAACAAAGTTTAGATTTGTATAGAGGGCCATGCAGCAGGGCACATGATGATGATGACCACATCTGACTGAAAGCGATGGGACCTGTATGACATCACTCACAAATGAGGACTACCTTGGATTCCAAATGTTGCTGAATGTGTGCTTCAGCCGAGAGAGAAGGATGGGATGTCAATGGAGTCAAAAGCAGCAGAAAGATCTATAAGAAGTTGTGAAATTCAGCCACAGTCAGCTGAACGCAACAAATCATGCCCATCAAAGAGCCCATAAACCATGTCAATACCTGATAGCTTACGGAAACATGGAAATACTCAACATGCACAGCAACAAAAGACAACACGCAGACTGCGCAATAACACACCACCTGCACAGTTTGGACAAAACAACATTAACACAAACATCCAAGAAAATCTCAAAAATCTAAAAAAATTTCTTAAAAACAGTCCTGTCAACCTTACCTGTCTCATCTCCTTCAATTTTGCTTTCATCTTCTCTTTCATCTTCATCTTCTGTTTTTCTTTCTTCTCCTTCAAGTATAACTCTCTCTCAGTCTCTGACATCTTCTCACTGCAGATAAAAATGAGCATACATAATACACAACAAAGTCAGCGGCAAAACTTCCAACATACTCAGAGCATGCAACAGTCATTTTTACCTCTAACACTGTTGAAAAACAAGATCAACCTACCCTAAATGTCAAAGCAAGCTTAACACTTTGACTTCTGAACCCTATTCACCAACTGCAAAAACTTAATCCAGTGACTCCCTCACCCTATCCACCAGCTTCCTGCAGGAAGCTTTGCTAGTATGGCTGACAATGAAGGATGCTGATGGACAGGCTGCAGGAGTCAAAGGGTTAATCAAACTGTTTCTGTCCCAACTCTGTGCTGCCGTCAGTGGCGTTGATCTCATGCTGCTCATTCTGGTTTATCCACACATCACTAGACAAACATTTTCCATCATATACCAGTGCCAGGAAACCCACAGGAGCCAGAGATGTCAGGCCATTACGGGGCTTTTTTCATGATGTATGAATTACCATCTATACTGGCCATGACTGACAGGTCAAACCTGGGCATAACTCTATGAGCTTTTTGTCATCTATAAGAGATTTTATAGAAAGCAAAAACATGAGAGGTAACAGAAAGAAACACAATCTGTTTTATAAGCAACACATTTAAAAGTATTCATTCTTGATGGCTTTAACATAAAATGAAAGACAGGCTAATTTCAGCATTTTCCTGACACTAAAGGCAGGCTGCTGGTACCTATACCTTGCCTCATAAACAAGTTTCTGTTGTTAACATTAAAAAGTGGCTATCCTTGAAACATACGGAACAAAAACTTACAGTGCTTTCTTTTCCTCCATGAGTTCTGTCCTCCGCATCACCTTTTCCTTGATAGGGGAGGGAGGTGTTTCTTCTGTGTAGGAGTCAGCACCATCACTGCTTTCTTCAGCAACATGCTGAACTTCTGACGATCATCTTCTTTGTTCAGTGCCATCAACCTAGAACACAAAAGAATTGTAAACATGCTAGGAAATATGTTCAAGAAACAGTTCCCAAATACAGTTTCATTATTGTCTTTATCAATTTCATGACTTTTTTCCCCCAGAAAATGAAGAATGCACTGCTCTCTCAAAGAGACTTTGGGACATGCTTTACGTACACCAATTGCATAATTACAGAAATAAATTACACAACAAAAATGTCTGTTTTAAAAGTAGTCAAAACTTTCAATTGATCAGTTAGGTTACATAGTGACTAGCATGTGTTCAATTTTATCCAGTTTCAAATTCTAACCTACAAAAGACTACACACTAATCCGAAGATCCTCCATCAACATCCAGCACTTAAATTACAAGACCCCTTTAAGGCGTAAACCCCGTATCAACCAAAGAGAATAAATTTCCTCCATGCATACAAATACCTGAACATGCATGTGCCGGTTTTCACCAGTAAATCTGTCCTTTGCGCCGGTAAAAATTATAGCTGTGAGTACTGTGGCCAAAATCTCAGCCCCCTGCACTGATCCCCACTGTTTTCTGGCACGTTCATGAAAATGAACTGATGTCTAAAAAGGCAAGATATTGTTTTGTTCCTTGCCATGGCAAAGTATGAAGCTTGTTCTGGGAAGAGGGAGAATAAAAGAGTATTTTTCTCTCAACTTATTTTTCTCAACCTACCAATCCACCCCTCTCCTTCTGTACACATAAAGAAAACATGGATTTCAGATAAGAGTATTTGACAGAACAGATAAAATCAGCAAAAAAAATTCCATGCGCATGCATGCGTGTGTTTGGTGGGGTGGGGAGAGAGGGGAGAGGGGAGAGGAAACTGTTGGGTTTTTTTTTAACAGAACCTGTACCAGCTAATTTGCGGCTGGTTCCAATAAATGCCTGTTTGCACTGCTGGTACCATGTGCTAATATTTAAAGAGTGTGTCAGTACTTCTCTCACTTTTTCACAATGGGGGGGTCTGAGGCTTGGCAGGTTTGGCAGGTGATTTTTTGGGTGTAGTGGTTGAAGGTGCAGACGACTTGTTGCTCGTTTTCATGGAAGTGATCTCCAGCAGAGTCACCTGCTTCAAGCAACCCTGCTGAGAAACAGAAAAAACACAATACAAAATCTTTAAAGATATCAACACCAAAACAATGAATAAGCATCATGCAAGAAACATGCAAATCTGATCTTTAACAATGGACCAAGAATTGCATATGAATCAATCTTTAATAAACAATGGACCAGCTTTATACACAAAGCATATGCCCTGATAAACAATAGAACAGCATCATGCACAAAGCATGCCAACTCAAACTCAAACAATAAATCAGTGTCAATGCAGGAAGTATATTACCTAAACTTCAAATGACAGACCTGTGTTGTAAGACACTGACTTAAGCAAAAGATCAGTATCATAAATGAATCATACTGTAAAATAAAGGCTTCTATCAACGTGAAAGACCACAGAGGAATTTGGAGGTTTGTTCAAGCAAGCTTCATCGTATTCTGACAATTCCACATGCATTCTGTCCAAATCTTCAGCCCTTAACTGGCAAACTCCTTGATCCTGACCAAAACACTCAGCACTGGTGATAACCTTGAAATGGGAAGGGAAACACAACCTATGACACACTGATATCATCAGAAAAATTAGAACATGAAGATGTGCGCAGTGAACAAACCCAAATATATTCTGTGGGCAGGGATTGAACTCAAGACATGACATCCTGAATCAATGGCTCTATCTCTATCAAAAGAGCCAGTAAGTCCATGTTAAATCGGGTAGCAAGATGTCGTTATTGTTGTTTAACCCTTTGACTCCCACACCCTGTCTACCAGCACCCTGCATTGGCAACCATGCTAGCAAAGCAATAATTTAACCCTTTGACTCCCTCACCCTGTCCACCAGCTTCCTGCAGGAAACTGGTGGATAGGGTTAGGAAGTCAAAAGGTTAAGTTTTTGCAGTGGGCGGATGGGGTGTGGGAGTCAAAGGATTAAAGCCCAGCCAATTGCACAGAGCCATATCAGGGCCATAACCACTTCAAAACAAACAAAAACTTCAACAGGAAGGCAAGGTGTTAAAAGACCCAACTTCTTAAAATTCTCTCAGAGCTAACAGACTCCATGTTAAATCATGTAGCAAGGTGTTAAAAGACCCAACTTCTTACACTTCTCTCTGAGCTAACAGAGTCCATGTTAAATCAGGTAGCAAGCTGTTAAAAGACCTAACTTTTACACTTCTCTCAGAGCGAACAGAGTCCATGTTAAATCAGGTAACAAGGTGTTAAATGACAAAGGTGTTAAATGATCTAACTTCTTACAGTTCTCTCACAGCTAACAGGTGAAAGACCCAACTACTCTCAGTTCTCTCAGAGCTAACATCTCCTCTCCCTCCATGCTCAAACTTCACTTTCCCCATTCCTGAAGAGGGACAACTACAAGTACCTACATTATTTTCCAGGTGGCTAAACTAGGCAGTGTGTTCAAGCCAGGATAAGACAAATCTAGTCATCCATCAAGCTTAACTATGCTTTTTAACCTGTTTGTGAGTCACTGGCCTGACCATTATGCTATCTTATCCCCCTACTTGATCTCAAATATAAACATAACGTATGAAGTATGTTACCTTCAGCAATGAACCGCATTTATGCTAGTCCTTTCAAATAAATGCACCCACAGCCTGTCAGTGGGGCAGACCTTCCACTTAACTTTGCTGTGAATCCATTCACAAACACTGAAATCCATTCATAAACTCTATGTGTTCAGACACAACCATAACAATCCAACCTCCCCTTTTTCCCCCAAGGCGACAATGAACAATAATACAGTAAAAAGGTGACAGGACTTAGCAGTAAAAGCACAGCTTATAACAGAACCACATGCCCAATTTTCCAGCGCTGCTTATAATGTAATAGAACCATATTCGCAATATTTCTATTTTTAAAAATCTCATGCAATAAAAAGGAAATTATGAGGCCATTAATCACAAACATTTCAACAGAAAAACGGGAAAATACACATAATAAAGATCTTTTTAACAAACGAGTAAATATGTGCGCACACGCACGCACACACACACACACACACACACACACAGGCTTATCTGGCATTTTCAGTGGTTTTAACAAAAAAAACGGTTTTATCAGCTTGCAAATCCCCAAGTGAATGACTATAACACATATACAATACTTTCACTTTCCTCAAGAGGGGCTAAACTTGTACACGGGTGTCTTACCTTTGAAACACGCCTCAATGTCTCGTAAGGAACGTTGTTGTCTGCAGCTGCTTTCCGGACAGACTCCCCTTTCTCTACACTGCTCAGAGCATTAAGCACTGCAGGAGTGAAAGCCCCTTGTGGTGTTTTAGTTTTGTAGTATTGTCGCTTAACCTGAAACAGGCAGCAAATAGGTTGTGTTTGCATCACAGAAATTTCCCTCAATACAAGAGCTGGAAAATAAGTCGATGGTATAACTCACTTCGTTGCAGGCTACTCACTTCGCTTCAGGTTTAGTTCAGCGGCAACCCTATCCCCCTTAGGCCTATCAGTGCCGCGCCCTGCTGGCCTGCTGGCACCGGACAGCTGGCCCCTGTTATTCCCTACTGTGGCATGCTAACGTGTAGTGGATTTTACCAAAGTTTACGGTGCTGTGGTTCCTAAACCTGACTTATTGTGGATGTGATATTTATGTATGTTGCTTGTTGGACATTTCCTCTATACTATGTGAGTGTTTTATTTACTATACACTTTGACTTTAACGTTATAGAGGAGTTGAAAAGAAGTGTGTGACTGTATAGTTTGTGCTTCAAAGCATGTGCTACTGCAAGTAGTATCACGGCACAGGTCTAGCCATGATGGAAGGAGAAAAACATTTAGACAGTGACCATGCCTTTCGTCTCAATTCGTTATGTAGAGTTTGTGGTGAGAGGTCAAAAAGGAACCGTGACTTGAACCCCCCAAAGTTGTGCAGAAACTATGCTTCTGACATGGAACATTTTTATGGTTTAGTTGTGTCTAATGACTCAAGCAGTACACACACCACAACACTTTGCACAAAATGTTACACAAGGCTGTTGAGACTAAAGAACTCATCGTCACCATCTGAGCAAACAATATTATCAGCCAAAGAGGCTATACAGAAATGTGCTATATTGTGGACACAACCTTTTGATCCATCAGTTGCAGTCAGTGACTGTATTGTGTGTAAAACCTTTTTCAGTCAGAACACAGCTGGTAGACCGTCCAAACCCAAACGTGCTATCCCCCAAAATATATCAGTCACAAACGCCACCACAAGTAGTGATTGTGGTGATATTGATATCGGGTTAGATTGTTCATTCCAGCCTACATGCATATCAACCCCTGAAAAGGATCACACTTTTGACAAAAATGCAGACCAAAATCCAACGACAAACACAGAAAGTGCTCCTCCCCCACCATCACTTCGCCCAATTGATGAATTAAAACTTCCGCTTACAAAAGAAGAAGAAGCATACTTCACCTGCATCTGTAGGTTGAAAATGGAAAGCTCAGGTGACAAAATTACTGTAGAGTGCAAAACTGGGGGCCAGCCATTTGTGCTGAAAAAAGTAGTGAAACCCAGAAAAACGTCAGCAGAGGCAACCACGCCCTTGAGGAAAAAGAGAGCAAAGGAGTTGGAGAAAATCAGACAAGATGTTGCTGGCAGCTCACAGGATGACACAGTCAAACAGCACAGCACTGAAATTCGCCTCAAATCTCCCAAAAGCAAGAGAAAGATCCTAGAGACATCAGGGTATAAAAAAGCTCATATCACATCAATGCAAGGGCTGAAACTGAGAACAGAGTGTTCATTGAGTTGGTCACAGTATAGAGAAGTAAGAAGTCGTTTGAGGGGTGTAGGTGTTTCCCTGGATAGTGAAAACAAAGAACGAGACCTCCAGGAGAATGCCATCTGCGGTAACATCACCATCATGAAGAAAACCCTAGAGACAGACAGTGAAGAAAACAGCAGGAAAGAAATCCCTGTTGCTTATGTGAAAGACATCCCACAGTTAGTCAGAAATCTACTGGATCAATACGAGAAAGAGGACATGCTAACATGGCATGACACCATCCCTGCCGATGAAGTTTGGGTAAAAATCGGAGGTGACCACGGTGGAGATTCATTCAAATTAATGCTTCAAATTGCCAACATTGATTTCCCCAACTCAAAGGACAATACACATTTAGTTTGTATGGTCAACTGCAAGGACTCACCAACGAATTTGAAAACCATTCTACAACCCGTCAAAGACCAGGTGTCACAGCTACAGGAAATGGTGTGGAAAAGAAAGAAATGTAGGCTCTTCCTTTTTGGCGATTATGACTACCTTCTTAAAATGTTTGGCATATCAGGAGCACAAAGCACCCATCCCTGTCTGTGGTGCACAGCATCCAAAGAGCAGCTGCAGAAACCTCCTGATGAACAACCACAAGTGCCAGCAAGAAGCTTAGAAAAAGTGAAGAAAGACTTTAGATGTTACCACAAGGCAGGCGAGAAAAAACAACAGGCGAAAGCGTATAACAATGTCGTGCGTCCCCCAATATGGGACATACAACCCTCGCATGTCACACCTCCTTATCTCCATCTGCTACTAGGGATTGTCAAAAAACACCACGATCTCTTGGAAAAAGAGTGCAACTCTCTTGATGACAAAATTGCCAAATCACTGGCCAAGGAAGATGATGCTGATGAAGATAATGTACCGGGTAAATCACAGTTTAGAAAACATGTAGGCAAACTAGCAGACATCCACAAAGTCCAAAGTAAAATCACCACTTTAGAGAGGGAGGCAACAGAGGCAACATTTAAAGAAATTTATCAGCAAGGTGAAACATCAGCAACAACAGAAGACCTCTTTACTGAGCTTTATGACGCTGAAGAAAAGCTGTCTGAAATTCGGGAAGAAACTACTGCACTACCACTTCTATCTGGCCCAGTAACTGCAAACCTTGAAACAGTTCTCAACAAACATAAAATTGTAGTACAAGCTTTCCACAGCAGATCGTTTGTCGGCAACCATTGCCACAAAATGTTGCAGCAGTCAGTGTATGAAGACATATGTGACAGTATTGTTCAGAAAACATTCCAGCTGACCGACGACATTGCGTGTCACACAACTGCAGATGACATATGCACAAAATTTAAAAAACTGAACTGTCTGTTCGCACGTGTCCATACATTGATTTCTCATCGATACCCGATCAGTCCCATTCAGCTGCCAGAGATCAGTGAGGCGATTCGGGGCTACATGGCGTATTTTCGCCATCATTTTCCATGTTCCAGAATAACGCCAAAGCAACACATCCTGGAATGCCATTGTCTGGACTGGATACAAACATGGGGATTCGGGATGGGTTTGCATGGGGAACAAGGTGGAGAAAGCAGTCATGCTGCTGTCAACAGAACAAAAAGAAAGGCACATGGACTGAGGAGTGAAGAAGACCAACTCAACTATATCATGAAAGATCGTCTCACAGGCACATCGCCTATTATACAGTCCTCTCCTGCAAAGAAGCGCAGAAAGAAACAGCAGTAAGATGCAAGCACAGACTACTGTCAGAATTTTTCAGTTTTTCTTCAAGTGATATGTATAGTAAGAATTTTAATTATCAGGAAAACATGGAAAGAAAGTAACACATCCGTCATAGTGCAGAATCATATGGATAAACTATAATGTTCTTGTGCCTGTGTGAACTACACACCAGCTGTTAAATGGACAGTACATGTGTACAAACACTCTCTCAGGCTAAGGAAGGTGTGGTGTCAGATCAGATAAGGCCACGGATACCGGCCCCCGCCGCACGCCCACCGTGCCAGAACAGTGTGGTAATTAATCACAGCCTGCCGCTCCCCAGGGCAGATGTATACTGAAACAGGTCAGTGTACTGCATGGCAGAGATATGTAGCTTGCTGAGCGGTGCATGTTTAGCAGAGAGAAAAGTCAGATGTGACTTACAGCATGTTTGGAAGACTGATGTTTTTGACTGTGATATCGCATGGTAGCTTGTCCTGTCTCCCTTCTATGTACGAATTATCCTTTATTTTCAGCTGTTTTGTTTGCAAAAGATATGCATGTTTGGAGTCATATGAAACTACAGTTTAAGGCCTTTTTTATGACTGGTTGTGCGTCACAGTAGTCAGCAGGATGAATTTGTACTAGCAGGAAAGAAAAGGGTACTGTGTTTTCACAACTCTTAGCGCTGGCCCCCGCGCCCAGCAGAGAGGAGGGGCTGATTCACTTATCTCTGCATCAGGAGGCCAGGTTCTCTCCCCTTCCGCTAGCAACTAAACCTAAAGCCTGCAATGCTGTGAACTGTGAATGTAAAGGCACAAAGTCATATCAACTACATTTTGTGCACGAAATACACACTGCCTTATAAAACTTTCCATACCATGTTTTTCATCTGTAGTCACGTATTTTACTTATGACACTATTGAGCCTCAAACAGATATATCTGATAGTCATACACAAAAACATAAAATTTCAGTGCCATGTTAATCATCCTACCAACATACAACAAACAAAACAAAACAAAAAAACTTTAATCTGGTGGAGATCATGAAAGTGTTATTACAGGGTTCATACAGATTTCCAGACAAAAAATTTAAGGACTTTTAAAGGACTTTTGAAGCACTTTTTTTTTTAAATGCCTTCACACGAACGAAAGCTGTAATGACTTGTCACTACTTTTAAAGTCCACAGTAGTTCAGCTTTCACTGCCTCTGTTTTAGTACGGCTCAGGCTGTTCACCGACATCTGAGTTTGAGCAGAACAGTTGGTTGATGAACTGCAGGATGATGAACTGCTAGAAGTGATGGGATCACTCGTTGTAGAATTTTTTGTAAAAAAATTCGAAAGACGAACTGCAGGATTTGAAGCCTTCATCAGGTCGCAGTGTTTTTTCCCTTTTCCATGGGTATTTACAGCCGATTCTCCCATTGAACTAATGTCTATGGTTTTCTTACAAATGCGGCAAAAGGTCTTGCATCTGTCTCCACTTGGGTCTGCCTGCAGCCATTCTTTGTATTCGTCTTTTTCCAGCCAAACCACGTTAAACAAACACTTCCCCGGCATGTTGACTTCTCAATTTCAAAATGGCGGAACATTCTTTCACGTACGCGCATGCGCCATGAAGGCCCGTAACTCTGGTGTTTTGACCTATAGCAGACAATGTATCGGTGAGATCGTCGATCTTAATTAACTCCGACTCAGACTTCTTTTTTTTTCAATTCAATTTCAATCTTTTTTTTTTTTTTTTTTTTTTACAAACTCAAGATTTTACACAGACTTTATTAAAAAATCATAGGCAGTGACAAAACTTAAGGACTTTTTAAAGACCTTTCAGCAAAAACCTGATTTTTAAGGACTTTTAAGGATGATTCTTCATACTACATGGTCAAGATATGGGCATCTCAAGTTTGAAAGCAGAGAGGAGTACTATGGTAATAACAGAGGGGGCTTCTTGGTTCTTCTGACACAGCTGTGGACTCAGGATTTAATATCTTGAGTTCAGTCCCAAGACACATTAACCCTTTGACTCCTGTACCCTATCCATCAACCGCAAAAACATAACCCTTTGACTCTCTCACCCTTCTTGCGGGAAGCTGGTGGATAGGGTGAGGGAATCAAAGGGTTAAGTTTTTGCTTTGCTAACATGGTTGGTGGACAGAATGCAGAAGTCAAAGGGTTGAACACTGGCCTATTCACTGCCCATCTTAATGTTTCCATCATTCTGGTGGTGTCAGCTTAGTGTTTCACAGGTCTTCCTCCCTCCCCCTTTCCGCTCCCAAGTTCAAGATCCTTGTCAGCAAACAGGGCTTTGCACAGGCTCAGGGAGTCTGCCAGGTAACTGCCGGAGAGCAATGAATCACTCTTGAACATGCCAGGTAACTGCCGGAGAGCAATGAATCACTCTTGAACATGCCAGGTAACTGCCGGAGAGCAATGAATCACTCTTGAACATGCCAGGTAACTGCCGGAGAGCAATGAATCACTCTTGAACATGCCAGGTAACTGCCGGAGAGCAATGAATCACTCTTGAACATGCCAGGTAACTGCCGGAGAGCAATGAATCACTCTTGAACATGCCAGGTAACTGCCGGAGAGCAATGAATCACTCTTGAACATGCCAGGTAACTGCCGGAGAGCAATGAATCACTCTTGAACATGCCAGGTAACTGCCGGAGAGCAATGAATCACTCTTGAACATGCCAGGTAACTGCCGGAGAGCAATGAATCACTCTTGAACATGCCAGGTAACTGCCGGAGAGCAATGAATCACTCTTGAACATGCCAGGTAACTGCCGGAGAGCAATGAATCACTCTTGAACATGCCAGGTAACTGCCGGAGAGCAATGAATCACTCTTGAACATGCCAGGTAACTGCCGGAGAGCAATGAATCACTCTTGAACATGCCAGGTAACTGCCGGAGAGCAATGAATCACTCTTGAACATGCCAGGTAACTGCCGGAGAGCAATGAATCACTCTTGAACATGCCAGGTAACTGCAGGAGAGCAATGAATCACTCTTGAACATGCCAAGTAACTGCCGGAGAGCAATGAATCACTCTTGAACATGCCAAGTAACTGCCGGAGAGCAATGAATCACTCTTGAACATGCCAGGTAACTGCCGGAGAGCAATGAATCATTCTTGAACATGCCAAGTAACTGCCGGAGAGCAATGAATCACTCTTGAACATGTCAAGTAACTGCCGGAGAGCAATGAATCACTCTTGAACATGCCAAGTAACTGCCGGAGAGCAATGAATCACTCTTGAACAAACTCCAAACTAACAGAGGTCAACTTGTGTATAAAACAGTACTTGACAGCATGAAGGATTTGTTTATGGCTGACCAATATGTACACGACCATGAGTCTGCCAGTACCAGTATTGTATCAAAAAAACTTACTCAAAATAACCTTTAATAAGTGTCAGCATGCTGAATATTGAAATCACTGAGAGACGTTCACAAACTTGTTTCAGTATAAGATGCACTAAAATGTCTTTAAAAAAAAAAAAACAAGTACTATTTAAAGGTAGGTAAGGGGAGTAACTGCACACATTTGTCATAGATCATGAAGCTCAGGCTCATTGTTTCATGCGAGTCTAAGAGTCCAAAGAACAGAAGGCGGCCTTTACTCTGATGCCCAGAATTGTGAAATCATCCCCCTAGTGGCAAAAACAATCACAGTCAGTCCTTTTGTTTGGTTGGTTAGTTGATTGGTGTATTTTGTTTATGGTTTACTGCCTTTTTTGGGTGAGGGGGAAGGGATGGCAACAGTTGAATATAATTATGAAACAATACTTGAACTTTTAGGCAAAGTGTTGTAGAAAACTGGCAAGAGATATCCTTTACTATCAAGACTGTCCCTCACAATCGTTGCTGTCAAGACAACTACTGACAGGTGCCACTTTCAAATTGATACCCATCACCCTATTCACCAAATCCGGCACAATTGAGACATTTTTTAAAGCCAAGAAAATCATCTGGGTGCTTGTCATCGTTTTCCAATAAGAAAGTCATGAAATTTGTCAAGAGCTTAAGTAACAAAAAATCATTTCCAAAGCAGAAACCAGTTTCTGCAGTGCCCATGTTAAACATCCGAAGTGCTGAACAGGACCTGTACTGGAATAGACCCAGAGCAGCAATGCCTCACATACTATACTCTGAGTCCCATCCAGCACCCTTGAGTGTGTCTTGTTAACACTGACGCTGCAGAAGGTGAAAAGGATGGAGTGAACTATGTTAATAGTTAAAAAAAAAAAATTTTTTTAAAAGGATTTCCTGTATTGAACAAGACTCCTGTATCCAACAAAACTTTATAAGCTGATCTTGGTCCAGCAATGTGAATCCTCCTCCAAAGTCTATTTCTATTTAAGAGCTGCTGCTCGCAAAATTTGCATGAGTATGAATATATTTTCAAATAATTCTTCCTGATCTCTTGATGCAATAATCATACACCTTACAGACACAAGTATAACCAAGGGGGGTAATCTATGTCTTATGACAAGTCCTAAAGATCACAGGCCAATCCATTAAAAGCAACAAAAATACTTGGTGAAAACTTACTTTGATCTCTTTAAGCCTATGCACAGATACTTCAAGGTAGTTAATTCTCTTAATTCCAGAGAACATGATTTATTGTCTTTTTAGGATGATGATAGTAATGGTACATAATACCTCCAGTTACACACATAGCAAGGCATTACATACAATTCAATGCAGGGCTAGAAATACTTGCATCACATTTAATCAGTCAACATTTCTCTCTCTCTTTCTCTCTCTCTCTCACACACACACACACACACACACACACACACACACACACACACACACACACACACACACACACACTTACACTTTTTACCTTCTTTGGTTTCTCCTCTTTTTCTTTCTTGGGTCGCCCTCGGCCTCTCTTCTCCTCTGACTTCTGCGTTTTCTTGGACACCGGTTTTGAAGGTGTAGTCTCATTCTTTTCCTTCAAGCTTTTACTTGAAGCTTTCTGGGGTGTGCTGGGTGTCAACTTGCTGAGAGGCACATCAGAATCTGTGGAATCTGTCCGTTTGCGTTTCCCGGGCGACTTCTGTTCACTTGTTTTTTTCGGAGTTTTGTCTTTTTTGGTTGAGTCTGTTTTCTTTTTGTTTGGAGTGGTGCTAGCAGAACCTTTCTTTTTTGGTGTTCCCTGGTCAGTGAGGTTAGACAGGGGCACATCTGAATCTGAGTCATCATCTGCTTTAGCTGGCTTCATCTTTTTGATTGTTGCCAAGCTAACCTCTTCATCTGAAGAGTCGTTGATTTCTATCACATCCACTTTTGCCTTGGTCTTATCTGTCACAGGCTTTTTCTGAGTTGTGCTCTCCTTTTTCTCTTTCTTCTTCTTTTTCTTCTCTGCTTTGTCAGAGTCTTTGTTCGTCTTTGGAGCTTTCACTTTCTTATTCAATGACACAGGTGTCAGTTTATCCTTATTTTTAGATTTCTTTTTCTCTGAGGTATCACCGAGCTTCTGTTTCTTGGCTGCCCCACCGTCCTGATTTTGGCGTTTACGTTTCTTCCCCAACTCTTCTGCCCTCTTGGCAGCCTCTGCCATCTACACAAACACAGACAATGGTGACAGTTATTTCTGTAACTGTCACTTCTGATTCAATGTAGTAGTTGGTAAAAACAAATAAGAATATACATATTAAACCAACAAATAAAACAAAAGTGAAATTGGAGTCAAATTTTAATTCTGAAGAAGTGGTGGTGGTGGAGGTCAAGGAAAGACGGCCAGGGGAAAAAAATAATGACTATAATTATATATATATATATATCAAATCCAAAAACGAGTGCTACTGCCCGCGTTCAAGCAAACAGGCACCAGAAAAACAGGAAAACAGAATCAGAACGCGTATTTAATATAACCAGACAAGACAGGTGCAAATTTTCGGCCAACTGGCCTTTGTCAAGTGTGAATGTAAGATCACAAGCAAACACCAAATACAAAAGTTAGGAGAAAAAGACTGAAACTTCCTTGCTGCTTCGTCCAGTGGGAGAAGAGGACTAAATCAAATCATAATGTGTTTGTGAGTAATGGTAAGAAGTGGGGACAGGGGAGGCAAATATGATGTCAGAGGGGAAGTGAGATGAATTCTGCAATTTGAAAAGTGGTCATGCCATATTAGTACTGTTTCATCCTGAAGAGGATCCAGGTTAAAACTTTGAAAACTATGATACACTAGCTAAGAGTAGTTTTTGGAATGTAAAGTATCTTACTATCAAATAATGTATAGATACACAAATTCATACATACATATACACATATATCAATATATACATATACATACATATACATATATATATCTGCATACATACATACATATAGCTACACTCATGCATACACATAAATCCCTACATAAATATAAAAATAAGGGGAAAATATAAGCATAGGATTGACTGAAACGAAAAATGTATAATCAAGAGGTAAGGCTAATTTAAATGGATCATGCCTAGAGCAATGAATCCAGTCTGACCTTGGAATAGGAAGAAAAACATCCTAAACCAACAGCAAGGAGCTAATGGGAAACTGGAGTCCCCAGAGAAAAAACCCTTAGTCAGATGTGGCTGGGCCCGTCTTGTGAAATGAGAATTAAAACAAATTAAAAACTTTTTTTTCGGGGGTGGGGGGTATATGTGCAGCTGCAAAGCCGAGACCTCACTGAGATGGGAAAATGGTGATAATATGGTTTATTTCAGTAATTTCAGTAGGATAACATATGGAAAGGGGGAAAGAATGTATCGCAAATCATCATCAAGGTAAAATATACATGGACTCAAGGGCACATTGAAAGACTACGTTCTTAAATTTATCCAAGCAGTATAAACATAGATTATGAAGGACAAGGAAGTTAATATTTATACAATAAACAGAATGTATCTGACTTAATTTACAAAAAAAACAATAATATAAACTTCCCTGTATGGGCCGACAAGAAACACACAAACACGCCAACAAACACTCAAAAAAGGACAGCTGTTGCCACCAGCCCACAATCCATCAACAGCCTACCTTAGCAGGGGAGAGCAGGAAGTCGGCAAACTTGCTGGGAAGAGCATACTTCTTCACCAGTGGTTCGTCCACAACCCAGGGGCTGTTGGTGGTGGTCCCATAACGCACAGCATTGGATCGGATGAACATGCGCACAAGGTCTTTGGCAGGTGGCCGCTCACTCCGACTGCAAAATCAATACTCTTCCATTTAAGCAATCAGACGACATAAACACTGTCAGACAATCATGTTCTCGTAGGCTGTGACAAAATCTGGCTCAAGAAAAACAGACTTTTTTCTAAATATGAAATGAGGTGATCTTCTGTTTTTTGATCTGCTGCATGGGCAACAGCTCGTCCTCCATATTCACTTGCCCAGGCCTGCACCTCGAGAGGTCACTCCAGCTTCGCTGGTAACACAGCATCGACACAACACGGAGAGTAGCAGATACCGGTTTTAAGCCTAGGCTTTTTTGGCGTAAGTGCACGTCATGACCACAACGCCTCCTGGTGCAGACTATCATCTCCTGAGATGTAAAGAGGCTGACAACGATTGTGCCTACTCCCTCTTTTTACAAATATCTGTCTATTAAAAAAAAAATTTTTTAAAGAGTATATTTACCTTAGCCAATGTAACTGCACAGCTTTCCTACTACACTGCTATATTTTTTTCTAGTCCTTCTCAGAACTCTCCTGCAACTGTGGAAACTCTTAAAGTTTCAAACCATGGTAGTTAATTCTGTAGCAAACACTTTTCATTCTATTCTAATATTCCACCCAAGTGCACTTGGATATTTTCATTCATCAATCCACTTACATTCAGTAACGACCCTGTTCTGAAACAGACAGCTCATACTGTGCTGTCACACCATTTACAAACATCTGTTCTATTCCAATAACTAATGGCACAGCTTGTACATTCCTAAATTGAGACAAAGAAATAGTACACCCATTATCTAACACACTTAAAACAACAATGAAAACAAGATGGACAAGAGCTTACACCAGATCCTCCACAGGGACAGAGTTGATGACAAGCCCATCCTCCAGCTTTACACTGTATTTGTACGGCAGTAGCTAAACACACCATACACAATGGATACAATTTTTATAGGCATGTTACATATCCAATTCAATAAAACTACACATGTAAATACACGCGCACACGCACACAAACACACTAAAATCATCATCATCGTCATCATCATCAGGTGCCTTGCCGCAAGGCGTTGGTGATTATGGACTTCCATCTGTCTCTATCTCTTGTTGCCTCAAGCATCTCTTCCACCCTCCCTGTCTTCAGTCACTCTGCAAGTCCATCGATCTCCCTGGGTCTACCCAATGCTCTCCTTCCCTCCAGCTTTCCCGTTGTGACCAGGTGTTCCAATTCCCCTTTCCTCATAAAATGGCCTATGAATGTTGCCTGCCTTTTCCTAATCTTCCCTATGAATCCATCAAGACTGTCTCGTTTGTTTTCTTTGCTGTCCATGGAACTCTCAACATCCTTCTTAGAAACCACATCTCGGCTGCCTCTATCTTGCTCTGGCTTTGCTTGTTGACTGTCCATGCCTCACAACCGTACAACAGTATTGGTTCTATACAACATTCAAGAACTCTTTTCCTGATGTTAATTGATAGGCATTTGTTGGTAAGAATGCTCTAAAATACATACACTTAAAACACAAAAAACATACATGATACACCCATGACCACACCTCAGGAAAAAATCCTGAGCAGTGGTGCACATCAAAACATGAATCACCCAAAAAAATTCAATACATTCTGGACAACAACAACAAAAAATGCTGTAGCAAAGACAATGACATTGAATGGAACACAACTACTGCATAGAATTCATGAACGTAAGTATGACACTGACATGTTTAATTTGAGTGCATTGTCTCTGGTCATCACAATATATCTTAGTCTTCATGAAAATCTAAACAAACAAAAACTTTACTCCCCTCCTAACTACTTGGGTACACAGTCTTGGGTCAATACACTGCACCCTAGTTTACACAAGAATGTAAGTAAACACTTAACTCCCTGCACCCTTTCCTACAAAAACGTAAATAAACAAAACCTTGACTCCACCCCGACCCCTGCTTCATTTTCCAAGACCTTGCCAGCGTCCAGTGCATTTTGTTGTTTTGGGGGTTTTTTCCCACAGGTTCAAAGAATCTGTCAGATAATTACTGGAGATTTGGTCAAAGCACATATGGAATTGTCTGAGTGTGAAGAATCCCTCTAACTCCTCACTCTGTATTTACCTTCCCTAAAACATTCAAATTTAAAACAAAAAACCAAAAAAACACAACACTAAATACGACCCTGACTTACACTTCTTGCCCAAATAACTGCAATCATTTCCTTTTCATGATTTCTTTTTCTACCCTGTATGTTTTTATGTGGTCCATTTCAACTTTTTCTTCACTGACCTTTTTCTTCTTCCACTTCTACATGTTTTGGGTTTTTTTCACAGTAAATAACACCTTACTATTTCTGCTACAGTTAAGAGTTAGACACAGCTGTACCTACCTTTGGAGGAGTCCACTTTTTAGGTGATTTTTTACTGTCTGAGCTGTTCTCTTTGTCACTGGACGGTGAGTTACATTTACTGGATGTATTACTCGTGTCCTGCTACAATAAACCAAAACCTTCATAAAACCATTTCATGTCCTCACAATGTGTGCCATATTTAAGATCTAGTAAGTTCTTCAGGTAAAAATACAACAAGACCCTTGCATTTTATTGACAAACTGACTTTTCATTTCGAACAAAGAACCAAAAACAAATATATGTGCATATCACATTTATATTTCGGATAGAATAAATGAGGACACTATAGGATTTTTAAAACGAAGACAAATGTGCAAATAGAAAAAAAATAAATAAAGTGTATCACAGTACAATCAATTATTGTTCTTAAAAGAATCTTACATGGCAGTCACTATAATCAGAGTATTACATGAACAGGTAATGTCACAGATGATAATGCAAAAGAATGAATCCTTCAAAACCTGAACACTTTAGACAATGCATAATCCAAACCACGACTCACATGAGCCCATATATTCTCTATAACAAAATGCAAATTCATTGGAACACAGCCTGAAACAGTATTTTTTTTTATCACGCTTTCTTTCTTTTCTTTTATTCTTCAGGTGAGGATGGTGAGATAGTACTGGGCTAATCATAAACAATCACTGAAATTGACCTCAATCCTCAAGCCTCCCCCCCCCCCCTTCCCAAAAAGACATAAACAGCAAAGACTGATATTTGCAGATTTACACTTATTTGCAGATTTACACTCTCATAAGATCCTAAGGTATAATACACAACTTTGTACTTACCTCGGCATTAGGTGAGATTCCAATCACTGTACCTTTCAGCCTGGACGAAAAGAAGATTATGAATAAAGAGCTTAAGTTGAAGTGGAATCATAATGCAACACTTATTGATCAAAGTATTCTTCTTTATCTATAATGTCAATGTTGGCCTTATAATGATGTTGTAATAATAAATCATGCTAATGATATTCATAAACTAAAGGCATCCAACACAATTCTCATAGAAATTCTACTAAAAAAAAATGTAATGATATTGATAACAAAAAAATTAATGACATTAATCACAAATATTCTAGAATTCCAACAGCCTGAAAAGAATCAATCTGTGATCACAAGAAAGTGGTAAATAGGGACAGGGGAAACAGACCAGGTCAGAGGCAGATGAACGATTCTTTCACCTGAACACATATTAAGTCACAGTGGTGATACCAAACTTTATTCACATAAGCATGAGTTCACCAGATGAAGAAAAAGAAGACAAGTCTTTGTGTAAGAAGAAAACAGAGCATCTGCATAAGATGACAGCAGAACATGATAATACGAAGACAAAAGAAGATAGTGCTGCAGTGATTGTAATGGAAGATGTTGAAACTATGTGTGAGGCTGGTCGGCTCTGATGAGTGGAGCGAGCGAGAGGGTATGCCATGTCACACTTTGTCAATCTATACACTTTATCAAAGCTGGGAATACTTTCAAGTAAATATACCAACTAACTGAACCTGACTGGTCCTTAATGAAATACTGAACCCCACTGGCTGTGAAGGATTACACACTCAATACTTGAAATCAGCTGTCAATTAAATATGACAGAAAAAAGAATAAAACAAAGCAAAGCCTTTCTCCATGTATATATTGTGTGTAATAATGACCATACTTTTATCAGGCATTTAAATCTGTAAGGTAAAAATAACAGATTAATTTGCACTGACGCAAGATTTCCATCGAACATTCCAGATGACAATGATGTCATTATTATTCCTAATTATAGCCTAGGCTTGTATCATTCAGTCTGACGAATGAATAGTCTTGTGTCAATGCAAGCCTGGCTCCTTTTTCTGTACACAAATACAGTGTACATGCTACTGTGTGGAAGATTCAGTACCCATGTATCAGAGACCAGTGTATTCGCTATTATCTAACATTTGCTGCAGCGAATGTAGGCCTACATGCTGAGGATATAAGCCACACACTCCCTATTTCTGTGGAATGAAGCTGGAAAATTTTCTTGCTAAGTTTTACACAGACAAAACGTTATATGTTGCATCAATCTGAAGACTGGAGCCGTAAAGAAAATAAAGTGTCAAAATGCGACATCAAAGTTTGTCAATTCAGCTTCAGAACACATGTACAGATGTAGACCCTAATCACTGTGCATCTGCTGAGCTAAACAGATGTGAAAACACAGGTCCTAGAAATATAATACACAGAAATATAATACACAGTATTATTTCAGTTTTGAAAATGATCTATGTATAGCTATGGATGGCAGAGGCAGTAAAATTAAGAACAACTTGCTGTGACAAAATGAAAGGCATTTTGATCAGAGACAAACACACTATACTGTGTTGTCTTTTAGTGATGTTATGAATAAATGGGGAAGAGTTTGTACCAGAGCATGGGACTCCATTACAAATATTACGTTGCAATCATCGACAACTTGTAGTTAATACTTAGAAAGTATGTTCTGTAACTATAACACCATTACACATCACCAATACCACTGCCTCCTCTCCCCCCCCCCCCCCCCCCCACACACACAATGAATGAAACAAAATAAATGACCAAAACAGCATACGTTTTTGCTCCATTGTTCACTCTGAAAGTAACCGATTCCCCTTGAACAAGAACATGATGAAGCTTTGTCCAGGCTTGATCATTCAGTGAATCGAGTGACTCCGTGCCTGCAAGTAGATCACACTGTAAGTTTCAAGTGTCTGCACGTAGATCACACTTTTAAGTTTTAATTTTACTGGTTAATGATATTTTTCATCTTTTTTAATACCAAATGAAAAAAACAGGTTGAGACAGTCATAGCAGTCTAGGTCTGGAAAAGAGACAAGACAGTTTCCGTGCAAATGAATGGCTCTGAACGGTACATTTTGGAAGAAAAAAACAACTAAACAAATAAAAGTCCAGAAATTTTAAATGGCATTCTGGCTTTTCATTTCAGAAGCCTTTACACTTTATATTAGAACAGATTTATACATTAACTAAATCCTTTGTCCTATGCAAATGTTTTGTTCACACGAATATGAACCAAAAGCCCAAACGCAAAATCTTGTAATTTCAAATCTAGGCTCATCTCCTACACTATATGGGAGAAGGTTGCAAAAATTTTGACAAATATGCAGATGAATGCTTGAGAAGGCACAACGTTCTGACTGTCTCCATCGTCAAACCTGATTAAAGCCTTTGAATCTGTGAAGACTATGAAGTGACAGTACACTTATGAGTGTTTTGAGTGGACATTTCCTATTCCCCAAACAGATAAACTACTGGTTCTATACTACTGGAGTGGAGCATCTCCCAAATAGTCTGCACCTTTATCAACCATCATGAAGCTTGTTACATTACTTACAATTACCTCCCATCTGGAACATCCTCTGTACCTGGCATATATCAGACAGTCATAGTCATGCAGGAAGCTGGTGGATAGGGTGAGGGAGTCAAAGGGTTAAGTTTCTGCAGTTGGTAGATAGGGTGTGGGAGTCAAAGGGTTAAGCATCAAAAGCACCTACCAAGTACATGAGAAGTCCTGAATTTAAACTGCAAATTGGACAGGGATTTTTCTTCCCCTTCCAAAAGACCTTAAATGATAGTCTGCATGCTGATCTCTCAGAGGAGACAATATGCAGCACACACTCAGCTCTTGTAAAAGGCAACACACAACACCAAATAGACCTGAAAGTGGCAAGCATTTTACTCATGGCAAACAACCAAAAAAATCACTTGGCAAATAAACAAAAAAACATCATTCTCCAATTGCATGTATGCAATAACAATTTGAATCTGTCCACATTCCACAATTAAGCTAACACCATTTTGCATGTTTTCCAACAGTCACCCAGCTTTACTGATTATAGATAAACAGCACCCTGCATCTCCTGTCGTAAAACCATATGTGACTGTGATCAAGCACTCAGAAGCTTCAGTCCTTGGGTCAGAATTTTCTACCAAAAAAAAAGTCATCAGGATGTCAACAAAAGTTTTATGAGACTAGCTTATAATGAAATCAAATTCAATGACATGCACAATCTGTCCTAGAAATCCTTCGCTCTCTGTACAGAATCAGATCAAGTCAGATGTCCACATCTCATTGACCACTGACACATTATTTGATCAGCTGATCAGAATTTCTGCTCCTCTTGAGGATTTCAGCGCTGACAAAGCTGCCATCAGATGGATCACCATCTCTCATTGGCTAAGGAAGCTCCAATACACTGAACGGCCAGTCTAGACCTGATTCATGAAGACAAAGACATAAAACATACAGACTGTCCCTGATATTAACTTCACTAAGAAACTGTCTTGTGGTTTGTTTATCTTTTATGCTCATCACAATTTTTTCATTTTTCATTACATCACAATTTTTTCATTTTTCATTACACTGTACTTCTATAATCATTGGAAAATAAAATATGAAAAAATCCTGTTTTTGTTCCCCCAACCCCCCACCCCACCCCCGCTAACAAATCAGCCAACCCATTCAAGTAAAATCGCAAGCAGCATTTTGCTATCTGTAGCCTGACTTGTATTTTGGCTGGCGACATTTTCAACCTGGCTGGTAAAAAGTTTTAAAGCACCTATCGAAGGCTAGTTGACAAAAATACTGACTTTCAGGGCTGCCAAAAAAGCTGCCCCAGGCAAAATTTTGGGAAAAAATTCCACTCCAGTGGAACACAAAAATACATGTATGCATTCTTTTAAAAAAAAAAAAAGGGGGGGGGGGACCACTGCACTGCATAATGTCTTTGAGGACAGCAACTAAAATTTAAAGGTTCATAAATACAGTAAACTGCTATGATTATATGAAGAAAAAAAAGGGAGGGAAAAAAAGAACAAAACCACATAAAAAGAAATCAATTTTAAATTTTATACATTACAAAAAAGGGTAAATACTGAAACAACCACTCCAATAAATGTGGTTAATCCAGATGTAATCTTTCATACACATAACATAGTTGAATTAGACATCTGTACCCTAAAGAAAAAAATTACTGAACAACCATTCAAGTTAAATACATTAAGTTAAATAGTCAAAACAACTGGTATCAATCATTCTGTTATGACTTTTGCAAACTTCATCAAATGCTTCTGTTGATTTCAAAACTCAGAAACTCTTCTTACGTAATTCTGCACCTTATCAGTGTGATCCCAAAAAACTAAAAGTTATGTCAGAAAGCCATCAAAACTTATTCTAAATTTAGAACTCAGTAGTTTCTATTGTTAGTAATGTTAGCATGCTATTGCTATACTAAGGTACAATGGTATCACATTTATTTGTAACAAAGCATGGGAAACCACACCTACAGGCGCAGCCAACCAATTACTAAAACAGATGAAAACACAACTGAGATTGTTTCCATGTTTCAAGTCTTTAACACTAATAACAGCTATGCTTCAATTTTCCAAAGTTTTTTTCTGGCTAAAACTAGCATGATGAAACGCTACTCTTTCTTCAAAATTTTGAGTTTATTTCCCTTGTCAAAAATGCTTACACTTACAAAGTTTAAATGTGCCTGAAAGGAAAACTGTTGTAAATAAATAATTTCCATTTATGGACGCTAATTTATAAATTTTGATTAGTTTCAAACTTCAAGAGGAGTTAACAATTTCAAATTGAAAAATTTGTGCACTTCAGACTGATTTTCCTGTTGCATTACATTTACTCCTGAACATATGAGTGATTAATTAAATACTATGCGCTACCACTGCACAGTACAAAGAAATGCAAGATGAAAAAATAATATAAAACACACTGGGATCCTCTATTCAAACACACACACACACACACACACACACACATGTATACATACACACCATTTATGTCCTCTATGCCTACAAAGCATGCAATGAACTCACTGTGATGAACAAACTGTAACACAGACTTCTCAAAGCATTCATGAAACTGGGCTCTCAGGGTTTTCAGCGCTGCCTGTTCTGATTTCAGTGCTTCTTCATGTGTCAGAGTTGTATGACCTGTGCATCGGCAAGTCCAAATGTCTTGTTTGTACAACTCCACGCGTTTCTCATATTCACTGATTCCATGGTTAAGTAAATAATCAACATAACTTTAAGAAAAAAACAGACATGAGCATAAATCCATACACTACATGATGATACCACATTACAGTAATTAAGCCTACATATGAACTGTACAGCAGCACATTTCATTTTAGAATTTTAAGTTAACTTCTGTTTCAGAATAAATCAATCACACACTGCAATTTTCAAAATCTGAGATGTTACGTACATCTCAATTTAACAGAGCCGTCAGCTTCAATCGAGATAGCGCAAGACGAACGCTCGACTACTCGTTTTTTGGATGCGATCGCTGTTCATGTTTTTGTGTTTACTGTGTGCTTTGTTCTTCACTGCTACAAAATAAAACATTTTCTAATTCTATTCATTTCTCATTAAGAAAATGTTCGTGTTACTTATGAAAACACCAACCACAATCACACGATTGGGGAAGAAATAAAAACGTGCTAAAGGCCGAGTAATCTGAGTGCGGCTGTAGCAGACGACACAAGCAGCGACGCTGTAAACATGGCGGACCGCCAAATTTTCGCGAAATAAAAATAATATGAAAATGGTCAGTATACACTTCTGCAAACATGTATCTTTACCGAAACACACCTTATAATCTCAAATAAACTCATCTTAACAGCCACGTGGTCACCATAGGGATGTAAACAAAATTTTTGCGCCGAAGTGTAGATTTTAGCTGTTTTGTCCTTTCTTTCAATACTATTCGAGCGATTGATAAAAAAATATTTTGTATTTTCCTCGAGATCGAAAATAAACAGTATGCCCGATTCTAACAATCTTCTTACCTGTGAACAGAAGATATACTGGAATTTGATAAATTGCACATTATCACAAGCAAGGCGCCATCTTGGATGCGGCAAATGAAAAGGTAACAAAAGGATACTCCTTTGATCGGAACCGTTCCTGGGTGTGCTGAATGGTGAAAACCTCCTCATCAGGTCCAACATTAGTTAGGGCTTTTGCCAGGCTGAACTGTTTTTTCCCCAGTAAGGGCATACTGGAAATATTAAACGATTTACCATGAAATTAAGCAAGTGTTTAAAATCTGGCGCGAACCGCCGGAAAAGGGGGTCTTCTACAAGCAGCTGTATGTCACGTGACGACATGCAACACACTTCCTCACTCGCCTCGCTTGGAACACGGGAAGTGTGACCCCTTCGGGCAGGTCAAAGGCGGAGAATCTTATTCAACCTACGAACAATGTCGTTACCTTTCTGTTTTTTGTTTGAAAATTGACCAATCTTTATCTAGTGGACCTGATTTTTTAACACGTTTCCACTCGTACCTGTTTTCTGTAAATTTTATAAACTGAGTTCCGTGTTTTTTGCCAAACGGATTCTTTGAGATTAAAGCAAAGCTTTAATCGGTCTAGGCTAGTATAGGGTATTAGTACTAGACTCTAGGCCCTATTACAATATGTACTGCAATTTGGTGCAAGGGCATGTTGCGTAAACAAGGTATTGCTGTGTTTACCGTTCCAAATGCCGTTTTGCTGATACAGTAAGATGACCTGCATTATTAAGTAACAGTATCATCCACAGACAGTTCAATTGATTCGAGAGCGATTTATCGTACTCGGACAGAACCATATGCGCTTCACCCAAAGCTACTAGGCCCAGTGATAATCTTGCGTGATGATACTTCTTGAGCCATCGCAAAAATGCTTTATGCGCTGGAAGAGTTTCGGCATGAAATCCGTTTAGAAAACTGCCATGAGGACATGTGAATTTGACCCACTTCTATCTTATGTTGTATGCCGTCACATACTCAGTAACTGATGATGATGACTGACGATTTGTCAGTTGCCCCATAATGGCCCATTCGTTACTGCTACTGTGAATTATGAATCCCTAAAACTGCGTAGTTTTGGTTGTTTCCAGTTAAGGCAAGTATTGAAAACTGCTCAGTGCTTTGTCAAACTTCTCAAGAAAAACCACCCCAAGTGCAGAAAATTTGAAAAACTGTAGGCCTATGTATATGTAGGCCTGTCTCCAGTTTACCCTTCCTTTCTAGGATAATTGAAAAGATCATGCTTCCCCAAGCCCATGACCATCCTCATCACAATATCTGTTCGGTTTCCTGCAGTCAGCCTATTGTATTGGTTACAGTGCTTCACACTAGCAAGATCTAGAATGCGGAGCAACATCAGAGACTCAAGAGCCATCCCCAACGCAGACCTGGACACAGGCCAATCGTCACGACGTTGGTCACTCAGAAGAAGAGGAAATTCACCAAAAAGAAGAAACAGCCGGAAAGACTCAAGACGAAGAGGTGCAGACTCAGATCAGGTGCACCATCAGTGAAAAATTGGACTGTAGTGACCCTACATTACTAAACGTAGAGGAAGCTTGTGGCATCTTCAAGACAGTCCTCCTGGACACTATAAAAGAAGCCTGTGGCACCAAGAAGACAGGAGGAAGAAACAGAAAGGCAACAGCTTGGTGGAACAAAGAAGTGAAGGATGCTATCAAGGAAAAGAAGAAACTATACAAGATCTGGGTCAAGTCAAAGGATGAAGAAGACTACATCAAGTACAGACTTGCAAGAAGACACAGCAAGAAAGTTGTGAGAACAGCAAAGGAAAAGTCATGGACCCAGTATGGTGAAAAACTCTGTAAAACATGCAAAGCTTCCCCAAGAGAGTTTTACAAGAGTGTGAAAGCGATGAGAGTGCGAGATGAACCTTTCGATCCAACCACTATCATCAATGATGCAAACAGGGAAGCATTGCATGAAGAGGAGAAAATAGTGAAGAGATGAGAAAACTATTTCAAAGACCTACTCAACCCATCAGGAGTACGGGCACAAGACACACAGTCCCGGTTCACCCCCAGCCATCCAGACCACTCATAACCTACCATCCTAGAGAGTGAAGTAAAAAAAGCAGTGAAGACCAGTCCTAAAGGCAAGGCAGCTGGAATCGACGGCATAACAACTGAAGCCATCCATGTGTGCGATGAAACCGGAATTCAGTGGCTCACCACCATCTTTCAGAAAGCTTGGAGGAGAGAAAAGTACCAGAAGACTGGCAAAATGCAATAGTGGTGCCAATATGGAAGAAGAAGGGTAGCAAGAAAGACTGCAGTACCTACAGAGGCATATCACTACTCAGCCATGTAGGTAAAATGTACGCAAAGATCCTGGAGCAGCGCACTCGAGCGAAAACAGAACATCTCCTCAGTGACGCCCAATTTGGTTTGAGAAAAGGAAGAGGGTGCACCGATGCAATCTTTGCACTCCGACAACTGTGCGAGAGGGCAATCGAATATGACCGAGATCTCCATCTTGTATATGTTGATCAAGAAAAGGCCTTTGATCGAGTCAACAGAGAGAAGCTATGGAAGGTCCTCGAGCAGTACAACGTCAAGGGCCAGCTGCTAGACAACATTCGGGCCATCTACGCCAACAACAGGAGTGCAGTCCGCACCGCTAGTGGAACATCTGACTGGTTCCCAGTGACATCGGGAGTAAGGCAGGGCTGTAATCTCTCCCCTCTTCTCTTCGTGATCTATATGGATCAGATTACGAAGGAGGCAAACCCAGACCCTGAGGCACTCAATGAACTCATGTTTGCGGACGACCAGGCAATGGTGAACAATGACAAGATACAGCTACAGGAGCACACAGACCAGCTCAATGAAAACTGCGAGACATACTGCATGAAGATCAGCGTCAGCAAGACCAAGATCATGACTGTCAGTAAGAGACCAAACAAACTGGATATCAACATCGGAACCCAGTTGAAGCAAGCCAGTGAATTTAAATACCTGGGCAGCATCTTCACTGAAAATGGCAAACTAGACAGAGAAATCGAGACCAGATGCCAGAAAGCCAACGCAGTCAGCTACCAACTCGCCCCTCTCCTGAAACACCCCAGCATTCCCACCAGCACTAAGGCGAAACTCAACACCATTTTTCTACCAACGCTGACATACCAGTGCCAGACATGGTCCCAAACTAAAGTCCTCGAGAGAAAACTGGTCACCTGTGAAATGAAATGCCTGAGGAAAGCAGTAAACAAGACAAGGCGGGACAAGATCAGAAATGAGGTGATACGAGACATGGTAGGAGCAACACCAATCCTACAACACATTGAACATATGAAGATCAAGTGGTTCGGACACCTCACATGTATGCCCCTAAACCATCCAGTTCTTCAGGCATACAACACCAGATACTCTGGCTGGAGAGCCAGAGGAAGACCAAGACAACGATGGAGCGACTCCGTGGCAAACACCCTCAGAGCTCACAAGATGTCCCTTCTCCAGGCCAACCGCCTTGCTGCTGACAGACGACTGTATCTCCCCGTGATGCCCACCAGTACAAGCAGAAGGAAAAAGTAAAAGTAAGAAGCTGAACTTTTAAATATTGGACAGACTTGCAGGGTAGCAGAGGACAGAGAGGGTGGAAGATGTGCTTGCGGCGACAAGGGATATATACATATGGAGTGCCATGATCACCAATGCCATATGGCAGGGTACATGATGATGATGATGACTGATTTTCACATTCCCCATGATGGTGGTGTCAGCTGTCTGTACTAGATCTTTCCTGAATCTGCCTGCTACTTTTGATACTGTTGATCATTCTGTTCATATTCACCATCTCTTTGACATTTCTAATTATGCTCATTCATGGTTTCAGTCATGTCTCTCTGGTCGCCCTCAAGTTGTTTCTGTAAAATCTACTCGAGATACCTTGCAGTATGGAATTCCTCAGGTATCTGTTCTGTCTCTGACACCGTTGCCCATCATAGCCTTTCTCACCATCCCTTTTCCTGCTGATAATCAGCTCTTCATGCGTAGTGATATTTCTCTGCTTCCACTGTTGGATCTGTAGCCTGCCTGGCAGTCAGATAGTTCTTCTATCTTGGGCTTTAATCTGTTGAGACTAAATATCAGCAAAATCTTATTGGCATGGCTGAATAGGGCAGTGGTTCTGTGGTTCTTACAATCTTTGACATTGCCACTCATAAAACATCACAAATTCTTTAGGTTTCCAATCTGTTGGCCACCGATGAGTATTCCAGATTTTACAACAAAGATGGTGGATTGCTTTTAGGCCTTCTTTTCCAGCATGTTTTAGCAATTCTCCTGGAAAATTGTCAAGTCCTGGAGATTTTCTTATTTGCTTGGTGTCTGCTTCAGTTTCACATCAAAGTGGTTCTGGTTCTGATTCATGACAGTTCATTGCAGGGCAGAGAGTATTTTGGGGCCTATTGTTGCTAAAAATGGATGCTCCATATTCTTTCCATCTGTTTATAATATGCTCTGGTTCAGTCAATGTAGTGCCTTCTTTGCTGTTGATGCACTCATTTCTGGGTTGGAATTTGGTGGATTGAACTTACTTTATCTGTGTTCATTATGCTCATTTATTTTTGCACATTTTTCCTCCAGCCAATTTTTCTTATCTCTTCTAATTTTGCTCTTAATTTCTTTTTTAGTTTTTTTGTGTTCTTCTTTTCTTCCAGATTTGGGAGCTTGGTTTTTCAGTTTGGCTAGATCCATAACTTCCTCACTGATGTAGGGCATAGTTGTTTTTTTTTCCTGCCTGACTTTTCTTCTGCCACTTCAATGTAGGTCTTTTTCATATCTGCCCAAATTTCTTCTGGATATAGGTCATTTAATGTCCAGTCCTGGAGTAAAGCCTCAAACGACTGCTGACTTCAATCTGAAAATCAGATGCAATGTCTTGAATTTTCAATTTCTCTGATCAGACTTAGGGGCCGGCATGGCTTTGTTTTGCTAATTTAGACTGAGGATAGGCTTAGTCAAAAGACTAGCAGTCGATAGGAGAAAATGGGTGCAGTTAAAATGAAACCCTAAGATCATCTGATGTACCAACTTTGAATATTTTCAGAAAATAGACACTTTACCTTTGGAAGCAGGCTGACTGGCTCTTCTAATACAGATCTAATGTCTCAAGTTCAGTCTTAGCCTGCAACATATTAATGTCCTGTTCGCTATCCATTGTAATGCTCCAACCATTCTGGTGGTATCAGCTTAATGTTTCATAGTTCCTTTTTAGCCAGAATACCATTCCTTAGAAGTAATTTTGAATACTTTCATCAGAACTTAATTTTGAAAATAGTTGAATATAAAGGTGACAAAAAACCCATAGCAGCAGCAACAACAAAAGGGTTACCGTAGTATATTCTATGTTATGTGTGTACAGTAGTAAGGATTAGCTGCAAAACACACCCAGTGGGACCTAATGCTAATATCCTTGAGTAATAAAGTGCTTCAAAGTATACCCATTTGTGTTGTTATTGGACACAATCATCAGACAAATAAGAGCCACCTAAACCCTAGACTCCCACAATCACAAAGTAGGTCTTTTGGTCATGAGCTAAAGGCAAGGTAATCCCTACAGAAAACATAAGGGCTAAAGACAGAGGTAGGCCTACCAGGACCTGCATGCACATTCTAACAAAGCATGGTACATGCAGTATAACAGAAATTTCTGTGATAGTCATCTAAATCAGACAAGAACAGCACTCACACGTCACAGTCCCACCAGGATGGAGTAGTACTGGGTCCTGAACTTCAACAGAATCCAGCCTCAGTTCATGGAGATCTCTCCCATCTGTCTTGTCAAGCCAGAGCACATGAGAGGAAAGCCACTGACGACTCTAACCACCCAGCAGGAACTGGAAAAAACTGACACTTTCCATCAAATGTGGCTTGACCATGTAGATGGCAAATGAAAGAAGAACTAGAACTTCCTAGTCAGCTTTCTTTTTTACAGTGGTAACTAGAATGCCAGATTTTCTTACATTTCTTGCCAAGTTCGGTGTTTACAGATGATTATGTTATTTAACCCTTAGACTCCCGCACCCTATCCACCAACTGCAAAATTTCAACCCTTTGACTCCCTCACCCATCCACCAGCTACCTAAACGAAGCTGGTGGATAGGGTGAGGGAGTCAAAGGGTTAAGTTTTTGCTTTTGCTAGCCTGGTTGACAATACAGCATGCTGGTAGACAGGCTGCAGGAGTCAAAGGGTTAACAACACCGTCAGATTCAGGTATAAAGCTGAAAAATGTCCGAGGGTTTGCCCTCTGTGGCTGAGAAAATATAATCAGATATGGTATTATATTGAGTATCCTCCACTTCGTACAGAGACTGAACTGTAACATATGAATACTACACAATAAAGCAGAAAGTTCTTACATCTGTATCAAAAAAGCTTCCTCGAAATTTTATTGAACTTATTCCATATTCAGGATAATCTTAAGTTGTGCGAACAAGAAAAAGGGAGATGATCAAACTATCTTGTTTATTTAAAGTGTTAGCAGCAAAATTTTGACAGCTATTTCTATAACTGGATCTTTTCCAAATTTGGGTCAGAATTGTGGACAATTGAATATTGCAACTGCTCTAAATGGTTAATCTAGAGTCATGACACCATGTCAATGTCACACTGATTCAAAACATCTAAAATCCTTAGTTATTGAGGAAAATGTTTTAACAAAACTTTCTCAGGAATTTCTGGCAATATTTGAATTTTCTTTTTGCTGCTATGGTAAGTTTACAGTTGTCCTCGCTTCATGTCATGTCAAGTTTTATTTCATCTGGCATTTCTTTAAGGCCACAGTGACCTTGTGAAGTACAGCATCTGGATTTTCTGTAACATCTTCTATATGAAAATGGGGATATTGAAATGGGTTGACCCTGTATACTCTGAGACAGTCATGGCCTGTGTTGCCCAAAAGCTTCTTCCACGATTTTGGTTGTTGCTGTTATTGTTAAGATGCTCAACTGCTTTACTGTTGATACTTAGAGCTGTCCATTCTGTGCTGTTACTTGCCAATTTGGGTTTTAATGTAGGTCTCATAGCGTGTGTATTTTGAATCTGGTTTATATTTGACTTAATCTGGAGTGGTAAATTCAGCAGAAGGATGTATGTTTCTTGTCTGTTGGTGTTTTTTTTTTTAACATTCAATCATTCTTGAACAGCATTTTATTATACCATTAAATCATTCTTTTAGAGCAAAATTATTCTTTGGTTTAGTGCTTAGAATGTGTGTGTGTGTGTGTGTGTGTGTGTGTGTGTGTGTGTGTGCCTTGGTGGTGGTTGTGTGATGTGTCTGATGCATGGCAGGTGAAGGATGCTTGCTCTGTAAGACCAGAGCTGATGTAAAGGATGCTTGCACTGTAAGACCAGAACTGATGTAAAGGATGCTTGCTCTGTAAGACTGCAGCTGATGTAAAGGATGCTTGCACTGTAAGACCAGAGCTGATGTAAAGGATGCTTGCACTGTAAGACCAGAGCTGATGTAAAGGATGCTTGCACTTTAAGACCAGAGCTGATGTAAAGGATGCTTGCACTGTAAGACTGCAGCTGATGTAAAGGATGCTTGCACTGTAAGACCAGAGCTGATGTAAAGGATGCTTGCACTGTAAGACCAGAGCTGATGTAAAGGATGCTTGCACTTTAAGACCAGAGCTGATGTAAAGGATGCTTGCACTGTAAGACCAGAGCTGATGTAAAGGATGCTTGCACTTTAAGACCAGAGCTGATGTAAAGGATGCTTGCACTGTAAGACCAGAGCTGATGTAAAGGATGCTTGCACTGTAAGACCAGAGCTGATGTAAAGGATGCTTGCACTTTAAGACCAGATCTGATGTAAAGGATGCTTGCACTGTACGAGACAGAGCTGATGTAAAGGATGCTTGCACTGTAAGACCAGATCTGATGTAAAGGATGCACTGTAAGACCAGAGCTGATGTAAAGGATGCACTGTAAGACCAGAGCTGATGTAAAGGATGCTTGCACTGTAAGACCAGAGCTGATGTAAAGGATGCTTGCACTGTAAGACCAGAGCTGATGTAAAGGATGCTTGCTCTGTAAGACCAGAGCTGATGTAAAGGATGCTTGCACTGTAAGACCAGAGCTGATGAAGGATGTTGCACTGTAAGACCAGATCTGATGTAAAGGATGCTTGCAATGGTAAGACCCAGATCTGAGAAGAGGATGCTTGCACTTTTAACACCAGATCTGATTGTAAAGGATGCTTGCACTGTAAACCAGAGCTGATGTAAAGGATGCTTACTGCCAAACTTTGGTTTTAAGACCATAGCTGATGTAAAGATGCTTGCACTGTAAGACCAATCTGGATGTAAAGATGCAGGCACTATAAGACCTGATCTGATGTAAAGATCTTTGCACAGTAAGCCAGATCTGATGTAAAGGATGTTAGCACTGTAAGCAAAATTATTCTTGGAGTGCATGTTTTTGTGTTGTTTAAGGATGCACTGTAGTACCAGAGTGATGTAAGTGATGCACTGTAAGACCAGAGCTGATTAAGGATGCACTGTAAGACCAGATCTGATGTAAAGGATGCACTGTAAGACCGAGCTGATGCAAAGATGATGCACTGTAAGACCAGATCTGATGTAAAAGATGCTTGCATTGTAAGACCAGAGCTGATGTAAAGGATGCACTGTAAGACCAGATGCTGATGTAAAGGATGCCACTGTAAGACCAGACTGATGTAAAGGATGCTTGCACTGCAAGACCGACTGATGTAAAAGATGCTTGCATGTAAGACCAGAGCTGATGTAAAGGGTGCACTGTAAGACCGATCTGATGTAAAGGATGCTCACTGTAAGACCAGACTGATGTAAAGGATGCTTGCACTGTAAGACCAGATCTGATGTAAAGGATGCACTGTAAGACCAGACTGATGTAAAGGATGCACTGTAAGACCAGAGCTGATGTAAAGGATGCTTGCACTGCAAGACCGAGCTGATGTAAAGATGCTTGCACTGTAAGACCAGAGCTGATGTAAAGGTGCTTGCACTGTAAGACCAGAGCTGATGTAAAAGAGTGCTTGCACTGTAAGACCAGAGCTGATGTAAAGGATGCTTGCCAACTGATGTAAAGGATGCTTGCACTGCAAGACCAGAACTGAGGATTTTCATCTCTTGCTTGTACATGACTTCTCTGCAATAGGTCCATGAGATGTTAAAAGGAATAAGAGATCAACTACTGCTAATACTGTTGTAGTGTAGTGATAGAGCAATGAATAGTTGTGACTGAGGGAATGTGTAGATTCAAATCCAGTCAGTCAAAATTGTTGTGGAATTTTTGGGCAGAATGGTTCAGATGTTCACCAGCCAGTAACTAAACTCGAGGTTCCAGGTTCGTTCCCTGTAGAGGCTCAACTTTTCTCCTCAGTTTGACAGGAAAATCGAACTGAACGTTAGTCCTTGAATGGGCCAAGTCGACGTGTCCTTCGCGCACACCTTGAATCCACGCAATGTTAGACCAGTGCTTGCCTTTTGCTTGTTAAAAAAATGTATTAGAAGGTGATTTCCCCAGGTCCGACCCTGGAAAAGTTAGCTATCTTGCCTCCTAATCTGATAAAAAACTAGAACCTCCCGGTTTATGAAAACTATCTAGGTTAGGAGACCTCAGGACCTGGTCAACTCATGGGTTTATGTGCAGACTTAAGGCTTGTGCCATGATCATTCTGGATCTTCTCCATCACATGGCAGCTGTGACGTTAGTGCATATGAAATTCATTCGAACACTGGGGAAATCATCTTGAAACTGAAACTGGGCTGTAACCAGCTCCTTTGCAGAACTGAGTAAAATGGATTCATCAACTAGAAATACTGAGACCACACAATGAGTCTCCACCACTTCATGGATAAGTCATCAAGAAATTCTTGCAGCTTTTCCTGAGCCACATAACAGTAAATCATTACACCATTGTCAAAAGTGTCCCAGATTGTGGTCATTCATGCCCTGTGTCATGATGATCTCAAGTTTAGTGCTTCTGCCATTTCTCTGCCGGAGTTAAAGTTACACAAGTCTTAGGTGTTGGTGATTCATGGCGGTCATTACTAAACATATGGTGACAGTTTCTTTCAAAAATATGTCATGATTTCTGTCAATAGAGGGCTTAGTAAGTAGGCCTACTAAGTGTACTAGTTCAAAACTGGTTCTGCTGAACTCCAGTAAAATAGCTCTGTTTAGTGGATTGTTGGAGAGCCAGAATGATAGTCCTGGGGACACTGTCACTGAAGCAGCAAGCAAATTGGGCTTGTGGGAACAGATTAGGACAGAAGTAAATGAATGAATATAATAAAACACACTAAAACAAAAGAGTGATGAAAGAGAGAATGAGTACTGTGACTATCAGTTTCTATGAATGATAATTCGGTACTCTAATGCTAGGGGCTGAATTGCATGGGCTGGAGGTGGCTTGGTCCCTAGATGTGAGGTCTGTAGGCCCACTAGCATGTGGTTATGTCCTGGTGTACAAACTGAGCCAATATGTAAACAGTCACATATCATAGCCATGTGCATGTCTCTGGAAGAACAAAGGGTCTTGTTACACTGTCCTGCATGACCAAACTAACAGGTAGCACGCTGCATGACCAAACCAACAGGTAGCACGCTGCATGACCAAACTAACAGGTAGCACGCTGCATGACCAAACTACCAGGTAGTGACACTACAGGTGTGCCTCTTGGGATCAATTGACAATCCAGAATATTGGTGAAAAATGAATATTGGTGAAAAATGAACTTTAAAGGCTATGCCCACTTCGAACAGTCGGTAGTATATCTTAGTCAAAAACTGACACCTAACTGTTACTTAAAATCATTTAAAAATACATCAACCAACTGTTTCTGGTCAGATTCAGAAAGCCAAAAGTCTCTACCTGCTGCAAATAAACAAATTTAAAACATAAAGACAGAAGGAAAGAAGAAAGTGGAAGGAAAGAAGCGCAGAGAGAGATGTGAAGTATCTTTCTGTTTTTGACTCAGATATGTAGGCTACATATGCACCACATGTGTGTCAGAAAGGGTAACAAAGAAATAGAATGAAGCTAAGAGAGAGAGAGAGCGGGTACAGATTAGTGTATGTGACTGTCTCTTTGTGCATTTTCGCACATGTATGAAAGTTGATGTGCGAGAAATAAAGTAGAGGAAATCATAGCAAACAAGTGACACAAGACTGTCAACAAGCTACTGCTTTGAAATGAAAAAATAGCAGCTTGATGAGTCGTGTGACAAAGTTCTACTAAGAATAATCATGATGAAGATAAGGAATAGAATCAAACCAGAAACAGCAGAAGGACAATGTGAATATAATGAAGGGAAAGGAACTGTTAATCCCTTAAACATCCCGAGAACTCTCACAGAAAGATCAGTCGACTTGAATAAGGATCTATGTTTATGTTCTGTTGATTATAAGACATGAAAAATTGATCAACCAACTGGAAAAGCTCAATGCTGCAGGAAGAGATCTAAGAATAATAAGGAATATGTAATGGGAACAAACAGCAGCAATGAGAGTAGAAAATGGTATAAGCTCTTTTCAAAATATCAAGAGAAGGGTTACACATGAATGTGTTCTGTCACCAGATTTTTTTCCCACTTTATAACGAAACCACCATAGAAAATCTAGAAGAATGCCCTGGAATAAAAGTTGGGATAAAAAGTTGGAGGAAAAATAATAACCTTTGTTATGCAGATGACACTGTTCTAACTGCAGAAAATGAAAATGACCTACAAAACCTTGTGAATATAATAGAAATAGAAAGCAAAATTTAAGGGCTGGAGCTAAATGAAACGACTGAAATCATGGAAATCAGTTAAAAAAAAGAAAAGAAAAAAGAAACTCCATCATGTAAAATAACAGCAACTGGCACAACATTGAGACAAGTTGGTAAGTTTGAATATATGGGAACAGTCATCTCACCAGATGGCGAATGCACACTGGAAACATCTAGCAGAATTGGCCAATTTAAAACAGCATTCCAGAAAATGAAAAGCATTCTTACCAACAAATGGCTGTCAGTTAACATCAGGAAGAGATCCAAAACAAGAGTGACTGCCCGCGCCCAAGCAAACACAAACCAGAAGAACAAGAAAACCAATGTAAGCGCGTCTCCAACAAGACAAAACAAAACAAGCGCAAATTTTCGGCCAACTAGCCTTTGTCAAGACGCGCTTACATTGGTTTTCTTGTTCTTCTGATCAGGAAGAGAGTTCTTCTTAAGTGTCAAGTAGAACCATACGGATGCAAGGCCTGGGCTGTCAGCAAGCAAAATCAAAACAAGATCAAGGTAGCTGGAATGTGGTTCCAAAGAAGAATTCAGAGTTCCATGAACAGGAAACTAAACAAACGAGCAGATCTTGAGACAAGCAAACACAAACAGAACATTATGAAGAAGATTAGGAAAAGATGAGCAACATTTATAGGACATTTTACGAGACAAGGCAAATTTGAACACCATGTTAAAACAAGAAAGCTATAGCAAAAAAGAGCACCAGGTAGACCCAGGGAGAAAATGTTCAACAGTTTTGCAGAGTAGGTGGGACAAGAAGGGCATGAGATGGACTTGCAGTGACAAAAGATAAATTCGCACAAAGGGCTATGATCACGCCATGCGGCAAGGCAGATGATGATGATAGGTAAAACAGAGAGAGTGCGTTGTATGAGTATATATGTATGTGTTGTGTGAATAAGAAAAGCTACACAAACCATTTCTCCCCAAAGACTTTCTAGATCTAAATATAAAATAGGTGAGGGTCTTCCCATTATGGCAGCTGTGCCTATTTCTATCCATCGCTGCTCTGCTCTGCTTCCCTAAATAGATCTTTCCAGCAAATCCACAATGTGTTGAAATTCTTTTTCTTCAGTGTCAGCAGCAAGTATTTACCACAAAGCAATTTGTTTTTTAAAGTCAGTTCTGAAAGAGACAGAATGGGAAAAAGGACGACAGGTGGAAATGGATTGATTGGGATTTCTTGGAGTTTTTTGGTTGGATTTTTACCACTTTTGTATACTGTAACACTAGTTTTATTTAGACTTGCTGCACATTACACATCTAAAAAACACAGACTGTAATACATACATATGACATATCAAACCACATAAACACACGTACCAAAGTGATTACATACTCACAGGGTTTAACAATACATACAGGTATCTATGATCTTGGACATACAGATTACTGGCTCAGGATGTCGTATGCATAAGTGGCATTACATTTCAATAAATTTATCTCCAACACAAAAAGCACCAGTTAGGCAGCAGTGAATACACTTAACCCTTTGACTCCCGAACCTATCCAACAACTGCCCAAACTTAAGCCTTTGACTCTCTCACCCTGTCCACCACTTCCTGCAGGAAGCTGGTGGACAGGGTGAGAGAGTCAAAGGATTAAAGTTTTGCTTTGCATCCACAGTTGACAAAGCACAATGTTAAAGGGTAGAGTGAGGGAGTCCAAGGGTTCAGCACATGTTGAGTATTTCCCAGAGTAACTTGTTCAAATATCCTCCTCCCCTCTCTCACATACATGAACATGCACACTCAGACACTGTATAATCACTCTCTCTCTCCTCTCTCTCTCTCTAACGTAACAAACAAGCTTACAAGAACCAGAGTATAAACAGTTTTATTCACTCAACATTTTCAGTAGTTATATTTAAAACTCAAACAAACTGATGATAAGCTACTTCTTATGTGGATGAACTATGTAAAATCAACTGACTGAGAACTGAATTTTATCAACTGCTGGCCGCAGTCATTCATTAAAAAAAACACATTGCTGGAACACAGGATCTGTCAATCATAAACAAATAATGAATCACTTTTTCACAGATAATGTAAAACACATGTACTCACTCACCCAATGTGGGAGGATGGACATATGTAAAATAACCACCGCATTTGGCAAGATGGCATAAGAAATTAATAGTCACAATAACAAAAACAAATCCCCCCCCCCCCTCCCTCACGTCTTCATTAAATTGATCACGCAGTTCTCACCCCTTCTGCTCCCTCACACTATTCACCTGCTTCTGTGGGAACCTGGTGGTCAGGGAGAGGAATTCATATGGTAGGTTAAAAAAGTAAATTTTTTGATTCTGTATCTTTTCAACTTTTGCTTGAAACGTCCCACCTCTTCATGTGACCGTAACAAACTGAAGCTATCTATCAATGATCACTGGCTCCTTTTCAGTAAACTGTAAATTGTATAAACTCTCAAACACATGAACTGCTAAACGTACAACTGATATGATCACTGTAAATAGTGTAAGAAAATTATGCACAAATGTTTTAAGCACAACTTTATGTGAACAATTAAACTTATGATAATGCAGATACAGGCATCAAATATGGTAATACAACTGATCCAACTTGAAAAATGTTCATACACACACACACACACACACACACTATGTATGTATGTATGTATGTATATATGTATGTATGTATGTACGTATATATGTATGTATGTATGTACGTATATATGTATGTATGTATGTATACATGTATGTATGTATGTATATATGTATATATGTATGTATACATATGCATGACAGCTGACCACACTCCAGCATGAGGGATTCACCACAATCAACAAACAGAGGCCTTCACACATTTAACAAATTAAGACCAGTCTAATCGATACAACATTTTACAAAATTAAATCAGGCACTTCAAGTGTAACCTCATCAAACTTTCTATATGTGAACATGGTAAAAATTAACACGTAAACTTGCAGAATCAATCTCACGCCCTTTGGTTTGCACTGAAATGAATATTTATTTACAAAAATGGAAAAAAATCTACATGGCCACAAAATGATAATGGCTGGACATATGGACCAAGGTTAACATTCTAACGTGTCTATGAGACAAGCTTAACTTTAATACAGGGGCTTCGCTATGTTCATGTGATTTAAACAAGATCAAATCCAAATACATGCCATGGATAATGCTTAATTAAATGACAAACATCCATTCAATCAATGCAGTTTTGATATAAATTTCCTTTTGTCTTCTTGTCATTTTTCAATCAATACCATTCTGTGAATGTATACTGACACGTTCCTTCTTGTCCTTTTGTCAAGACAACCGTATTCTGTACGAGTATACAACAGATCGAGGGTCTGGGATCTCATTAAAACCTGATCCCAAGTGATAGACCAAAACCATACATGAAAAATGAACAGACAGAAATATTTTGATCACTCTTGGCAGGCAGAGCATATGTTATTAAAAAGTATGACACAACTGGACAAAAAACAATATCACTGGTGTTTGTTGTATACTTTCAGCCACATACAAACAATAAGTAGGCCTATTGTAAAATGTAGGAACTGCTGATATCAAAATCATAAAGCTACATTTGTATCTCACAGGTTCCATTTGTTTTCCAAACATGCAAATTCAGGCTTCAGTGTGTTTCAGCATGTTACACAGGTACACTTACACATCTGTGTTCCACCAAAATTTGGAATTTTAAACATAATAACAATACATGGATTCGGGGATTTCAATTTATATTAACATGTAATATAGGGAGACTAATACATGTTGGGTTCAATTTATATTAACATGTAATATAGGGAGACTCATACAGTCACACTAAGTTACAGACAATGATAGCCTTTTAAGTTTAATATATAAATAAAATTTCAAAAAATGTAAATTCAAAAAAGAAAATCTGATTAAGAGTTTTCAATCTGACCTGACTGATAGAAACTCTTTGCTGTTACATGTATCATACTGATGATGGGGAATGCTACAACACAAATGTTTTTTTCATAACTACTGAGACGGCAACAACAAGCAGTTTGATACAAATATTAAAAATAATCAGGAAGACTTGAACACAACCCTGACTCAAACTTGCTGACATTGATGCAAGTGGATTTCTATTACACTGCAAAATACCTCAAATTGTATAAAAATCTTCCCATTCATTACAAAAAAGAAGGTTCAACAGTATACTGCAGAGATTATCCAATATATGACATAATTCTTTTCTGTTCTTCAGAAGCCAGCTTGAAATATTAAGAAACAAACAGTATAAATCACAAGTCTATTTTCTACTGCATTCTCTGTTCCTATTACAGTAAATACTTTTGGTGCCAATACTGCATAAATACAACCAGATATGGAAACATACTATACAATACATGTGACGTGTACAAATAATGAACTGCTACTGACAAAACAGACTATACATGTGATGGTGCAGAAACTATGGACTGCTACTGACAGTACAGAACACTGAACTGCACACATTCATTTCCTTATTACTGAAAGAATCAACCTTCCACACAAACAAACAGGGGGGGGGGGGGGGGGGGGGGAGTTAGAACTGAAAAGGAAACAAAAACCAACTCAATCGTTAGCCACTTTTTAATTCTGCTATTTTGATGCTTCACAACATGGCACTGGGAACATTAGCACACCAGGAGAGAGCTGCTGAAAAAAAGGTTGAATGAGGGCATTCATTACTGCAGTTGTACAGTTTTAGTATGCACTGTAGTGTACACATATAACCGAAAAAATCTGACAGAAAGCAAAAACAAACCCCACAAAAAACATTAAATATTTATCGTTCATTAATCAACACTTACAGCCATAGGCTGATTCAGTGATTATCATACAAATGGGAAGATGTCTCAAAACAAAAATCAGCCTGACAGTAGGCACATTTTAACCCTTTGATTTCCGCACCTTGTCCACCAGCATCCTGCATTGCCAGCCATGCTAGCAAAGCAAAAACTTAACCTTTTGACTCCCTCAATCTATTCACCAGCTTCCTGCAGGAAGATGGTGGACAAGGTGAGTGGGTCATAGGGTTAAGATTTTGCAGTTGTGGGATATGATGCAGGAGTCAAAGGTTTGATGCGGGAGTCAAAGGGTTAACATTTGAACAAGGACAAGGAGAGAAAATGTTCACACACACACACACACACACACACACACACACACACACACACACACACACACACACCACGCACGCACGCACGCACGCACACACACACACACAGAGGAGAAGTTTCGAGCTCCTGGAATGGTCACCCACAACACTCAAGTATTTAACATAAATATGCATGTACTCCTTTACATTTCAACCTCATCTAACCATGAAATGGAAGTTAATGAAAATAAACGTGAAAATGTGATTGGCAAAAGAATCCCATAACACAACAATCTAACCGGTGTCTGTGCGTAATTCTGATTAAGAACTGAAGTAAAAAAGCGTAAACAGTATAATTCAAAATATTACATTGTAGGGCAATGGAACATACAGAAACAGACCAGAGAATCAAAATCAATCCCTTGACTGCTGAGCATTACTGACTCCAGTAAATACCACAATGCTAAGCCACTTTGATCTTGATCCAAAATACAATCAGTACCGGGTATTACAAAGAATAAACACTGTCAGTCAGTACTGGGTATTACAAAGAATAAACACTGTCAGTCAGTACTGGGTATTACAAAGAATAAACACTGTCAGTCAGTACGGGTATTACAAAGAATAAACACTGTCAGACAGTACTGGGTATTACAAAGAATAAACACTGTCAGTCAGTACTGGGTATTACAAAGAATAAACATTGTCAGTCAGTACTGGGTATTACAAAGAATAAACACTGTCAGTCAGTACTGGGTATTACAAAGTATAAACACTGTCAGTCAGTACTGGGTATTACAAAGAATAAACACTGTCAGTCAGTACTGGGTATTACAAAGAATAAACACTGTCAGTTAGTACTGGGTATTACAAAGAATAAACACTGTCAGTTTGTAATGGGTATTACAAAGAATAAACACTGTCAGTCATGTACTGGGTATTACAAAGTATAAACACTGTCAGACAGTACTGGGTATTACAAAGAATAAACACTGTCAGTTGTACTGGGTATTACAAAGTATAAACACTGTCAGTAGTATGGGATATTACAAAGAATAAACACTGTCAGTTAGTACTGGGTATTACAAAGATAAACACTGTCAGTCGTACTGGGTATTACAAAGAATAAACACTGTCAGTTAGTAGTGGTATTACAAAGAATAAACACTGTCAGTCAGTACTGGGTATTACAAAGAATAAACACTGTCAGTCAGTACTGGGTATTACAAAGTATAAACAATGTCAGTTAGTACTGGGTATTACAAAGTATAAACACTGTCAGTTAGTACTGGGTATTACAAAGAATAAACACTGTCAGTCTGTACTGGGTATTACAAAGTATAAACACTGTCAGTCAGTACTGGGTATTACAAAGAATAAACACTGTCAGTCAGTACTGGGTATTACAAAGTATAAACACTGTCAGTTTGTATTGGGTATTACAAAGAATAAACACTGTCAGTTAGTACTGGGTATTACAAAGAATAAACACTGTCAGTCAGTACTGGGTATTACAAAGTATAAACACTGTCAGTTAGTACTGGGTATTACAAAGAATAAACACTGTCAATCAGTACTGGGTATTACAAAGAATAAACACTGTCAGTCAGTACTGGGTATTACAAAGAATAAACACACTGTCTTTTGAACATCAACAAAAATTAAAATTCCAGTTTTGATCATTCACCATTTTTGATCATGCCACCACTATTAAAATCAACAGAATTTTAGGCCTGCCATAATTTGATCAAAAACTTTACTCGAAGTACACAATGTCTTGTTAGCAGTATACCCAGACAACTACAGTGAATGAAGGCAGAAAGCAAATTCACTAACAACTCTTTTAAAAATACCTAATGTCTAGGGAAACAATCTTTTGTTCAGTCATTTATAAATACCTTATGTCTGGGGAAACAATCTTTTTTTCAATACCTTATGTCTGGGGAAACAATCGTTTTTTCAGTCATGTTATGTACAAATATTTCAAAAGCAACAATTGTCCAATGGTGCAACTGGAGTTTGTTCAAGAGGGATTCATCATACTCAGGTAATTCTATATGCACTCCAATCAAACCTGCCAATAATTCCAGCAGATTCTCTGGGCCTATGCAAAGCCCTATGCGTCAGCAAGGTCTTGAAGGGGAAGGGGAAAAGGTAGCCATTCAACACTATGCTGACACCACCAGAATGACGGAAACATTAAGATAAGCGGCAAACAGGCCATTTTTATGTTGCAGGCTGGGAATGAACTCAAGATATTAGATCTTAAGTCCACGGTTCTATCAGAACAAGCAGCCGGCATGTGGTGCTATTGATTTAGCTGCCGCACACTTCTAAGTCTCGGCATTCTATCTGCCTGCTTATCATATTAACAAACAAATCTGTTCATTACTGGGAGATGTGCCCATTACTGCAGTAGGTCCACTTGTTTCTTATAGTTAATGCCACAGAAGTTGTAGACTGACACAGCTCAGTGCTGGAAATGTGCTGTTGAATATTTTTATGCTGAACTTTCCAACACAAGAGAAAACCAACAGCAGTGTCTGACAAACAGATGATAGCATCACACTGAGTAGTAACTCAACAATGCTCGTTTATTAATGAGCAGGTTTCTCAGACACAGTCAAGCAGTATACAATAACGCAAATAAAAACGAATCCATCTAACTCAACCATACACACACTGGAGATCACACAAAAGACAGGTTGACTTCAACGATTCACTGACAGCAATCCATCTAACTCAACCATACAGACACTGCAGATCACACAAAAGACATGTTGACTTCAACGATTCACTGACAGCAATCCATCTAACTCAACCATACACACACTGCAGATCACACAAAAGACAGGTTGACTTCAACGATTCACTGACAGCTGAGTTTCCCACAGAACAACAACCAGTAATACTATTTCATTCTCCCATGAAGTTTTCATTGCCTGAACACCCCCCCCCCCCCCCACACAACACTGTTACACATACACACGCCCATACACACAGGTAAATCTAATGCACATTGAAAAAAGAAGAAATAAGACAAAACAGAAAATCAAACAGTTAAGTGCCAACATTTCATATCAACTTATAAATCACAAATATGGAGAACAGAAAAACTCTGACGATAAAAGATTGGTGATGTTAAAAAAATTAAAAGAAAACACAGACAAAAAAACTGGAGGAACTATCAAAACAAATTATAAATGTCCAAAACATTTAGAGTTGGTGCATTATAGTTCTTTGTGCATACATGGATATTCGTTGCAATCAAAAGAGGCAATACTGAACAAATCATGCAATCAAATGAACTTAAAGTCTACAGACATACTCTAACTTCACAAAGGAATGTGCGCACACCAAAAAGGGAAATAGAACACAAGGCATAACAGCTTACCACAGACTTCTATAAACTGTGACTTAAAAGGTGATATTATCACCATATAGTTATCAACCTGTCACTTTGTTACTGTTATTTTTTGTTTAAGCCCAGCCGACAACGTAAAGCCATATTGGGGCTATAACCGTTTACAAACATACAAAGGAAAAAAGATTAAGTACACATATCAATGCACATAAGCACATAATCTAAGGATATGCCCCTGACACTGACCACTCTGCCCAATTTATGACACAGGGGATATAAACAAAATACCTGAATACAAATTTAAACGTAAATAAGAACTCTAAAACATAAAAATGGTCCTAAATTACATTAAATTACTTTCACAAATCACATCTTCCAAGAGCCAAAAATGCACCTAATACATGTATCCAATTATCAATCCTAAGAGAAAGTATGTAAGACTTTATAGAACACATACAGGTGAATGGACCAGCAAGGCAGAAAATGATAGGAAAAAATGACAGAAAGCTAAAGAGCAAGACAGAAACAAAGAGAGTGACAGAAAAGAGAAATTTCTAGCACAAAATTTCCATGAGGTGGGAAAATTATTTATACTGAAAGATCCCCCAGCTTCCCCTGGGAGGAAACCTGTCATCTACCAACTCTCACATGATTCTTGAGCATACTGTAACCCAGTCAACCATGATCCTTTATACCCTACGTAAAATCGAGACTCCAACTCATGTCACTGGATGATAACATGAGAACAACCATCACCCTGGTCCGGTCTTTTCAACAATGTGCAGCAATTTTTGTTACCTGCGTTTTCTTTTTTAAAGTGTTGTAATGCCATCCAAAACAAAAACAAACAAAAACTCAAAATAAAACAAAACTCGAAACTCTTAAATAAATCTTTAATAAGTTGACAAAAACAACAAATCTGAATGTTTCTGAAAATCATAGGCTATTCAAGCTGAATAGAACTCCCTTGACATGTTCCACAGGGAAAGGGTCTTAACCCCACTACCTTCCTTACTAATTAACCCCACTACCTTCCTTATTAATTAAACCCAATACCTTCCTTACTAATTAACCCCACTACCTTCCTTACTAATTAACCCCACTACCTTCCTTACTGATCAAACAATTGCAAGAAACTCTAGGAATTCCTGGACATCAGAAGATCCTAAGAGGAGAAGCGTCCCCTCCCAAGCAAGTGCCTCTGCTAAACATCTTACACTCTAAGCGGACAGGGTGATCCAGGTCATGACTCCCCTCTACTCTCACTCATTCTTTCTTTTTTTTTTTTCATAAAGAAATTAGTCCTCCATCTGGGCTCAAACCCATAAATCCAAAACAGTCAGGTCAAGCCAAAGTCAACCTTGTAATGGAAGTCTTAACCACTTAACTATTGGCACCTACTGTATGTACATTGGGGAATCCTTACAGAGTTCACTTTCGTTCATCCTCAACTAGATCCAGCTGGAATTCTTTTCATCTGCTTTTGACACTGCCAGCTGTTTCATGAGGTCATGGGCAGATATGCCCACCAACCACCTTGTTCCAACCTCTATTGCCAGGACTTTGGCTTGGAAAACGGATTTCCTCAGGTTGCTGGCAAGACTGGTTTATTTTTCAGTCTTGTAGATACAGGCTTCCTCCAGTATGTGACTCATCAGCACAAAATCAGTGTTGATTTGATTTTGGTGTATTGTGAAGTATATATACATTTCTGAAATCTACAATCTTTTCTGGTCATTTTGATATGTAACTGGATGTTGTAAGGTGAAAAATGCAGAAATCGGCCATCTGAAATGACATATACCTTGCACAGTGATTTTGACATCACATTTTCCTTATCAACCTGAATTCCATTTGGCAGAAAGGCTATTTTCAGGTGAATCACACAGCCCGAATAAGCCAAGACAAACCCTATCAGCAATGTACAACATGGGGCCCGGGGCTCTGCAGAGGACACACTACATGTGTATTTCTGTCAAAACTACGCAATCTGAGTGAAAATGACCCAATTTTGACCATGTACATCAAAGAAAAGCTTGATTTTGAATAATTTAATATCACTTAAGATAAATCTATACACTTATATGAAAGTTTGGTTCAAGGGGAGCATCTCTTCTGATTTTGTCTCTATCGTGATTCCACTAAGCAAGTTAGCACTGGTTTCATGCTGAAAAGTCACAACTGGCAATAGACTGGTACAACGTATTAAAAAAATTACATTTTACATGCTGCAAAGGAAACATCACGATCATGACAAGACAACCGAGAAGATTTTGGACCATCAATGGATCTATACACGTACTATACTACTATACCATTATGTAGAAGTTGTCTACTTTATGTACCAATACCTGGTTACCATCCCTTTGGCTTTGAACATTCTAGGTGAAGAATATTTTCATCATATTTTATTTTTGTTGTTGTGATACAAAACATACATGTAGAAGTACACAAATTCAGTCAATTATCAAAACATCTAAATGGTATCTAGCAGACCGGGTTTCTTTGTTATAACATTTACAGTACCTAGCAACTTCAATTTATTATTTCCTGTTTTGTCTTAATACATTCTAACAATTATGGCTTGTTGAGTTACATACTCTGTAAAAATTGAGCTCATCGGACTACACATGGTAAATTCATCGAACTACACATGGTAAATAACATACATTAGTAATACACAATGCTCTGTTTATCAAACATACACAAGATAGTCAATAAATCAAATAGGTAATCTGTAAATCAAATAAAGTCTCTTGCAAACAATGAAACATACAAGAAATTTTTTAACTTTTAAGACATTCTCACTGCAGCAGTTATATTGCTATACGCAGCAGAAAACCTACTCAAACTTAAAAAATGACTCAGACTCATATTTTGAGGAAAATTGAAATGGATGTACTGGCTTTAATTTCCAAACATATACAATAATCAATGATAAGCAATTAATATAATTATCATGTTGTCACATACCAATCATGGAAACTGCTCAAGACAAAACATTCTGAAACTATGGAAAGAGGGAACTTCTTTGGGGAAAAAAATTGTGAAACTATGGAAAGAGGGAACTTCTTTGGGGAAAAAAATGGTGAAACTATGGAAAGAGGGAACTTCTTTGGGGAAAAAAAATGGTGAAACTATGGAAAGAGGGAATTTCTTTGGGAAAAAAATTGTGAAACTATGGAAAGAGGGCACTTCTTTGGGAAAAAAATTGTGAAACTATGGAAAGAGGGAACTTCTTTGGGAAAAAAATTGTGAAACTATGGAAAGAGGGAATTTCTTTGGGGAAAAAATTGTGAAACTATGGAAAGAGGGAATTCTTTGGGAAAAAAAATTGTGAAACTATGGAAAGAGGGAATTTCTTTGGGAAAAAAACATTCTGAAACTATGGAAAGAGGGAACTTCTTTGGGGAAAAAACATTCTGAAATTATGGAAAGAGGGAACTTCTTTGGGGAAAAAACATTCTGAAACTATGGAAAGAGGGAATTCTTTGGGGAAAAACATTGTGAAACTATGGAAAGAGGGAATTTCTTTGGGAAAAAAATTGTGAAACTATGGAAAGAGGGAACTTCTTTGGGGAAAAAAATTGTGAAACTATGGAAAGAGGGAACTTCTTTGGGGAAAAAAATTGTGAAACTATGGAAAGAGGGAACTTCTTTGGGAAAAAAAATTCTGAAACTATGGAAAGAGGGAATTTCTTTGGGAAAAAACATTCTGAAACTATGGAAAGAGGGAACTTCTTTGGGAAAAACATTCTGAAACTATGGAAAGAGGGAACTTCTTTGGGGAAAAACATTCTGAAACTATGGAAAGAGGGAACTTCTTTGGGGAAAAACATTCTGAAACTATGGAAAGAGGGAATTTCTTTGTGAAAAAAATTGTGAAACTATGGAAAGAGGGAACTTCTTTGGGGAAAAAAATTCTGAAACCATGGAAAGAGGGAATTTCTTTGGGGAAAAAAATTCTGAAACTATGGAAAGAGGGAATTTCTTTGGGAAAAAAATTCTTCATAGATTGAAATCTGTGCAATCTGAGGAATTTCTCAGCATCTAATTCTTGTGTATTTTACATTCAAAAGTTTCAACTTTTTGGTGTGTTGGTAAAAGGCAACAAACAAATAGAAAACAGTACACGGAAATATTGATTCATTACAATTCTCAATTCTTTTCCAACACACCCAACATTCAAAATTATCCCACACTGGAACAAAACCACCAAGACATAACATGGCTGTAGGAATGAGTTAGAATGTTGCGTCCAAAGTCGCTTCAGTGTGTGTATGTGCCCGCTTTAGTAACTATATACATGTAACTTTTGAAGAGCAATGGGTAGGGAGCATGCAGCTGTATTACTTGACTCAGTAAATCTTTAACTGGTAGGGATACAATTTCTTTCTCTCTCTCTCTCTCTGTCTGTTGGTCTGTCGGTCTGTCTGTCTCTCTCTCTCTCTCTCTGAGAATCCAAGGAAATTATAGGGGGGGGGGGGGGGGGGTTTCCTGCGGAGACTTGGCTGGATTCCACTGAAAACAGCAGATCTGAGGAGAATTCCCAAACCTGGCATATAAACATACACTCCCTAAATGAGGATGAATTTACTAAGACATTTTGCTTTTCCTGCCTTACAGCTTTTTGGTTCATGTCTTAAATCACATGCTGTTCACTTTGTGTGTAAATTATCAACATTTATGGCTCACTGTAGGAAGACATCACTAACACAACAAATGTACATCTAATGCAAGGGATAAAAAAAAAAACATGGAGGTAAGTTCAGTGGTAATAATGTAACCACTCAGTAGTAAAATTTCCATATGATCAGCATTTTTTACATAATCAACACCAGCTTTCACAATCAAAGTCCAAACCTGTTTACACTGTTGCAAACTATGGGAAGCTCAAGTCAAACTATGGGAAGCTCAAGTCAAACTATGGGAAGCTCAAGTAGGCTAACTGGTTACCAGCTTTCACACGAAAATAAAGGCAGTAATAACTGATTGTCACTTTTAAACCCTTGCTAATCAATTGTTTCAAACATAAAATTAGACCAGCTGTTTCTCTCTGTCATCACGTTAGCCAACAATAATTGTATATACTATTATACAATTAAAACAATATCTAACAAAAACATGCCATAAAACTAAGCCAACTGTCAAATGATATGTAGAATAATGAATACTTTTATAAAATTATTCAAATCCTCTTTTCCTGCACCTCTACTCTCCCCCCCCCTCCCCCACCCACACACACACACACTACACAATCTACCATGAGTCACAATTAAAATATTTACTTTACACTGTTACTGTGTATTTTCTACTTCATGGTAATTAACATGTACAAACAGCCTTTTCTTTCACCTGTTTGCATTTGAATTTAAGACTTCCCAATCCCTGATGGCAGTTATATTATTTTAGCTTTTGCTGACTATATCAACAGTACATTTGTGTAAAAGTTATTCATAAATCCAGTACTATTCCACACTTGTAATGATTTATCAGTATCTATTTTTAGATGTATTGACTCTACAACAAAAATAATGATTATATTTCGGTAGTCCAGCTGATTCTCCGATCCCCTGTTGGCAGATTGTTATGAAGACTTAATTCACTGTTGTATGTTATTATCTGACAATGTTAATTCATTGTTCAGAATTATTAATTGTTTCCCTCTTACATTCAAACTCCCACCCCCCACCTTTTTTTTTTCTTTTCTCTTTTTTCTCCATTTTCTCTCTTTTTATATTTTCCTTGTGCATGTTTAAGAGTGTTTAAGTGTGTGTGTGTGTGTGTGTGTGTGTGTGTGAACGTGTGTGTGTGTGTGTGTGTGTGTGTGTGTGTGTGCATGTGTGTGTATGTATGTGTGTGTGTGTGTGTGTGTGGTGTATGTGTGTGTGTGTGTATGTGTGTGTGTGTGTGTGTGTGTGTGTGTGTGTGTGTGTGTGTGTGTGTGTGTGTGTGTGTGTGTGAGCGTGTCGTGTGTGTGTGTGTGTGTGTGTGTGTGTGTGTAAAATCACTACTGTGAACAGACATTAAATAAAAGATTGCTTCCTTCCTTCCATATCCTAGAGTCTTACCACATATCCTTCTGTATAACTTGTAAAACAGTGGTTACCAACAAAACTTCAGTTAAATATGCAAATTACTCCTTACCAGCAAAACACAGACACACATTAAGCACATAGGCATTTTCATGTGTCACTGTGAATTTTAAGGTGATGACAGTAATAGGCATCATACCTATATTATACATAAAAAGGCTCAAGACTGTTCCAAAAATGGTTTTCTTCCATTTTCATTGTTGTTTTAGCCCCTCTCCCCACTCCCTTTTTTTTTTTTTTTTTGGTGGGGGGAGGGGGGGTTGAGTAAAGAAATGCATTCTATGAAAACTGTGAAAGTCTCTTTTAATTCTACTATCATCAACATCTGTTGAAACATATCTTTTTCTCTTTAAGCTCTTACAAATGCAGTATGTGACGTTAGTGAGTGTGTGTGTATACATGTGTATATATGTGTTTCATTGTGAGTCCAATGTTGCATTCTTATGTAAATATGTGTGTGTGAGTTTTATTCCACAAATTACCTGCTGATGTTTTCCATTTTGTCAACTGAACCATGTACAACATGCTGAACTTTGATAATCTGAGAGGTGTGTGCTGTGCCAATGTTTTAAGATAACCATTACTATCATTAAATCCCATGTCGGGATGCCAGCAGGCTCTTTCAGTATAAATAATATTCCCATCTTCTGGATATTCTGTGCAAGAAATTTTTCCTTTTCTGTCACTCTCTTTGTTTCTGCCTTACTCCTCTGCTTTGCTTGTTCATTCACTAAAGTTACATTTTCCATAATACTTTACATACCTTCTGTCTATTAGGATTTATAATTGGGTACGCAGATCAACTGTTTTCTTTTAGCTCTAAGGAAATGCGAATGCCTAGTGGCAAATTTAGGTATTGTAGATGAGATTTTAAGCACGTTTTGGAGTACTTTTACTAATATGTAATGCATTTGTATTCAGGTCTGATTTCTTAATCGCATTGATGATAAATTCATCAAAATGGTCAGAGCAAGGGGTATATACCTTAAATTGCACGCTGAATGCAATGACATATATTATGCACTAAATTTTCTTTTCCAGGTTTTCTTATGTTCTAGATCACTGATGCAAGAATATGTGTACTGTTCTTTTTCAGGGTTATCCATGTATTTAGATATGACTGTTTTGTTTGAGATGGTTTTTCACACAAATACGGCTCTGAGCAGGCAAATTATTCAACCTTTTTACTCATAGCTATCATGTTCCATTATGCTGGGTTTCATGTCTCTCACATTCATAACTGTCTTCTCTTCTTTCAGTTCTTTCTGTGCTTTTTATTTTAATCATAAACATTTTTTCCTCTTTTCTGTCTTACTGTTTCTTTCAAAATGTTATTCCACACTTGATTTAATATGTATGAATAGAATACTGTAAAGCCAGTAAGAGGAAAACATATCACAAATATATTTAAGTACACATACACAATCATTCGTTGCTCCATTTAATGATTCACCAAGTCGTGTTATCCAACTGAAAATGCTAATGAAAGACAAAAACAGCCACTTTTAACAATAGCAACATTTCAATACCTTGATAATCTTTTACCTGGATGCATCTCTCCATGAACGGATCCACCACACCATAAGTATCAACCATGAATATTATTTGAATATTTCTGTGGTAAGCACATTCTGCTTGAAGAAGCACAGGTCTCTAATGTTCTTAAAATCTGACTACTGACAGGAGAAAAAAAGAAAAGCACCAAATTCACTGATTATCATCTGTTTGTATTTACTGACATGCATACGGACAGACACAATTGGATATTTGCATAAGATCAGTCTGTTTTAAATCACGGCACAAGAATGAACACATACATACATCAGCACTGGACACATCCATACGCATGCAGCACCAGAAAACGCACAAAAAGGTATACACCTGCATACGGCAACATTTGTGTGCAAAACTCATGAATGAAACGCACACTGACATGACACATATGTACCCATACTTCATCAGAATACATCACACACACACACACACACACACACACACACACACACACACACACACTTGCAGGAGATAACATCTGTACACACGCTGCACAAGAACATAGGCAAGGTCTACCAAATGAATGTGTGTTACGTTTGCTGCTTGAGACCCTGATGTCGTGCTGTTTTCTCCTGGAACAAGCTGCGGATCATCAACACCTGGGTCAGCCCCACAGTGATCATAATCACCAGTTGAAACGCTGAGAAGTTGTTGACTCGTGAGAAGTTAGCTTCTGCCACATTGCGATCTCTGGCTTCATGAATTTTGATCAGGTTCTGAAGCTGGATAGACTTGTCCAGGTTATCTTTGGCTCGGTCGATGATGCCCTTAGAAATACAGAAAAATAGCAGAGCTTAGTATGCAAAATTATCACAACTTTACAGTCTTTAGGACATCTTAAGTTTTAAAATTATAACCAAAATTTGTTCTATCAATTATGAAGTATAATGCAAAATTATCACACAATCTTTACACCTTAGGTTTTAAATTTATAACTAACAAATTTTCTATTGATTATGATCTTACAAATTTCCCACTTTAAGCTATATTACGTTTCCTTATGATTTTGTCCAGACATTTTTTTGTCAGTTGTAGTGTCTATGTGATAGCAGGGTTGGATTAGATATTGGGAGGGTTGGTTTATATTTTTTTCAAATCTTAGCATGCCAATTAGATTTTGTGAAAGACTCAGAGTCACTAAGAGGGCAGAGGAGGGGAAAATAGGGAAAAAATCCCATTTTATAACCATGGCAAAGAAACACATACAGAGGGAGAAAATGGGGGAAAAGTCACATAACCAAGGCAAAGAAACACACACAAATACTTATGATTAAGAACAATGACACAATGTTTCCCTCTTTACTGTCTTTAGTTTCCTATCTATCTCTCTCTCTTCTCTCTCTCTCTCTCTCTCTCTCTCTTCTCTCTCTCTCTCTCTTTTTTTTTGGTTATTGTTATTTTCATCTTCTTTTCACTTTAAATTTTTTCACCAGCATATTTTGATCTTCCATCTCAAATCAAGTCCCATAATCTGAGTTGGATTAAAATCTTTTCTTTTTTCTTTAATGAACACGCTGATTATCAAAGAAGTTTGTAAATCTCTACAAGAGTGCTCTTAGTCATACCTTAAGATCTTCCACTGTGAGATCCACCATATCTTTCACTTCTTCCATATCAATATTCCAGTCATCACCATCATCATCATCGTCATCATCATCATGTTCTGCAATCAACTCAAAGAAAACCACCTTTGGAGACATTCGGCTAAAGCTGTTATCAAAGCATATCATGTATTCTCCATCCACATCTGTTTCAAATCTGAAAACAGAAAAATCAAAATATTCTTCTTGAAAGTACAGACCAATGTTAGTATTACTCATGGGCTACTGAATGCTGAATAGCTTCATTAGTTCATAGTTCTATTTAGTATAAAACATATAGCTTCATATTCTATTTAGTATAAAACATATAGCTTCATAGTTCTATTTAGTATAAAACATATAGCTTCATAGTTCTGTTTAGTATAAAACAAACACCTTGCGACACTTTACTGAACAGTCATCAGTTCCTAATTTCTGATTCCCCACATGCATAAACAAAATGTACAGACCCCAAAATTATTCAAAGACACAACCAGCCATTCAGCCAATTCTTGTTCCCAGGAAGACCACTGGAGAGCAGCTGAAATGTTAACAACTTGATATTTAAATCAGTGACTGACTTCATGAAGATCATTTCACTTTATAACTATAAGGTATGGCAGAGTCAGTTATCAACCTACATTCCCAATACCATATCAACATATAATATATATGCAGATCTATAGTTACATAAGAATACAACTACAGTACAGTGAGTGCATTAGCGGTTTCCATCATGTTGATGACAGACAGTGATCAATACATCATCACTCTCGTGGCTGTACTTTTTTTTTAACAAACACATACAGTTTCATGATATTGATAATAAATATGTATATAACTATAAGCAGCACATGTTAATCTGTCTCACTTTGAGTTTGAAACACATTCATTTAGTATTCTCATGTAAAGTCAACAGACTTTTTTTGCCATATGACAAAATTTCACCAAGACATCTGGCCATCCAAGCATAATGCAACTTGAAACATTTGTATCATTAACATCAAAGGTCATTAAATTCTATATACTATAAATTTCAGAACTAGATTAGATTTAGAACTACTAACACTGGTAACAGTTTAAAGCTAAAAGTAATACAAAAAGCAAAACAGTAATGTCAAATACAAACAATGATTGGTCATCTATCATCTATTACTCACCTGATCACATTTTCTGTCTTTCGACTTTCCATCTGTAAGACACGGCCACTGGGTGCATAGACTGCACAGTCAATGTCGAGGTCACCACCATCAATCACCTAGATGAGACAGTCATGCATCAAAAATGAAAATGTATGAATAAATTCATCACTTTATAAAGTATATCTAACATTTTCCATTTCCTGTATATAATATATAATTTTCATGCGCAATGATTTTCAAAAAGGAAAAAATGGCAATGGGAAAGAGAGACCAACAGGCTAATCCCAACTACATGCAAACGCACCTGTAGGTCTATGAATGTGATCTCTGGATGCTTACCATTAGCAATGACATCTGGGAGACAACTGCTGCAGACAGATGCAGCTTGGAGTTGGAGGAGGAACTACAGACAGAGTAGACTCTCCCAGTCTGAGTTTCAGTTTACTTTCAGTTTTGTCAACATGAGCTTTCAGTGCTTAAACAATTCCTATAGATGCACTAACACTCCAAATGTAATGCCAAAATGAAATGGAAAGATCTAAGGTAACCGTGGAAAGGAAAGACTAAGGTAACCGTGCAAATGGAAAGATCTAAGGTAACTGTGGCAATGGAAGGATCCAAGGTGACCACGGCAGCCATAAGCCTTTAAAAGATAAGCCTGTGCATAAAACCTATGCTGGTTTATTGCATACAGTATGCCATATGCCTGTGCTTACACTACAGTACTTACACTCGAAGCAAGCATGATTCTCCCAGCCAACAAAGGCCGTGCCACAGTCATCTTACCCAAGGGGCAGTGCTATGAGAAGGCTCACAATCTGCTCTAAGACAAAAAGACCTGCCAACAGCTGAGCAAAGATCCCACCAGTAAGTATACTGCCCGTATGACCAAACTACTGCAAGGTCTACAGAAGTCAGGAGAACTCTCTTCAGAACAGTATCACAGATTGTACCCCTCAGCTACTGATGTGCCAAAGTTCTATGGACTGCCCAAAGTGCATAAGAACGATGTACCCCTCCGTCCCATTGTCACCTCTAGAGGATCCCTGATGTATGAGACGGCCCGCTTCGTTGCATACATGCAACGAAGCGGGCCGTCTCATACATCCTCTCGCCTTTGGTAGGAAAGACAGAACATTCCACTGCCAACAATGCAGACCTGGTGAAGAAGCTGTCAAAGTTTGTACCACAACCTGATGAGATTCTGGTGTCCTATGACGTCACAGTCCTGTTCACCAGTGTCCCTGTAAAGGACAGCATTGACATCATCAGAGGGAGGTTACAGGACGACAACAGCCTTCAGCCTTCAACCTGCCAGTGGAACACATTTGTGAACCGCTATCCTGCTGACTCAACACCACGTACTTTACCTCTGAAGGACAGTTCTACCAACAGACCGAAGGTGCAGCCATGGGGTCCCCTGTGAGTCCTATTATCGCCAATCTCTATGGAAAACTTTGAGGAGAAAGCTTTGGCGTTGTTCCACATTCCTCCACGCTACTGGGGCCGCTACACGGATGACACTATCACTATGCTGAAAAGGTCAGTGGTCGATGACTTCACAAATCATCTCAACAACCAACACCCTGCCATCAAGTTCACCTACGAGGTAGAAGAGAACGGCAGCATCGCGATGTTAGATACCCGCATTACCCGGACAGAGACAGGCCTCGCCTTCTCTGTCTACAGAAAGCCGACCCACACGGATCAGTACCTACAATTCGACAGTCACCAGCCATTGGAACACAAGCTTGGAGTAATCTGCACCCTTACCCACCGAGCGAAGACCATCTGTTCTACTGACACTGCTAGGGAAGAAGAGGTGCAGTACATCAAGTAAGTACTCAGTGTGTCGGGATACCAGAAGTGGGCCTGGGATATCCCAGGGGGCAAGAAAACCATACCTCACCCCTCCACTGAACGGCAAACCCCTTCAACTCAAGAGGGCACATCTCCATGCCGTACGTCAGCAGGTCACTGAGGCTCTCAGCAGGAAGATCAGGAAGATGGGAGTCAGTGTCCATGCCAAGCCTACTAACACCATCAGAAGCCAGTTAGTCCACCCCAAAGACAAAACAGACAAATTGGACAAATCATGGGTGATATACGAGATAAGACTGCCAGGACTGTGACCAAAGCTAAAAGAACGTCAATTAAATTTTATTGTATGGATCTTCTAGATCAAAAGTACAGTGAGGGTTTCTTCTTTGTCCTGACGACCTTCATTGACTTTATGAACAAAGGCAGCCACATGAATAACTGAATGATTAATTATTCAAGACAGCTACATGAATAACTGAATGAGTTAATTATTCAAGACAGCTACATGAATAACGAATGAGTTAATTATTCAAGTCAGGTTTGTCAACGCAAATGTTTCCTTCTTCTTCTACTTCTCTCATCCTTTGTTTACATGGTCAAACACATCTGGCCACAAATGTGGCCATTTTTTCCAGTTCCTCCCAGCTGCCATGGAGGTTGAGGCTCCGTTCCAGTGCAGCTCCATCCTGATGGGACTCAAAGGGCATACGCCATTCTCATCTAATGCAGAAAAGCCATGACATCTGCTTTATATTGCCTGGTATTATGTTTTGTAAATATTAAGACACCTGCAGGCTTGGTATATCAGATTTCAGCTCTCTGGTTTTTTTTTGGTAGCGGTTATCACAGCTTCAGCTCATGGCCAAAAGATGAACCACATGAATGAATGCAAGTTGATTGCTTTAAGCTGTCCAATATCCACCTGATGGTTCCCAATCTGATGCTTTTGTCGTTGGACATCTAGGGTATTCTCTTGGTGTGGCCTTGGTTTTTGTCAAGTACCACGCCCTTTCTTTAACTATTCTATTGCCTGTTGCCATGTTGATGTTCATGTTGGGTCATTTCGCAGCTAACCTCCGTAACTTATGGACATCCGCCACTTGCAACCCACAGGGTTGCAGATTGTCGCTCCGCTACCATAGTGGAAGATAAAAGTTGGCGTTTCCCAAAACGTTCCAAAGTTAAGTCCATGATAATACTATGTATATCTGAATACACGTAGGCGAGCTCTAATCTAGATCTTACCAAACTTCGAAGTGTTCACGCGATGTACATGTATGATACCCACCTGATACTCCAGTTCTGCTGAAACCTGGCCCTTTATCCGTTGCCAGAAACATTCTGTGGCACCAGCGTTGATTTCAATGGTAAGATCAATTTCAAACGGCACTTCCAACATGATATAAAAGGATACAGCTAAACAACACCACAGAAACTCCTACCAACTTTCCTGCCTCCATGTTTCCAACGTGTTGAGGGAGGTAACTGACATCGGTGTCCACACACAAACTGTTGCCCCGGGCAATTTGGCACAAATCCTCTACTGCTTGTCTCACCATCAACGGACCCTTTAACCCAAATGTACTGAAAATTACTACCTAAAGATTGAATCAAACTAAGCACTGTATCAAATGGGAAATGATACTTGGCACATGCATCACAAGAAGATTCTGTTCTTCTAAAAACACTAACGTCAAGAAATGTCATGAAATACGAAAGACACTAAAACATGTAAAACGGGCCTAAATTACCTACAATTATTTCCACATATCTCATTTTCCTGGACCCAAAAATGCACTTAATACACGCAACCAGTTATGAATCCAAAGAGAAAGTACTCAGACTTTATCGAACACATATAAGTGAATGGACCAGCATGGCAGAAAATGATAGGAAGAAATGACAGAAAGCAAAAGAGCAAGGCAGAAATAAAGAGAGTGACAGGAAAGTGAAAATTTCTAGCACAGATTTTCTAGAAGGTGAAGATAATATTTATACTGAAAGAGCCCCCGGCATCCCCACTGGGGAAGGGGGGGGGGGAGAGAAAGCTTCGAGGTCAGAGAAATAAAAGGACCACATAAACCATCAGGCAGAGTTTGAAAAAAGGAATGGCGGTAAAAAAAAAAAATTAATGAACTATATAATATATATATAAAATATAATATATTATATATATATATATATATATATTAATAGAGAGAGGAGAAAAGGGAGAGAGAGAAGGAGAGGGTGGGGTAATTCAACAAAGAAAGAAAGAAAAGGATGTCAAAAGAATCCAGAAGGCAGTCCAGCAAGACCAACAGGGGTAACAGGGAACGTCGGAAATTGCAGCCCAAAGAAGTCTCGGTTGAAATGACACGTGGCATATGGCCCCTCTCGGGATCAGTTTCAGTTTCAGGATCATTTTCAGTTTTTATGACACCCTGCTCTCGAATGCAAATCTGGTGGAATGTTTAACTTCGCCAATTTATGCGCGTGTTCATGCCTTGCACAGCGTACCACACGTTGAGCTGACCATAACTAAGCACGCTAAGCATCATCGGCTGATCACGTGCGCTGGCATCATTTTGCTTGTGAATAATACATGATTTTAAAGTGTGTGACTTGCAGTGATGGCGACTTGCACTCCATGAAAAAAGAAGTTACGGAGCTGGAATATAATGAGTATCCTGAGTACTTATCATGGTTTGGACGATGTGTTTCAAGAGTGGGATCATAGCTCGGTTTTTGTCCTTTGGTTTTAGGACTTGTTATCATTTTATGGTTGACGTGTGTAGAAGTTTTGTGTCGCAGCAAGCATGGTTTTATAATGCTAACTTTCTCCCCTTTCCGTAAATTGATGTGTAACAGAGTGTTCGTCTTCTTCTTCTGTTGTGTGGCCACAATCAACACGCTGATTATTTTGTCACAGAATAGGAGGTTTCCATGAACCGGCTGCCTGACTTAAAAAAAACAACAACAAAACAAAAACAAAAACAAAAACAAAAAACCATTTGCTCCTCACATTTACACACTCCTGCCCACTAACTGGATCAGAGGGGACGAGAAGTGACGGGCAGGCATCCTAGTGATGGCCCCGGGCACCCCCCCCCCCCCCGCAGCGGCCCTCCTACCAGCACACCCCCTACCCACTACCTACCTGACCAAGCACTCTCACATTCATACAGGACAGTTTGTGTTTGTGTTTGTTTGAGCTTACTCCTGAAGTTTCGCAGTAGCGAGACTGTCAGCATTGAGGTGGGAGGTACTCTGTTTTTGACTCTGTGTTCTGCTCTGTTACAACTGTTTCTCGTTTACTTACAACGGCGCAGAAAAGGCAACCTGCTGTAGTGTGTTTGTCTAGATCAAAACGCCTTGGAACGTCTCAACCAAGCTGTAAATCTTATGAGGCAAAAGAAATTTGAGCACCTAGTCACAACAGGAAAACTAGAGCACCAGGTAAATCCAGGGAGAAACTATTAGACATTTTTGTGGAGTGGATGGGTGGGGACAAGAAAGGGAAGAGATATACTTGCAGCAACAAAAGATATATTGGTATGGAAGCCCGTGCTCGCCAATGCCATGTGGCAAGGCACATGGTGATGATGATGAGACTTGCTTCAGGGGGACTTCTCCTCACAGGATTTTTTGCTGTCCAGTTTCCCCCAGATAGAAGGCTAGACTATAAATAGGAACAATGACCACACGAATGTTCCGATTCGAAATCACGTGTTACGGTGAATTAATCCATTATTTTGTTTCATACATTTTAATGCCCAGTGAAAGTATTATGGTTTAATATCTAATAGATTAATACGTATGGAGAAGGGCTATTATTATTTATTCTTTTCCCGTCAAATTTAACTTCCAACACATCTCAAGTGTTGATGGTGCATATGATAAGAGCCAATAAGATTCTATCGTTTGAAAACTGACCAGTAGCGCATGCACTGACCTAGATAATGCCAACAATAAATATAAATGCGAAACAAGCCTGTTCGATGTACATGCTAATGGCTGTGAGTTCGAATCCTGGAATGTGCTACATAAAAACTGGCTTTACTGCCCCATCTTATTAACATCATATTGTTGTTCTGGTGGTGTCAGTATATGGTTGGATAAGTCCCCATCTCCCACTTCTTTGGGATGGTTGTCCCCGTTGGTCACATCACAGAGTAAAATCTGAGCCAAATTAGTCAATCAGTGTTCGATCTTGCTCTGCTTAGATGAAGGTTCCACAGTGTTTCAAGTGATAACAGAACTTGACAGCTGCCTTTTATTAGTGGCATTTTTTTCTTCTTCTTTGTCTTCTTCTTCTGAAGTTCTACTGTCTTCTTCTTTTCTTCTGAAAGATCATGTAATGTCTTCTTCTTCTGTGAAGACTGCCTGCTACTGTCTTCTTATGAAAATTTTCTTTGTCTTCATCTGGTGAGAACTCGTGTACATGTAAATAAAGTTTGGGGACCATCGTCCTGGCTTTATGTGTGTCTGAGTGGAAGAGTCTTCCACCTGCCTGTGACCTTGCACACCTATATCCCATTTTCTGTACTTTTACTGTGAACAGTATACAGTGACTGGACAAGGAAATGGATGTTCTAGGCAGAGGAGAAGAAGAAGAAGGGGAAAAAAAGGGAGAGGCGAGGGCATCACAGCAAACGAAGCAAACATAATTATAAAGACATAGTTTATCCCCATATGAGCCCCACTCTCTTACGTCTGTTATTACCAAATGGGTTGACCAAATAATTAATCCCTCAGCTGGTGATAATCCACTACAAAAGGTTTCCCAGAGCTTACCAAATGTCCAGATCCCATCTGGTGACAATCCGCTACAAAAGGTTTCCCAGAGCTTACCAATCGAGATCCATTGTGATAATCTGCTACAAAAGGTTTCCAGAGCTACCAAACGTCGAGATCCCATCTGGTGATAATCCACTACAAAAGGTTTCCCAGAGCCTATCAAACGTCGAGATTCCATGGAATTGTCCAGGAGCAATGAATCCAAAGTCTTCTTTTTTTTTTTCCATTCAATTTCAGCATGGTCACTTCCAACACAACGGAATATATATTGTCTTGAAGACTGTTATCACATTTTTGATGATGCCTTCTGTATTTGATATTGTTTGACGTGCCATCATTATTTTCCTGATAATTTCATTTTGTTACTAGGAAGGAGGAGTGTTTTTTGTTTGCCTGTGGCCCCTTTCAATTCTCTATTTTACATAATCTCGTTCAAGCGAGATCTGACCAGTACTTTCTATAGCCTTTTTAGATTTATTTTTTTTATTGTGGATGGCTTTTTTTAGTGTCCTGCCACTATTCCTGCAAAATATTTACTTTCCCAGCTGACTACAAAAGAGGATTCAGGGCAAAGAAACGCGATGTCGTAGGAAGGTTCTACGTATCCCATAAACTGACCATATCACAAGCAATACTTACATAATAGAATCAAACTGACCACATCACAAGCAAGACTGTGCACAGTAGAATCAAACAAGCTAAGGACGGATTGAAGAAGAAGAAGAAAAAGAAGAAGAAGAAGAAGAAGAAGAATGCAGGGGAATAGACAGTAAGACAACACCCAAGCGTGGCATGCATGATCTTCAGCAGTTCTCAGAGAGTAGCAGAGAACCAAGAAAGACGATGGAAATATCATTAACTCATCAGTGGTAGCCCTGCAACTTGCAGGGTTTCAGACTACATACAACAACGTAAACCACTGTACTGTTGCTTTTCTCATTGTGGGGACCTGAAGCTAAACCGGGAACCGAAATATGAATTCCACTGTACTTTTTTTCTTACCTACTCTGCAATTAAAATCGCTCATGACAGTTTTGTCCTCATCATCTGATACTTTCGTGTGATGTCTGAAATGTATTAAAAGAATGTATCCTTTTCTTTATCAGAGCGTATGTCATTGCATACAGCGTATATGTGAAAGTAATTTGTGGTAAACTCCTCTCCATTATTTTGATCTAAATATTCTCCCAGAGATAAAGTCAGTTTCTAGTATAGTTTACTACTAATCCCGATGTAGAATAAATCCTGTTCAGTTAATGCCTCTCTGGTCAAGTTCACGCCACTCCATACAAGAAGAAGCTGGCATGTATTTCGTCCATTTCCTTGTCATTTCTTCTATAGCTTGATATATTCCGGTTTTTTGAATTTGAGGTTTTTGCATGAATTCTGCTATCTCTGGTTCACTGTCCTTCAGACCCAGACATTCCGGTTGCCTATTTCCCGTGATCTAACCCGTTGTCTCTTTTTCGTTTCAGGATGAGGGAAATTTTGTCCTACAGGAAGCTAAAAATTATCTACCTGGAGTACTTTATGAAAGGGGCTACGATATTCTCGACACCGACACTCAGCTGACTCGGTGTCTCAAAATAGTAACATACCTTTGACCACACTTTTCCTCCGAAAATAAACATTTATAAATATCAATCTTTTGCTCTGAGTTAGTTTGTGTACAAATATTCCACGATGTTGACATAAACACATTTTTATTTTATAGATGTCTTCTTAGATCACGCATAAAAACGTGAGATATGAAAACGAGGCTATTTTGCATATACCATGGCGCATTGAATGTAGTTCATAATCAAATATGAACTTAAACATTAAGAAACAATTACATTTATGCACATATTGTTACTTAATTCTATTTTTGTATTTATTTCATGATTCGATACATTGCAATTCAATGCTAATGCCCTCACTTTTTTTGTGTAGCCAACATGATATGGCGTTTCATATTACTACGCTTCACCTTCTTGCTCTGTTACCCAGATGTCTTGACCAAGTTATAAGGTGTAATGACACTGTTCGCAGAACGGAAGCATTGATGTATGTAAATGATTTTACGTGATAACAGAATGTCTCTACAGTTGTGTTATCAGATGTTTGTTTTTTAAGCATTTGTTCGTGTGGTATAAAGCATTGGTACGATTTGGGACATGACATAGTTTCAACCACATGCCAAAATGCTTGTGTATATTTTTACACATTGCATCTGTTTTTATTTTCAGGACTTGGAAAACTTTGAAAGTTCTGGAGATGTTGCTTGATTAATTGATGCAGACCGAAATGGATAACGATGAAGAAAGTTTAGGCCAAGTGCCTTGGATCGATGACACCGACATTGTATCAGAAACGCAGAACCATGGTTCAGAACAAGCTGGAAATATGAACATAATGACGAACGGCAATGCACGTGTGGGGCCGGAACCAAAACAACTACAAGACACTTCATCAGATGAAGTGAACGAAAATGAAAGTGCAGAGGTCACCCAAGATTTTTCGGCTGCAGTTGAAGAGGAAAAAGAATTAGACCTGACTCCAGATTTACAAGAAGGATTGAAAATTGTGAACTATTTTTTAGCCGACAAACAGTTCACTGATTTCAGGGAAGAAGTCTTCTGTCAACTTTCAGAGGCTGACATCCAGAAATACAAGCAACAGATCAAAGATCCAATTTGGCTATTCCGCAGTAAGTACACCACTGTCATGACTGTGTGTGTATAGATTACATGTATGTGATTGAACATATTTGAATCTTATGTGTGTGATGCAAGAGTGCCTTTCAAATTCCATTTCATAAGCATGTACTGATGTAGTGAGTTTGATTGGTGAAAATGTGCATTACACTAGTTTCAGCATGGAAAGTCTACCACTGCTTTGTCAGTTATAGGTTAGGCCTAATCAAGATCATGCATGTTGATATGTATTTAAATTAGCATGTATTTGAATTATTTGTTTTCTCATGCTGTATATGCTGACCATTGAAATGTTTGGGTAAGGGTGATAGATACATGGAAATAAAACACCCAGGTGAGGGTGATAGATGTGGAAATAAAACACACAGGGTAAGGGTAATAGATGTGGAAGTATAACACCCAGGGTAAGGGTTGATAGATGTGGAAATAAAACACCCAGGGTAAGGATCAAAGATGTGGAAACAAACTGCCCTAGATCAATGCATGTCACACAGGCATCATAGCCATAGTCTGTGTCTAGTCATTGTTTAGCTGGATTATATATATATATATTTAAAAACCCAGTATGCAAGCAATAGCAACTTTGTAAAATGACTTTTAAGCTTATAACTTTTATAATTAAAAATGAAGTTCTATCATCATTATTATCATCATCATCACCATTATCATCATCATCAGTTGTGTTAAATAAAGGAAGGTAAAGTTCCAGTGCTCCCCCTTTCCCAAGGAGATAGGCTTACAGGGGAGGAGAGATGTGCTCAACTCATTGAATGAGCTGTAGTCCCTGCATCATTATTTCTGTTACTAAATATTACATTATCCTCTCCCCCCCACCCCCCACCCCCCCCAAAAAAAAAAATCAGCAAAGTAAGATTCCTGACTGGAAACATTTCAGTGATCCAGTTAAGATGAGCCTAGCATATGTGTTTTATTATGTTTTGTTGATTGTGAGGCTGTTTACTAAAAACTCATTTTCTGAGATGGTGTCACCACTCGACAGCATCCTTTGACTTGGTTTTGTATATCTGGTAGTGGAGGTAGGGAGACTTTTGGGATGGTGTCATATTGTCATCTGTTACATGTGGTAGCTTTGGGATGACTTCTCCTCTTAGGAATTAGCAGTTTTGGCAGCAGATACCAGCATCTTCTGTCTTCACCTCAAATGAGCAGGTGTAATACCTGAGCTTCTTCCATTTATAAGGCATATAAATATATCATTAACACCTGTCTTTTGACTGTATCCATCCCATTTTCTCTTAAAATAGCCATTGTCGAACATCAGCTGGAAAAGAATATTCTTGATACTGTGATAGTGATACTCAAAAAACTATCATCCTATCTCTTTTTAAAAAAAAAAAAATTTTAAGCTCATTGAGAACGTGTTTTTGAAACAACTGAATAATCATCTGTCAGTGTCAGTGAGTGAGTGTCAGACAACAATCTTTATCCTTTCCAATCTGCTTACCATGCTGACCGCAACCTGGAAACTGCATGTATTCACATTGAACAAACTTCCTCATACTCCACCCCCCTTCAGCCCACTCTGATTGATCCAGGCACAAACTTTTTCCTGCCGCTTCCTGGCGAGCTTATATCTAGTGTGAGAAGTATTGCTGCAGGTTTAACTGAGTATCTTTCCAGGGTGAAACTCTGCTCTTGTAAGTCAAACTTCTCCAGATATCTGGGGTTTAGCATTTGACTCCAGTGACTTTGTGCATCTCAGTGATAGCAGTGCTGCCCATCCCAATTCATTATGATGCTGTGGACGATTTACCAGTATTACCTTTAGACACTGCTGAATTTTGGCTTCAGGATTAAAAAGAAAAAGTGAATACACATGAGCAGATGGCTTTTTTTACCATGAAGGGCAAGTACTCAACTTTGCTCATCTGAGCAGAGAATGTTATCTGTTTACATGACTAGAACTCTCATCTGCAGCTGGCAGGTTTGAATTGAAAAGCATATGCATCACAGTGCCATACATACTAAGTCCTTCTCAGTTGTCGAAGCGGACCTTCAATTTATCATTAATACACATTTGTGTGCATTGAGACTGAGAGACACTGATTATAGATCAAAGAAACATAAAAAGTGCACGTATTCTTGTGTTTTAGATCTATCTGTCCTGCTTTGCTTCAAAGTAGTATTTACTTCTTTTCACCCAGTGCTGAAGGCTTATTCAAATTATAGTGACAGAAGAAGAAAAAGTTGTAATGACTCTTGACAACATTCACTGGAAAAAGTAAAGAAACTATTAGGCTACATCTAGTTGATCTACTGTGTGTTGTTTTGTCAGTCTACCAAATTCAGATGTGCTGATCTACTGTTTGTGTATTGTTTCGTCAGGCAACCAAATTGAAATTCTATGTGCAGTCATACATGCTCAGACTGTGCAGATTCTAGTGGATGCATGCAACATAATGGATTTGCTGCCAGTGTTGTTAAGAGTAGCTCCTGAGTAAAATTGAAGAGCAGGTGTAGGTTTGATTTAATTAAATACTTAAAGTAGTACTCAGGTCACAACAGGAAAGCTGGTGGGAAAGAGAACACCAAGTAGACCCAAGGAGAAAATATTGGATGGACTTGCAGGGTGGATGAGGACAGAGAGGATGGAAGACGTACTTGCAGCGACAAGGATATAGATTCGTATGGAGGGCCATGATTGCCGACGCCATGGGGCAGGGCACATGATGTCAGATGATGGTGATGAGTACTTGAGTGGCAAGACTGAGAGTGTGACTTACCATCAGATCAATCTTGCAACGTCTGTGTGACCCCATGGACCCCAACATTTCTCTTAAAACACATTTTAGAGATAGTACACTATCTGATTTTTGCCAGAATAAGTTTTCCTTCAGTGAACTGAAAGGTGGGTAGAGTTCGGAAGCATCTTCCAAAAACGTTGCAAACACAGTGAGACAAGTAGAATATCAGTACAAAAACTGATGAAGGCAAGTTGTAGCTTGTACAGCTTTGTGCAGCTCCAACTTTGAGAAGATGAGAAAAGCTACAAGGGGGACCCCCCCCCCCCCCCCCTCCATTCAGTGAAGTGAGTTTATTTCAGTCAGAGTGTGTTGGAACTGAGTATTAATTTGATAGCCATTTGCAATACATCCTCATAAAAGAGGAATGGCTGATCATTTAAGCTTGTGTTTTACAACTTACGGGAAGTTCCAAGTAAATAAGCTGTATTCCCTGCTGCCTAGTCTGTCACTGACAGTTGCCAGAGGTGAAGCAGTAACTTTTGACCAGCAGAAGTACAAAAGTCTTTTTGTGTATAGTTTGAGGCTGAGCAGGCCATGTCAATGTTAGAAGTTTCGTCAAGTGGGAAGAGGATATTTCTTGAGAAATCTTAGAAAGTAGTGACCTTATTTGCATGTGAAAATGTCCACAAAAAGTGTATGTTCAGATATCGTACAGCTCCCAGTGTCAGGTAGGTGAAGGAATGCCACAATGTTACAAGTTTGAATATACTGCTACAAAGATGTTTAGAATTAAATGATTTTTGCTTGATCAAACAGTCAACACATAAGTATTATTGCCAAGCAGCAATCTTTGTCTGATCAGTTATCTCATTGTTGTTGGAGATCTATATAAAGATGTTATTCGGACAGAACATTGGAATCAACATTGATGCTATCAACTTACTTATAGTAGATGGAAGTTTACTGAGTTGCCAGTCTATGTTACTATTTATATCTATGACAGAACGTAATGGGTGAGAATGGCATGTGGGTTGGTATGATGATTTGGATGGCGTTCATGATTGGAATTTGTTCCAGGTAGAGTCATTCCACTTAGGTTCAAGTGATATGTAATGTGCCCACATCTCCCAGCATTACCTGAAAGACACATGCATTTGCAAGTTCTTAATTAGTATAGAAGGGACAGCTTAAAGTTTAGCACTAATCTGACAACACCAGAATGATTGGTTAGCACATTAAGATAGGTACGACTCAACATGCCAGGATTTCCTGTTGCTGCTGTACCTGCTTCGTCCCATCAGAATCCAACTGATAGAGCCAGCTTCCTGATATATGTTGAGGGAATGATAGTGATAAACACACGTTTCAGTGGGCTTGGTTCACACACACACATTTTTGTTTTGTTTTGCGTAAGTTCTTTCAAACTGAATCTGTGTGAAAAGAAAATGATGGCCAGGGATGAGCATGCCAAGCTTATGGGTTATTTGAATCTACCATTGATTTCTGGTGTGTTCTGTCTGTTTTCAGTGAAGGAAAAGTTTCACAGTGGGGAGTACAGATCCATCAATCAGGTTGTCAGCGACTTCAAGTTGATGATTTACAACTGCCAACGATTCAATGGAGTTAACCACAGTATCTCCAAAAAAGCAGCCAGAATGGACATGATTCTCAAGCAAAAAGTGAATCTGCTGAGATGGTAAGTTGTGTGCTATCATTGGCATTGTCCAGTTGTAAGTGACAGTTATTTAGTAATTTACTTTTGCTCGTTTTTGTATGAAATTGTTTCATGACAATTTTAAATTGTTTATTTATGAAATTGTTTCATGACAATTTTTAGCGGATTAATATCATTTTATACACTTTGTGTCATATTTGTCGACAGTTCATATTTTCATCTGTCTTTCTTTTATCTGCCTCCTTTTAGTAATATTTAGTATTGATAATAACAATGACTTGTATTGGTAGAAATGTCTGTATGAATTATCTTCTCTGGAAAAGTGCAGATCTGCCGTAAGAAGGTTCTGACTGGGACGTTGCTCCCATTAGCTTATATTTTTGGAATGACAGACAAGAAAAAAAAAGAGGATAAATTTGCTTTCATCAGTTGTTTTCAAAATATACATTAAAGAGTAATTTTACAGAAGATTTTTTTATTTTTTTTATTTATTTGTTTATCGGTTTATTTCTTTGTGGAATGTGTATTTTGTTGCCCAGTTGGTTATTAATTTAGTTATTTGTTTTGGTAATGGTTATGGTGATTCAGTTAAGTTATTAATCATTAATTTATCTATTTGTCATTGTTTAAGGGACATACGACGTAAAATAGCACAAGAGAGTGGGAATTGTATGCCATGGCAGGAAAATAAAGATGACGGTTTAGGAACTGGTGAGTATTTAATCATTTCATGTTTTGTTCTTTTGACATGCTTTTATCGTAAGATATACACTATATACAGTGACATTTATTGTAAGATATACAGTGGTAATGATTTCAAAAGGTGAGCATTGAAAACAGATACTGGTGTTCAGAATTAAAAGGTTTTTTTTTTTCAGAAAAAAGGTTATACTGCTTTTTGCCTAAAGTTAAGCAACATCATTATGTATAATTAAAAGGTAAGTTTTCTAAGAACTTTGGGAGATTATTAGTCACTTTATACATGAAATATTGCTTAGTGTCCGTTGTTATTTTACAAAACAGTCACAGAAGAGTATCCTTAAATTAAACAGACACCTCCATGATTACTATAGAAGAGAAAGGTATATATTATCAATACTTTCAGTGGCAAATGATAATTCTTGCTTAGTCTTACTCTTATTATGTATAGTTAATTGTTGTAACATGTAATGTTTGATAATGGTTTCCTAAGCATATTTTTCACCAGTCAACTTCTGCCTCTTTTTAGTAATAGTATTGTTACTAACAATGAAAAAGTGCAAATTTGCAGTAAGAAGTTTCTGACTTCTAAAATCAAAGATTCCCCAGATGAACCCACAATGGATGGATAGGAAGAATGTTGAGTTTATAAAGTACTAAAATAGGCTAGATCAATAATTTTCAGGTTGTTTGTTAATTTTGGGTTCTCATGTACATAGCATAGCATATTCTGATAAAGTGTGATGGTTTATTGATAAAATTGTGCATGGGAGGGGCATCAGGTAACATGTGGTTTGATTTGATTTTTGTTGCGTCATTTTTTTGTAGATTTCACAGAATTCATTTCTTTTAAATATGCCACAAGTAAGACATGAAACAAAAACGTGTGACTGATATTATTTCAAGTCTTTCTTGAATTCCCAGGCCAAACTCACTCTTTGAAGCTTATATAATTTAAATGCATTGTTAAAACAAAACAAAGAAAGAAATATCTAGAAATATGTGCATATTTCTTTTTTTTCTTTTTTTTCCACAATAGATTTACCATGTGAAATTCAGGCTGCTCTTTCCAGGGAAAGCATGTTACCATATAGCGCCATCTGTTTTTTTCCCTCCTGTATGTATGCATCTAATTCTGCTATCTTGTGAAAGTGGATGCCAGGGACCACTTTTTTGGTGTCATGGGATCTTCAGTGCAAGTTGAGTGTGTGTTGCATACAGCACTTTGTTTTATTGTCTCATCAACAAGACAACAGCTAAGCAATCTGTGATATGAGTCTGGGCTTCTCATACCTTAGGCAGACGCTTTAACCCTCTGACCACAGAGTCTCCTTAACATCTGCCATTGTTTTATATTTACCAGTTGGTAATTTTCTGTATATTGTATATATTATATATATATATATATATTATATATATATATTATATATATATATATATTATATATATATATATATTTTGCATTGTTTCTGTATTATTTATGAATGCCTGTATGCTTATGCAGCTCCTAGAAAGCGGACAGCCAATCATCGGCTTGATGATTCATGGGCAATGCAAAACCAGCTACGCATGGAAGAAGAACAGAAGGCAAAGGAAGTCCGGCGACAGAAAAAGGAAGAAGTGCGTGCTGCTAAGCTTGCTGCTGAACATGAACTAATAAAATGGGAGGAACAGAATGTGACTGGTGAATCCATCAAGTTCATCATCCAGCATTCATGGGAGGTGAGGCTGTGTTATAGTATTTTCTTTGTTGTCTAAGTTTGATTTAAAAAAAAACCTGGGAAATCTATTTTGAACATCTACAAAGTTTTTGAAAATGTCGCTTGCTGGCAGCATAATATTCTTTGGTAAAAGAGGCATTTTGTAAATAGAGAAAATTTCTCATTGAAAATATTCAAATCAGCCTGAATAAATCAGCAATCAAATGGTCACTGATATATTCAGACCAGCCCAACTGAAAATTGCTTGGGAATTCTCAGGCTTCGATAAAATGTGTATAGCACAGATCTGTTCTGAACGATATATTTAACTGCTTTTTCTGCAGTATTCATTGTCAAAATAATCTGAATACAAGAACACATTTGGTACTATGCAATATAAATTTGAGAGAGTTTACTTTATGTTCTGGATTGAATAATAGTATGTGTATCATGTATATAACTACTTACAAACAACCTTTTATGCTGTTGCTATTGGTTACCTCTTGGTTAGATCATGATACTCTGTAAGTCACAGTGGGGTACATTTTGATCATTTTGATTTCTTTAGATCGCAGTTCTCTGTTTCCATGGCTCCCTATCTCACTACAAAGTAGCCTTTCCACCCATTGAGATTTGGCAGTTTGGGGGGGGGGGGGGGGGGGGGGTGGGGGGGGGGGAGGCATCACATGCTGGTATTGATAGTGATGTTTTTCATGGTGGGGCCACTTGTAGTTGTCTGTATTGAGAAGTATTTTGAATGAGCTGAAGATTGTTACATTTATAGGAAGTTCAGAGGGTAGTTCCCCCCTGAAACTCTTGCATGGCAAAATAACAACTTCTTCTGTTTGCCTGGCAACAACCAAAACCAGAAGTGGTCCTCACAGACGGTAATGTGTTGGTTGTGTTCCATGCATGGAATTTCATGCAGAAAAAAGTTTGATTAGAAGTGTGTTGAATAATGTAGTTTGTATACAGTATATTTGTGTGTTTTCAGCTTCCCCAGGTTGGCCTGTTTCTATACCTGTGCGATGAAAAGCTGTCCATTGGGGAAGTGAGCATGTACGAACTTGAGCGATGCTTGGCCATGCCTCGACAGAGCAAATGTTTGCAGCGGATAATGACTTCACTGCTCAGCAATTGTACCCAGCGAGAAAAATGGTAGGCATTTTGGGGAAATGGCTTGACTTGGAGTGGTCTCTTTATCCCATCTTAGTGTGGTCTGTTTATCCATTTTCAAACCAGCATGTATAATTTTCTCAAGAGTGATCTGTTTGTCCTTTATCCAACGTGCATATGTTATTGTCGGCATTGTGTATCCCTTGTTCAACCTGCATGTATAATTATTATTATTATTATTAAGGGCATTTAGAGCGCCTAATCTTTCTGGAAAGCCCTAAGCGCTTACAAACTGTACAATACACATTACATCGAACATAGAAACATAGGCCTAATATAATTTTCATCATACATGGCGGACCTCTGTCACTCCATCCCACAAGCACATACACACCGTTAATAATATCAAATATTAGTACCTACTCTCTGGCACACACACACATATCCTCCTCCCACCCCGAGACATATCTATAGGCGCACAGCAATAACATACACAGAAGCACGCTAGCGCGCAGACAGCATAGCTCTTTTAGGTTAATAAATTTCAGAGAGGAAAGAGATGTGTTTTCAAGCCAGATTTAAATGACTGAAGACTTGTTTTGTGCCTCAGCGGGTAGGGAAGTGAATTCCATGAGGAAGGGGCTTGAAAAGAAAAGGATCGCTCACCATATGATTTTGTCATAGTATTTCTTGGTTCATAGTGACACCAACATGGGATTCTGTTTAGTGGAATTCCAAATTCTGCCCGCATAATTTTACAATTTCTGAGGGTGGGATGGATGGGGGAACTAGGTCTGAGGGAAAGGAAAAGCATGGGGGAGGGGGGAAGGCTGTGGAAATCGTACTGTCTTATGGATCTCTTGTAATTCCTGCAGAGTTTGACTCCCAAGTTCTGTGATTCATTAGCCCATAATTATAGAATCCAGTGAAACAATCTTAAAATATAATCATGATGAACAGTTTGATGTTCTCCAAGGCTCAGACCTAGACCCCAGTTCTGGTCATATTGTGTACAAAACCCCTTCCATTTTAAATTTTTTTTTTTTTTATCAAAATATAGTCTGTCAGTCATTTACAGATGATACACAGCTGGTGATTCTTGTCCTTCAAACAAGATCAATAATTAGCATTTTTATTAAGATTTTTCCCTTTTTTGTTTACTGTTTAGCATTTGATTCTAAATAATTAGCACAGCAGTGCACAGCTTAGTGTGTGTGTATGTGTGTGTGTGTGTGTGAGGAAAAATGATAAGCAGTCTTCGTTATGCAGATGACACTGTTCTAATTGCAGAAAATGAAGAAGACCTACAAAACTTTGTGAATATAATAGAAATAGCAGAAATAAAAAGTTGGAACTAGATAGCAAGAAGACTGAAGTCATGGTAATCAGTCAAAAAAAACAACAACAACAGAAAAACAAGAAATCCCCTCATGCAAAACAACAGCAAATGACACCACATTCAGACAAGTTGATAAGTTTTAAGTAATTGGGAAGTCATCTCACTAGACAGCAGGTGCACATTAGAAATAGCCAACAGAAATGGCTAGTCTAAAACAGCTTTCAAGGATATTAAAAGCGTTCTGACCAGCAAATGCCTATCAATATCAGGAAGAGAATTCTTAAGTGATGTATAGAACTGATATTGCTGTATGGATGTGAGGTGTGGACAGTCAACACACAAAGTCAGAACAAGAATGTTCCATGGACAGCAGAGAAAACAAACGAGACAGTCTTGAGGGAGGCAGACAAAAAATAACATTAATGAAGAAGATTAGGAAAAGACAAGCAACATATGTAGGATAATTTAAGAGGCAAGAGAAATTAGAGCACCTAGTCACAACAGGAAAGCTAGAGGGAAAAAGCACCAGGTAGACTTGGGGAGAAAAAATTGGACAGACTTGCGCAGTCAGGGACAAAGGATAGATTCATATGGAGGGCCATGAATGTCAATGCCATGCGGCAGGACACATTGGCTCACCATGATATCCAATGCTTCTCAGCTTCTCAGTTGTTCTTTTTGAAGTAAGATTTTCAGTGGATAGAATCGTAGTGTTTTCTTATGAGACTTGGGTGTCCCCATTTCTTGATAACAAAAATGAAGATAGGTGTTTTGTCACCAGTACAAAGTGGACAGTAAAGGCTAAGCAAACCACTCAACAAGCCGTCCAGTCTAACTGAGCTCTCATCAAGAGACTGAAAACTAATCAAGCAGTCAGTGTGTCATCTGTATCTGTCCTTCATTGATTACAGCTGTACCAGTCTATATCTCAGACTTATATTTGTTTTCAGGAAGGAAAAGAGTGTACCAGACATGCCATACATCGTATGGACTAAGAAATTAACAGACATGGTGGACATCTGGTACAAAGAATTAGATCTTTACTATGGAAATAAATTTGCTGCAGCATGTAAATTAGGCCTTGTGGAACGAACCTTTGAAGTTTTAGGTAAGTATAACTCTGTTTTGTTTTGTTTTATTAATTGAAATTAAAGACTTGATTTCATTTGTTGTGTCAGTGTATTGAGATATAAGAATAGTTTTGTTATGTCTGTAATCATACATATTAGATTTTGGAATGTTCATAAACGTTCATGACATTAGCAGTTTCATACAGTTATTTTTCTATCTGTTTTCATGAATCATGATTGTTATTGATAATTTTAATGTTTTTTATATCAGATATAGCTATGTTTAACAGAGTTTTGTCTGTTCCTTAGATAAGATTGTAAATGGTAGTTTTAGTGTTATATCTGTGATAAGTAATTAATAATTTTTTTTTTAACAGTTTTGTCTGTTTGTTAGACAATAGTTTCTTATAGTAATAGCTTCATTGTTTGTTTTTTTTATCTTTATGTTTCTGTCAGTCATGATAGTAATTCCTGTGTTAAAAACTTTCAAGAGAGTTCCTATGAATGTGATATTCAGGATCATGAGTTATTCCCATTGTGTTTGAAATTTTTCCATTGCAACATTTTGAACTTTTATTCAGTACATTGGCTGTTATTTATGTGTCACTTGATATAGTGCATGTTGTAAGCGAATGCAACTTCAAAATTAGCGTGATGCATACATCAGTATAATGTTTATGGTACTTTGGTTTTAATTAAATGAGAGTCCATTTGACTTTGAAAAAAAAAGAATAAGAAAGAACTATGAATTTTACTGTAAATACTGTTTTGTATGTTGTACAGGTCCAACAAATCCGTTACAAGAGAAGCTGTTGCACAACCTCGGATTTTACAAAAGAGTATGGCTACTGAAGTCTGTCTGTGAATACTGCGTGGTTAGTACCTTTTTGACAATTACAGGTTGCTAGACAAAACCAAACTAAACCAAAATATCAAAACAAAGTGCGCACTCTCATTATTCACTAAAGCATTCACCCAACAATCAACAAACCTCCAGTGCACAAAGCACATGCAAACTGGGAGGGGGAAGACAGCAGAGGAGTAGGGCATGTGACCCCTGACCCAAGCCATCCTCCTCCATCTTGTACGCACCCACACACACACACACAAGAGCTAGGGTACACTCAAGCCTGTTCAATGAATGACCCTGACCAAAGTTGTCATCCTCTCTGTCTCTTGCTGTCTCTCTCACACTTACACTTACACTTACTCACACACACACACACACACACACACACACACACACACACACACACACAACACACACACACACACACCACACACACACACACACACACACACACACACACACACACACACACACACACACACACACACACACACACACACACACACAGAGAGAGAGAAGGGCAAGAAGGCTAATTGGGCTTCAAGGGGAGGAGCCTTGAGAAAACCAAAACTGTTTGAAGTACCATACCAATTATTATATAGTATTTAAAAATAACTGGTGTAACAGTATTTTGTGAAACCATGGAGCAAACAGGAAGGAACAAGCCTAATATAGTGATAAAGATTGATTTTGCTTTTCTTCTACCATTATTACTGAGGAAGGTGGTGGGCATGTATTGTCCACGCTTATAAGCTCCGATCATGAAATTCTATTCAGACTTTGACTTAAAGTCTTGTTTGTTTCAAAATCCATTTCTCGTAGCCTCTTGGAGCTATGGGATATGTAAGACTTCAAAGTGGGTCAACAAGTAATATTTATGCATGTTTCAGTTTACCTACCGTTGACATACTACTGCCTTTACTATGAAATTGAACACAGCTGCACTTTAAAAGATGGATAGTTTGTACACTTTGATGAGCTGAGGAAAGTAATGATTATGCACACAACTTTTTGTATAGTTCTTCGAGAGAGAGAGATTAGCATCAGTTTTTTTGTTTCCAAAAACATTCCAGTAAGACTGCTACATCCCATTAGTGAATATAATTTGGTAATGGTATTGGGGGCTCAGAAATTCCTTTCATAAATTTAATATGTGTGTGAGAACCAACAGTGTTCGGTGTGACGGCAGATACTGCACTCCAGGCATTATGGCCCTTTAGTCCAGTCCTTCCTTATAAAGACTGGGAAGGAAATCTTAATATAGGTCCACTTAACATAAACCCTTTGTAATATAGAACGGATACCATCTTGTGAGGTAGGTGGAGCGTTGTTTTGTTGTGGATAGTTGATGTGATGCAAGCATCATCAGGAAATCTTGGGCCTTCACAGTTTCCCAGATAAGATGACTGGTAACAGCTGAACTTTTGTGTGGAAAGGATGGACATCATCTGTGTGTTCCAAATGTAGATTTTTCTGCCCGCAAAGTAGAAGGACTGGTTTCTGGATCAATAATTGTAGCATCGGTGGATGCGGCATGTCTGTTGGCCTGTATGGTATGGTGAAGATTTTGCCAGGCCTTCTTGATGATACTGAAAGGTGGAAAAGCGTGTACTTGTTTCCACTTGCTCCAGTTAACTGTTAATGAAGTCACAGCTACAAATTGTGGGCCTGGTCCCCATGTTATGAAAGGCTTATCTGCTAATTTATTCCTGAGACGTATAAGTCAGTCACTGGATATGGCACAATCCCACAAAGTGTGTGTGTGTGGGATCTAATCTTTATTAAGGTATGTCTTGAATTCTTGGAAAGCAGTTATCTGTGTGAACGTTTGATCTTAAATGAAAGTAATGTTTATAAAGTTTCCATTAGTCAAGATTTAACAGATCGGGAAATAGGAGTGTAGGGATTGAGTACCAGTATGGTTTACGTTACTGCATTGTATTATGTGTTCTGTAGCTCTGAGAAGATACAAGAAATGGAATTTGATAGTGTATGGTTTATGTGGAATTGATTTTGTGTCTGGGGCGAAGAATTTGTTTGCAAGGTCTTCTCAGCTGTTTCTGGATGAATCTTTACCAAATTTTAGTTTTGAGGTGTGTGATTTTAGAAGTCATGGCACAAAATTCAAGGTCATGTGGACCAGGACACTGTCTAAAATCAGCACTTTTTGAGGGATGTGTGTAAACAGTAAATTCTTGAGATCTGTTTGACTCTATTTACATTTGGTTTTCACTGTAGTGATGGCCTACCATAGTCCTCACTTCTCAAGAGGTTTTATTTCTGCTTATGCTTCTTTAAGATCATAGTGATCTTGAGAAGTACAAACTGGATTTTTAAAAAAACATTTTCTGAGTAATAAGTGAAATTGTTAGAATAGTATGAATGCCTCTTTTTTTTTTTTTTTAAATAAGTTTAACAAAGGCAAGTAATTCTGCTATATTTTGTTGTTTAGCTGAAGTCCTTTTTACGTTTTTCTGAAACTGTTCTAAAAATGCAGCCCTTGGCAAACATTTCTTTTATGATTACTGAACCACATGAGACTGCTTCCCTAGATTTTGTAAATTTTCAACTTGAAAATGTCTTTTTCCAATGTTTTTTTCCTGTTACCTTCACTGATTGCGTGTTCAGTTAGTAAGGTAAAGTCTTTATACAGTGTAGGGTGCAGCTGTCTAAATTTTGTGGGAATGCACAATCTGCATAGTAAATGTAATATAATGCTCTGATGCTGTTTCACACTTCAAACTGCTCTTAAAATGTGTTTAGGATGAAGATGAGAGTCTTCGTACACATATTGAGACAAAGCTACCCGAAGATCAGAGAGCTCAGACATTGGGTACTGATCGCCACGGCAACCAGTACATACATATGGTGCAGTTTTGTGGACCAGCCCTGCGCATCTACCGTCAGAGGAGGCCACAGATTCCTGTTGTCAAAGAGGAGGACGATGCAGAGATATATGAAGAGGAGGAAGAGAGCACACTGAAATCTGCCAAGATGAAAAAGGTTTTCTTTGAAAATTTTTTATCACAATCAGCTGTTACTTCAAAATTTGTGGTTGGGGGAGAAAAAAAGAAGAAGAAAGGCGAGATTCATAATCACTTTGACCTATTTTATTTCCTTCTAATTGAGCATAGTGAAAGTCAGCACAGTGTGAACCAGCCAGCCAGAACAGTGTGCATGCATGCATGCAAGAAAACACTTGTTTGGAATGTGGTGAGGGGAGCAGCTTTTGTTTTTTTTTATGCATTTGTTGTAAAATTGTGTAGAAATGTAGAGAAATGATTATTGCGTATACAGGCAATTTTACAAATATTGAAAATGATATTAAAAACTGAAAAGAAAAGCAACCATTCATTAAGATGAAGTTACTGTTTTATTGTAACAACCGTGTATAGAAACTAATCAGTAGATTTGACCATTTTTGTATCTAGAATGATTGGTCTTCAATTTGAAATTTAAACAGTGTTGTTGTTTTAACATATAAAAGTCTTTCTTTTTAATGATGGATTGTGTCTGTTGTGTTTTTGTTTTATGTAACATTTCAAAGTCTTCCTTTTTGATGTTGGATTGTGTCTGCTTGCAGAGCAAAAGAAGCGCCAAGAGAAAGCTGAACCTTGAGAGCTCAGCTGCGAAATGGGTAAGTGAAATCTCTGAAATGATACTTTTTCCATACGTTAACTTATTTTTGTCAGCTACACAGCAGAAATACTCGTCAGGATTACTGTGGCAACAGTAGCAATGGCCAGGCTGAACTGCCAATAGTTAAATGATGCTAGTTTGTTTGTTTGGGTCATTTCATCCAACATGACACATTAAGAGCTTTTTTCAGGATACTGTAGAAAGAGGCCTTTGCTAAGGTCAATAGACAAAGAGCTAAGGTCAGTAGACAAAGCTAAGGTCAATAGACAAAGAGCTGTCAGTAGACAAAGAGCTAAGGTCAATAGACAAAGAGCTAAGGTCAGTAGACAAAGAGCTAAGGTCAATAGACAAAGAGCTATGGTCAATAGACAAAGAGCTGGTTGGCAAATCAAATTCAGGACTAGTCTCGGTATGCCTGAATTGCTTGCTGTTGCACTTAAAAGACAGAAACGGTGGATCATGTGCTGTTCCCCCCTACTCCCAGTGATATTAGATGATGAATGATGATTGCCTGTCTTTCTTTCATTTTTTTCCTCGTTCATTCATAACATTTACTCATGGACATATTGATTTAATTTATTTAGAAGTGTTTGTGTTGCTTCGTCAGGCTTCTTAGTCCCAGGTGTGAAGAGAGGGAATTTTCATCATTGCAGTTCAGCGCTGTGATCAGTTTCAGATTTAGATTAAGAAAATATGAAAATCATTAATGGTGTATACATATTTTTGCCCGGCAGAGAGACAATCCTGTATCAGGGAAACCATTTTCACTTTTTTACTCTCATTTGACTGAGTTATGGTCTGTGATTATTGTTGTGTTGTTATCCTGGCATGCAATTGTCTGTACACTTTTTTTGCCCTACAGTGACACAATCCAGTAATAAGTAAAATCTGTTTTTGCTTTTTGTCATTTTCATTTGACAGTGTTGCATTTACAATTACTGTCATAGTGTTATCCTGGTGTGATCCTAGGATGGGTCATGAGAGGAAAACAGCTTATATTTTCAATTTTATTCATATTTTGGATAAACGGTTGTGTGTGTGAGTGTGTGTGTGTGTGTGCATGCATGCGTGCGTACACGCCCCACCTGCCAGCATGCTTGTGTATTTACACTCATGTCAATTGGAACATATACTATTAGTATACTACTTCAAGAAGATGTAAATTTCACTTCATTCAGGATTCTGCTTTTTTTGTTTCCAGTCACGCAGTGCTACTCCCATAAATGACTCAGAAACAGATGGGACAGTTTCACCAGCACCCAGTGATACAAGGACAAAGTCACGAGCCAGCAGTTCCAGACATTCTTCACCTTTCCAGAGGGAGACAAATGGACGTTCTCGACAAACCAGTGCCAGGAATTCACCTGCCCCGGACATGCCCAGTCTTGACAACTTTTCTGTAAACTTGTCTTCTGGAAAAGGACGGAAAACTCGCAATAGTGCAGAGTCCTTTTTTTTTGGCAACTTGGATTTAGATGCTTTGTTAAGACAAAGTCGACGAAGCCGAGCAGCCAGAAACGTGGTAAAAGAAATGGCTGATGCTGAAAGTGTGAGTACTGTGGGGGATGAAAGTTCCCAGGATGGGTTACGTGCAGACACACCTTCCTCGGTCAGTGCCTCAGATAGAGACGTGAAGATTGAAGTGGAACTAGTGAATGGGAAGCTATGTACTGAGGTGGAAGGACACAGACAGATACAATCTGAGGTCAAATCAGAGAGTCAAGACTCGTCTGATATTGACAGTGTAAACAAAATTAATCAGTCCTTCTGTTTATGTTCCCAAACTGATAGCAGGACAGAATGCTCAGAAGAAACGCGCATCAAAGTGGAACCTTCCAGCTGCACATGTGATAAAGACTCTTGTGTTCATCGGCACAGTGATGAGCGCACAACACCAAGAGAGAGCTGTGATATAAAACAGGAGACGGGCTTTAGTGTGGAGCCCACGTCCCCTCCTCATGTTTCGGCTGTCACTACTTCTGCAGGTGGTGTTGCAGCTAATGATGGCAGCAGTCGGAAATCACCTGACACCTGTGATACCAACATCCAAAGTGCCACTGCGGGAAATCCATCCAGCAACCAGCAAACCATGCCCGTCTCCTCTCCTCACCCCTTTTCCTCTGTAACCAGACCAGCTTGTGCGAGTTCCATTAAAAAAGTAGGCAGCGCTGATGATTCAGGCTTTATTTCATTCCAAGTGTCTCCGCGTGTGGCGGACGTTGGTGCAGACTGTGACAAAGAAGACCTCAGTAAGCACATTCCAGAGAAAGGGGACGAAAGTAAGAGTTACAGCTCTGGTAATCGGGATGTCATCAAGGAAGAAAATAGAACAGGTAATACAGTTAGTTTGGATGACCAAGTTGAGTCCACCACATACATAAAGACAGAAGAAACCAACTTGGAAAATGAAGAGAGTGCCTGCAGCTCACGGTACGGTGGTGCCCGTGGCTCCAGTACCACAAAGGGTAGTGATCAGTCAACCACCTTCAATGCCTTGTTGGACCATGCTGATTACAGTGAGGAGGAAATGGTAAGTTTTTCCCCCTACAGCTTGTGCGTGATCAACACACCATTATGTAAATGTACATATGATTTAATCATTTATCAGGAAATAAGGAATTGGCAGTGAGTAAAGGAAGTCTGGTTACAAAATATAAATGGACTGTATAATTGACATCAGAACTGTAATGGGGCAGGAACATTTGTGAAAAGTGTACAGGAGTCAGGAATGTGCACTGAAATTTGGGCGAGAGTAATATGCCCCATCAGTTTGGAAAGTGATCTATTTCATGCAGCTTTTTCATACTTGTGTAGTGAGATAAGTTGGCTCATCATTTGTTACTCTATAAGTACATATATTTTGATACTAACTTTCCCACCACTATAAGATAGCTCCTGGCGGTCGTAGACACAAATGTCTGTACACCTAGATTCCTTACCTCAAGTAACCTGGGTAACAAACCAAGATGCCCGCTACACCACATGCTAGTACCATCCCATCCTTTTGCTTATTCACTGGCAGCGTGAAAATTTCAGCCATGTGTTATCATACCGTCATTATAAACCACCATGATAGCATGCATTATCCGGTTGTTTGTGCTAACAAGTGCAAGAGACAAAGAATGTGTGCACTTTTCACTGTAGTATCATATTACATATATTGGTTATAACTTATGTCATATATGCCTAGTAAGTTTCACTGCATCAAATCAAGTCCATTATCTATGGTGAGCGAATAGTGGTGCGTGTCTTTGTGCGTGCGTATGTATGCGTGTGTGTGTGTGTGTGTGTGTGTGTGTGTGGTGTATGTGTGTGTGTGCGCGCGCGCGCGCGCATCACGGCTGTTTAAACCGGCCGCAGGGCGATCACTTAGTTTTCGGACACGGTGTCAGCGATTCGCACGCGAGAGGCGTGTTTTCCTGCTTACCCGCTGCGCTACACGGCCCGTCAGCGGTTTGGAGCTGTGAGTCATCGGTAGGCAAGCGGTACTGTGTGGCTGCCTTTGTGTGACGTGATTACTACTGTTTCTACATTTCCCGCAATACTGCTTTGGTCATTTGGCCATATATGTAATTATCAATCTTACCGAAAAGTAGACTCTCTCCCCTACACATACATATCAAACACGAACTGGTTTGTTGCCATAATGCGTTACGGGATTACACAGAAAAGGAGGAGAACGATTCTGAAAATATCGCGCCTTCACTGTTTCATGAGAAAAATAAGCCAACTTCCAACAACGAAAACAAGAGTTCACCAGTTATTACAGCAGAAAGAAACACATACAGAGGAAGAGTAAAGTATGTTTTAACAGACTGACTTACCAGACAGATGTTCCGTGGCTTCTTGTGGAGGTAGCGGTGGGTAAATCGAGATCACTGATAACGGCTAGACTCCATTATCCTTCACACTAAAACCAACATTTCACTGATAGTGATAGTCTTGTATACCGCAATCTCCTTACTGCCATAGTAGGAACGTATACACACATGTCCGTACAAGAGTCAAGATTGGGATCACGATACTGAGACGACCATTCATTAAAAAAAATGGAAAGGCACAGAGAGCGATAGGAGAGAGAGTGAGAGAGGGGGGGGGGGGGGGAGAGAAGACAATACATTTACGAGAACTTTAGGTTCACTGGTATTAAAAAGAAATTAAAACTCCTGAATATCATACCCACTTAACTACACTGAAATCTTTCTGTCTGCCTGTCTGTCACTCTCTCTCTCTCCACACACACACACACACACACACACACACACACACACACACACATACACACACACACACACACACACACACACACACACACACACACACAAAAACACGCACAAGAATACTATGTATTTTGCTTAACAATGATAATAATACTCAAAAGTCTTTAATTACTTATTTCATTCATGAAATGCATACACTTAAACATACAAGCAGACAGACATATAGACAGACAGACAGACAGGCAGACAGACAGACAGACAGACAGAGAGAGAGAGAGAGGAATACTTTGCACTTCGCTTAATGTCTTTGGGCCCTTATTAATTGTCTCGCTCATGAAATATGCCACCACACACACACACACACACACACACACACACACACACACACACACACACACACACACAACAAAAACAAAAGAAAATAAACAGAGATAATCAACAACTACAACATGCAAAACCTGACTCTGGTCGTCTCAGTACACTGATATTTCAAACAAAAATGTCCAAGGCAACACTATACACAATTACCAAGCACAGAGGAATTCTGCCACAGTGTGTACATGGTAAGCGTTATCCAGAGGACTGAAATGATATCAACATTCACTGAAGACTAAAGATTAATGAGCTGCCAGAACCAGTAACCATCAACCGCCTCGCCGGCATCCCTGTTTACCTTAGCTGTCACATGTGTTATTACGACACGCTATACGTGGCCCCTAAGCTGCGAAACATGAAAAATGAAAAACAGCCGTCCTCTACAGACAACATTCTTCTAATGTGTGCCTTTACTTTCATTCGAGAACTGGCATTTGGATTTTACCGGCGTTGGAACATTGATCATTTCACGGTCGAAGATTGAAAATCATGTCAACACCGTCTTTCATTCTCTTTCTTCTCTGTGCGTTTAGTTAGACACTTACATGCACGTAACGTGTTGAGTTACATATAATTTTATTGAGAAAAATCTCATCTTTTTAATGATGCATATTACAGACCAATACAAACAAAGCTCTTGAGAAAATTAGTGGAAAACCTGAAGTTACTTGTTTGTAATAGTTACTACTGCGCTTATAGGGCGTAGCGAGATCGACGGTAACAAGGCGGAGCTACGAGCTCGTATTTCTAGGTCAGGGCAGCACTAAGTTGGCTTCGCGCTGCTACAGCTGCCGCCGCGGGACGAAACTAAGTGATCACCCTTAAACAGCCGTGGCATGCCTAGAAAATGGCCTTGAACATGCCGCGCGCACTACTACGCAACTGTAGAACTAAATTTATGTACTCTATATATCTAGAAAATAGCCATAAAGTTAATGTTATGTGGAAGAGAAGTAATCACCTTTGCGCCTGGGTGCATTTTCCCCCTACAGCTACTGATAACATTAACAGTTCTGAAAATCCTATTTGTTTGTTTTCACTATTGTTGTAGTTACTTTCTGTAGTACTTGAATTTCGAAAGAGTGTGCGCAATCTGCAATCAGTTGAGCGATAAACCACAATGACTAAGAGAAACTTGAATGTCTGGGACTTGATCAGTATTAAATTAATGCGTAAAGTCCTTGTACTTCTACATTGGCAAACAGAGGGCGCAGGAAGTAGAAAAATGTCGGTCAAAATCTGCTAAGAGTACACAAACATTTGTCATGAAATTTTCCTCACATGTAAGAATCGTTGATTTAGCACTAACTTAGGTAAAACCCTTGAAGTAAAAATAACTTGATTCTCTCAAAAATGAATGTATTTATCTGGTTCTCAGGGGAACTGCAGCATGGGTTTGGGCTTTCAGAATGATTTGACCAGGGTTTTGTCCAGCATATGTTCATCCATAAGGTGTGTAGAGTATTGGACCATGAGGTCCGGGCAGAGCTGTGTCTAGTTCATCTTGATAGCAGCCGCCAACCTCGGCCAAGATAGGGTGATCTACTGGTGCCATAATGCTTATAGTCCCACTTGGTAAAAATAAAGCCAAATTCATATTTACATGAAAACACTGCTGTTTATTTTGCAGCTAAGGACTTTGTCTGAAGGTCATCCATCCCAGAATTAAGTATTGAACCTGACTGGAACAGACACAACAGACAATTAGAGATGAATAAATATAATGAAATAAGTATAAAAAATGATGCAGTTGATTCTGTGAAACAGTCTGGTTAAATTAATGATTTAACATGACATTTTGCCAGAATCAACCATTTCAATTATTTTGATGTAACTATTTCAGTATTTGCCAAAATCAGCTGCTTCAGAATGTTTTTTTCTGTATATTTTATTTTGTGTATAAATTTACTTATCAGGTTGTTTTTGTGTGTGTTCAAGATACCTGATCCAGGGGAATTTGAGTTGATTGTGGCAGACATGGACGGACTTGATGACCTGATCAAAAAGTTTGACCCAGAACGAGAAGAATCGCCTCCACCTGTTACAGCAAGTACACGGATTGGGAAAAGACAGGTAAGACATGATTCTGGATAAATTTGTGTGCAACCGTTGAAGGTTACCTATGTGAACTGTCACTTGTGCATGACTTGAAAGTTAACATTAAGTGATTAACTAAGCCAGTCATTTTTGAATATGTTCAGGTAAAAGACTGATAACATACGGTGGTGTATAAGGATATTTAAAAAGAAAGCTTATTGTGCTATTATTTGAGTTTGTCTCTCAGGCAGATTCATACTAGTGTAAATGTGTATACACTTTAAATACAGGATTTGTTTTTGATTTTTTTTTTTTGCACGATAAAACTGCTTTATTCACCTTGCAAGTGAGAAACCAGTAATGATAGTTGTACTAATAATGACTGCTTTCACAATGCCTCATCTTATGAGAGAAGCACTTCTTAAAAACATGGGAGACATCGGGAGATGCACATAAAGCAACCTCCCTTATGGATGTTGGGGTTGTATATATAAAATAGTATCCCCACCTTCTGGAAATTGTATTCTAGAAATTTCCTCTTACCTGTTACTTTATGTTTTACCTTCCTGTTTTGCTTGACAGGGCTGTTGGTGAAAGTGTACTCACTTTTTCCATCATTGTGTGGTATGGTAATATTTCTGAGGCACAAAGTATAATGCTAAACAGGATAGTGAAAGTGACTTTGGAGAATGTTGGGAATGACCTACCATCACTGAATGAAATTTATGATAAATGGTCATACAAAAAGGCAGTGTCTTTTGGCCAAGATGACTCACATTCAGCTTTGACATTGTTTGAATTACTCTCCTCTGTCTGACAGTTCAGAGCCATCAGAGCCAGAACTAGTGGCTTGCTTATAGCTTCTTCCTAAAAGCAGTGATTGTCTTGTCCAATTACTAACGGTGAATTATCATAAGCACTGTGCCAACATGCTAAATTTAGTCACCTGCTAAAGCAGACCATTTGTCATGTGTTAATATAATCATTTTATTGTGGCATGTTTTTGTATTAACAAGAGAGAGATGTGTGTGTGTGAGGTGGTGGAAGTGGTGAATGTATGTACATGTGTAGATATATATATATATTTGAAGAGGGATGAGAGAGAGGCTGTTTAAATTGACCTGTATTATGTATTATACCAAACTTGTTATATATATATTTTATTGCAATATTTTAATGTTTTTTTTTAATAATGTAATCTGTGCTGTCCTTCTCTTGAAACTTTTACCAAACCATCTTGGCAGTTTTGGCAGTGTTCACCTGAGACTTTGCACTTTGCCAACCCAACTTGTTGTGTGCTCTTCAGATCTCTGCCAAACCAGCTGTGTTTGGTTATGTGCTCTTCAGATCTCTGCCAAACCAGCTGTGTTTAGTTATGTGCTCTTCAGATCTCTTCCAAACCAGTTGTGTTTGGTTATGTGCTCTTCAGATCTCTGCCAAACCAGCTGTGTTTGGTTATGTGCTCTTCAGATCTCTGCCAAACCAGCTGTGTTTGGTTATGTGCTCTTCAGATCTCTGCCAAACCAGCTGTGTTTGATTATGTGCTCTTCAGATCTCTGCCAAACCAGCTGTGTTTGATTATGTGCTCTTCAGATCTCTGCCAAACCAGCTGTGTTTGATTATGTGCTCTTCAGATCTCTGCCAAACCAGCTGTGTTTGATTATGTGCTTTCAGACCTTACCAAACCAGCTGTGTTTGGTTATGTGCTCTTCAGATCTCTGCCAAACCAGCTGTGTTTGGTTATGTGCTCTTCAGATCTCTGCCAAACCAGCTGTGTTTGGTTATGTGCTCTTCAGATCTCTGCCAAACCAGCTGTGTTTGGTTATGTGCTATTCAGATCTCTGCCAAACCAGCTGTGTTTGGTTATGTGCTATTCAGACCTTTACCAAACCAGCTGTGTTTGGTTATGTGCTCTTCAGATCTTTGCCAAACCAGCTGTGTTTGGTTATGTGCTCTTCAGATTTGCCAAACCAGCTGTGTTTGGTTATGTGCTCATTCAGATCTCTGCCAAACCAGCTGTGTTTGGTTTATGTGCTCTTCAGACTCTTCTGCCAAACCAGCTGTGTTTGGTTATGTGCTCTTCAGATCTCTGCCAAACCAGCTGTGTTTGGTTATGTGCTCTTCAGATCTCTGCCAAACCAGCTGTGTTTGGTTATGTGCATCTTCAGATTCTGCCAAACCAGCTGTGTTTGGTTAATGTGCTCTTCAGATATCTGCCAAACCAGCTGTGTTTGGTTATGTGCTCTTCAGATCTCTGCCAAACCAGCTGTGTTTGGTTATGTGCTATTCAGATCTCTGCCAAACCAGCTGTGTTTGGTTATGTGCTCTTCAGATCTCTGCCAAACCAGCTGTGTTTGGTTATGTGCTCTTCAGATCTCTGCCAAACCAGCTGTGTTTGGTTATGTGCTCTTCAGATTCTGCCAAACCAGCTGTGTTTGATTATGTGCTCTTCAGATCTCTGCCAAACCAGCTGTGTTTGGTTATGTGCTCTTCAGATCTCTGCCAAACCAGCTGTGTTTGATTATGTGCTCTTCAGATCTCTGCCAAACCAGCTGTGTTTGGTTATGTGCTCTTCAGATCTCTGCCAAACCAGCTGTGTTTGGTTATGTGCTCTTCAGACCTTCAGATCTCTGCCAAACCAGCTGTGTTTGGTTATGTGCTCTTCATACCTTTGCCAAGCCAACTTCTTTAGCAAAGGTCTTGAGAGGACACTGTCATGCCAAGTTGGCTTGGTGAAGGTTTCGAAAAAACTGAAATGTTGCCTCCCCAGTAATTTAATTAATGCTGAGTGAGTAACCACCTTTCACTCAGAACATGGTGAGTGGGTATCTGTCTGCATTCTCAGAATGACCCTTGTAGTAGTTGCCTTTTGATTTTTCATGATTTGTGTGTATACCTTCATTAATAACTTTGTTCTGTCTTCACTGCAGAAATCCAAGGCCATACCGAAAACACCAAAGCGTTGGGCCTGTGAAACTGAGCTTCACTTACGCTTGTGCCGTTTGCAAGAAGAGCTGACAAAATTCAGGAGTCGCCTTGCTGCCAGGACCAAGCAGACACGTATCGCTATGCAGAAAGAATTTCAGAGTTACATTGAAGAGGTGCCCAAAGTAAGTAGCTGGAATATAAACATTTTGTTTGTATGCTTGATTATCTTTATTTCAAGATCAGTCATGGGCATGTCATTTAATCTGTATATTAATGTTTTCACACCAGGCTACCAGGATGCTTGGAAGTAAAATGAGACCAGGTGTAAATAGTATGATCTCATGAGTGTATGCTGTAACCGTCTGACTTGCTCAGCCTGTCCTTCAGGTGACCAGTCTGTGGTGGAGAGTCATGTTTGGACTCACTTCGCATTAGGCATGTACAAGAGTGTGATAGACAAAGAAGCATTGATCTCTCTCTCTCTTTCTGTCTCTCTCTTTCACTCTCTCTCTCTCTCTCTTTCACTCTCTCTCTCTCTTTCTCTTGCACACACACACACACACACACACACACACACACACACACACACACACACACACACACACACACACACACACACACACAACACCACACACACACACACACATTATAAACACACACACACACAATCACACACACACAACAAATAGAATATCATATTATCCAGAGCTGTTATTGTTGTTTAAAGCCAAGTCGACTGTAGAGCCATATCAGGGCTATAACCACTTTCAAAACGTAAAAAACTTCAACATGAAAAAAAAAGAAAGAAAATTAAGTACACATATCAATGCATTCGTGCACATAATCTAAGGTCATGCCCGTGGTGTTGACCATTCCATCCAATTTATCACACACGGGACTTAAAACATACTGAATACAAGTTTAAGCATACGTAAGGACCCAAAACGTATATAAAAACGGGCATAAATTACCTAAAATTGCTTCCGCATAGCTCACCTCCGTAGAGCCAAAAATGTACTTAATATATGTACCAATTATCAGTCCTAAGAAAAAGTACGCAAGACTTTATTGAACACATACAGTGAATGGACTATCAAGGCAGAAAACGAAGGAAGAAATGACAGAAAGCAAAGGAAGAAGAAAGAAACAAAGCGAGTGACAGAAAAGAGGAAATTTCTGGCACAGAATTTCCAGAAGGTGGGGATGTATATATATTTGATATTATTTATACTGAAAGAGCCGCCAGCATCCCCAAGGGGAATACCCAGTGCTACACGATCAATTGTTAAAGGTAACAGTACATCAGGTGAGAGAATAAGTATACAAATACCAGCTGTTGAAGGTCCAGGTAAGTCTTGAACTGTGACTTCATGTAAAAGGGGTCGTAGACCCCTCAGATCAGGTGGCGGAGATTCCAGCAAGATTTAAGGAATGTTGCTTTCAGGTGTAAGAAGATTTTATTTTGAGAATCTCAGGTTGTGAGGTGTTTGATATGTACATAGGTGTGCTGATTTGGGGCTAGCACTGACAAAAATGTTTGCAATTTGGGCACCATATGCGGGTAGTTTCAAGGTGTCGTGGAACTCTACTGCATTGTATTTCGGCTAGTGGAATCAAGTGTTGCACGCCGACACAGCCTGCCATCCCGAGAATAACTGAGCTCGTCTGATGATTTACATTTTCCAGAAGCCTATAATCTAGGGCAAAATGCCTTGCTTTGCTTAGTAGGCAGTGTCCTTAGATAGGGCAAAAGCCTTGTTTTGCTTTGTAGGCAATGTCCTTAGTAGGCAAAACGCCTTGTTTGCTTAGTAGGCAGTGTCCTTAGATAGGACAAAATGCCTTGGTTTGCTTAGTAGACAGTGTTCTTAGTAAGTTGGTTCAGACATTTTTTAACTTCACTGAAAAGTGACAGTAGACAGTGTCCTTTGTAAGTTGGTTTCAGACACTTTTGAACTTCACTGAAAGTGACAGTTAGTAACAGTGCCCCTTAGTAAGTTGGTTCAGACATTTTTGAACTTCACTGAAAAGTGACAGTAGACAGTGCCTTTGTAAGTTGGTTCAGACACTTTTGAACTCCACTGAAAAGTGACAGCTTAGTAGACAGTGTCCTTAGTAAGTTGGTTAGACATTTTTGAACTCCACTGAAAGTGACCCAGCAGCAGTATTGGGTCTCCTCTGTAACATGTCTGGCTCCCATGGACGTCCTGGCACTGAGACATTCACTGACTGAACTTTGGACTGATGGTGTGTTATGTTGTGGTGCCGGTTTTGTTGTCAGTTATGCTTGACATAGACCAGTTTTAGAATTTAAATGTTTGTCAGTAAAGTGTGTGTCCTTATTCTCATTTCATAAGTTTCTGGTTCCATCAGGCTGATACAGTGAAGATTACTGCAGGCCTGTCAGATATGCCATGTGGGTTCATTTTCATGGCTGAAAAGTAGGGGCAAGAACAGAAGAAATTAATAAAAATATGTAATGTGCTTTTAATTTGAATGCAAGAATATAATTGCTTAGTTGTGATGTAAACTTTCTGCCAAGTTTGAAATGTATTTTGATTTAGTCCATTAAGAAGTACATTTGTTTTTCAGACAGAGCATTTACGAGCCTGGGAATCCAAGTTGGATGATGATGATGATGAGTCAAGTGCTGAAGATTCCCTGTCTGAGGAGAGGAATTCAGACAGCTCTGAAGATACTTCCAGTGAGATTGTGCCTGCTGTCAACAAAATGAAAGTTCCGTCTAAGGCTTCTTCCATTGCTAGTGTTGATTCTTCAGAGGCTGACCAACGGGACATTGAAGAGTATGAGGCAGATGTGAGCTCCAGGGGACGTCTGCGCAAACGCCGACTGATACCCAACAACATTGAGGACCAGGGTGTGAAGAAGAAAAAATTGGTAAAGAAGACGGAAGAAGCAACACCTGTTTCCATCACTGACCAAATGTCAAGCTTAGTACAGAGATCAGAGGATGGAGAAATCAAGTTGAACCTCAGTAATAGTGAATTTCTGTCTTTGCTAGAGCAAGGAGGCACGGCTGCCTCACAGTTGGTTCAGCAGTTGGCAGCCACCAAGACTGCAGCAGGGCAGTCACTAACATGGAAACCTCAGGGCATCAAGGTGGTAGAAGGTCCCCTGCCACAAGGATCAGCAGAGAGCACAGGAGCAGGGAAAATGGCAACAACCCAGTCCAGTGCCCACCCAGTCATGCAGAAAATGCTGTCCACAGAAAACCTAGGAAATCGCCGCCCAGTGTCTGCTATCACTGTTCAGAGAAAGAAAGTGATCGCCACACCAACCTCCTCTTCCAGCACGTCAAACCAATCCAGCTTAAAAAGCGTGGCAGCAGTGTCGACTGCTTCGGTGGTCATAGGTTCCAAAGCATCTGGGACAGGGACTGTGGGAGGAGTGAGCATGCGCAGTCCCTTGGTGATGGCAACGTCTCAGAAGGGAGGCAAACAACAGCTGTTTGTTCTGACTCCTCAGCAGCAAGACGGCATCTTGCAACAAAGTGGTTTACGTTACCAGGTAAGGTGGCTGTGTTATCATTGATGAAAGCAAAACAATTCCTTATGCTTACAAAAGTGGTATACACTGTGCTTGAGATTTGAATGTTTTAATTGGTTGGTGGTATGCAGTAGAAAATGTTTGGAAGTAACCAGACCTCATTGGCAGAGAGGTAAAGTTCACATTTAAGTTGGACCACACAGGTTTGCATGAGTACAAATCTTACTTGAACAAAACTTTGTGCAGTCTCACTCTGCCAAGCTGCGAATGAGTACCTGACCTTGTTAAGGGTTGGGGGAAGTTAAAGCAGTGAGGGAGTTGGAATGGGCACTGCCCTTATAATGAAGAGAGAAGTTGAGGTCTGTGTTACCTGTTTTCCTTTTAACCTCAGGGTTATTGGACAGTCAGGCCTTTTTTGTATAGAGATATGACAGACAGATCCATAGAGTTACTGATGTTGTGCTCATATCCTGTATATCATTCTATTGTCAAACCATGCAAGGTGTTAGCAGTGCAAAAGAGTTGAGGTGGAGTAAAGTATTGTCAAAATGCTGATAAATACTGAACTTTCATTCCAGATAATTTTAGTTGTAATCAATTGTCAGAACAGACATTTCATAGGTTTATTTGGATATGGATGTGTGAACAGAAAGCCCAGCAACCTCTGCAGTCTACCACCATCACAGCCAGGCCCCAAGTCTCAACCTGCAGTAGCAGTGAAGGGACCAAAGCAGCAACAGCAACTCCTGCTTCCCACAGAGCCGGGCAGCTGGTGGTTGTGCAGCAGGTTAGTCCATCTCAAAGCCATGGCCAAGCCAGTCCTCAAGATCAGCCTGGGATCATTAGCATCAGCCCCAGACCAGCTCAGAACATCTCTCTGGTGCCGGCTCAGGGCATACTGGGGTCATCACCTGGCATTGGACCTCAGGCCAAAGCAGCAGCAGTGGTGGGAGAAGTGCCAGCACTTAAACTCATGCCTACCTCCAAGGGACAGGAAATGATGGGAGTTGTCGTTCGACAAGTCCCGCCTGGAGTGAAGCCTCCTGTGATTGTCAACCATCCCTCTGGCAGCAGAACACTGATTGTGCAGTCCGGTAAAATGCCACAGAGGTACGTAAAATTCATCTGGGATTTCCCGTTTAACATTTAGTAGTTTATCTTTCTTTCATCCTCTCCTTGCTTCTCTTTCTCCCTGCCTCCCACCCTCCCACCCTCCCACCCTCCCTTCCCCATCCTCCTCTTGAAATGGTTTAAAGATCTACCCCCAAGGTGAACGATAAACCATGTTGGAATGCTGTTGGCTCTTTCAGTATAGATGGTATCCCCATCTTATGAAAATTTTGTGCTAAAAATTGTGTGTGTGTGTTTGTGTGTATGTGTGGTGTGTGTGTGTGTGTGTGTGTGTGTGTGTGTGTGTGTGTGTGTGTGTGTGTGTGTGTGTGTGTGTGTGTGAGAGAGAGAGAGAGAGTGAAAATCGCAGATGAACATACATTGGCGCATCATCAGAGTATTACTGAGTGTCGATGCACCAACATCCGCACATCTGTGAAGAGTTAATGCTCATACAGTAATAGAGGAGTTTTCTTGGAAAAGTTCTGTAGAAAATTCTGCTTTCATAGTTGATACAGAAATATATGCATTTAGAAAAAACAAACAAACAAAAAAAATGGCTAGTGCTGCACTGCGGTGGCGTGCTGTCCTGTAAGAGCAGCTTGAATTTCACATGATTATTCCGTTGTGACAAAAAAGAAAGAGATACAAATATGAAATAAGTTGGTAGATAGATGGGTGAGTAGGTAGGTATACTGAAATGCTTGAGGGGAGACTGTTACGCAATTGCAGCTTTAGAATCTATCTCTCACAGTGTCAAGATCTGATTCACAGTGTCATGATCTGACTTTGCCACAATGCTTTGTTCAGGCTTGAATATTGCAATAATTGTATATATGTGTGTGTATGTTGACTATTTTAGTGCTCAGAAAATACATTTACCAGAATTTATTCCAATATTCGAAACGAAGCAAAATGGTTCCATCATAAAAGTGACTATTAAGTGATCTTTTTTATTACCTCTACATAGTTAATTGATATTGTTAGCTGGTTGATTGGCTGTTACGATGAATTGTTTTTCATGACAGGTCTTTCAGTTCGTCAGATGTTCTAGAACTTGTTGGGGGAGGGGTTCTGGGGTCTGTAGTGATTATAATGTAAATAAATGTTTGACATTATGTGGTGCAGGTATGCAGGAAATGTGACAGTGAAGGAACTGTTAGAAAGTAGGGCAGCCAACAAAACTGAAGATGTGGACAGCTCCAAGCCTGCAGATGGCAGTCAGAGCAAGCCCGGGAGAATTGTTGTGACGACAGCCAGCGTGCCTGCCACGTCCCCGTTGTCAGTGGTCACCAGCAGCATGCAGAGACCAGCTTCAGCCAGTTCCTTGGTGCAGCGCCTGGGATCAGGTGTGGTGCGATTCCCCAGTCAGTCCTGTCTGGATGATGCTCTGCAGACTGTGGTCACCAGCTACCATACCACCCTCCCCACTGCTGACATCAAAGTCCCATCTCCTACCACCCTCCCTTCGCTTTCTCCTCGAAAAAACATCACGCGCATCGTTCAGAGCACCAAGGCCCCCATCCCCACCACCACTAAGGTACAAGCCAAGCACAGTCCTGTGGTGCTGGCCAATGCCATTGTCTCTGGTTCATCAGCTTTGACTTTAGGTCACAGAAGCATTTCAGGGGTGATGGCTGCCAGTGGTATGGTGAGACCAGGAACAGTGGTTTTGCCTGCAGGCCAGGCACTGACAGGTGTGAATGTGTCAGGAAATGAACAGGTGGTGGTGCAGGTCATCCCACGTGGTGCTGCAGGAGCCGGGAATGTGATGCAGGGGTATGTCTTGCCGCAGGCTGGCGCTGTACGCACACTACAGTTTGCCAATGTGAAAACTACTCATGCGTTATCTTCAACTCAGAACAGCTCTGTATTGAGCAGCCACACACAATCCATTCCTAGGACGAGCTCCACACAGATGGTTAACAATTCAGTGGTGTCTCCTTCAGCAGGAGTTCATTTGCTTAATAACCAAGGCAGCAGTCAAGGGTTACTGATGACGTTGCCTTCTCCCTCTTCCAGTATCCCCAGTCTTGCAACAGGAACAGGTTCTCAGCCAACAGAAACATCAAAGACTCCATCAGAGGTGCTGAAAACTATGCTGGCAGCAAAAGTGGTGGCTTTGTCAAACTCTGTCCCCACTACTTGTTCTTCTACTACAACTGTACAGCCTGCTTCCATCAAGTCTACCCCAGTTACCCAAGCTATCAGTTTATCAGGACCTTTGGTAAATCAGAACAGTGTTGTGCCATCAGCACAAGTGCCTCGCATCATCAGAGCTCCTGTGGCAGGAGTGGGATCAGTTGTTCCTCATGCCCAGGACACAACAGTAGCTCGTCAGGGAGGTTCCGGGCCGCAGACTGGTTTCTCTGTTATACCGCAAAGTCAGCAGGGAGGAGCTGTGGGCAGAATTATGCAGACGCAGACCCCCTTGGGCATGCAGTTGCAGAATGTGGCTGTGGCAGGGTTACCCTCATCTGTCGGGAACAGTGCCGGCACTGCAGATTCACAGAGAGCAGGTGTACCCGGTATTGTGCGCATGTCCGTGCCTGCCGGTCTGCAGCTGGCGGGAGTACAGCCTGGTGGCACAGCCATACGATTGGTTGCTAGCAGTCAGACGGGCCCAGGGACAGTGGGCACCATTCCCCCAGTTCTGGCCACCCTCAAGCCAGGCAGACAGGGACAGCAACAACTGCAGCTGCTGGCAGCGGCTGGAGGACTACAGGGCATTCAGCTAAGTGGCCAGCCACAGCCACAGCCACACTTGACTTTCACAACCAGTGCCGATACAGGACAAGTTTCAGGTGGGCAGGCAGCATCTGTGGTAGGTTCTGGTCAAGGACAGACTCCATCTGTACAGTTATGTTTCACCATGCAGCCTAGTGGACAAGGGGTGATGAACTCTGCAGCCTCATCTGTGATACCCCAGTCACTTGTACAAGGCACAGGACTGGGGACCCTTGCTCCAGCTTCCCAGGGAAGTTTTTCTGTGTTTAGTTCACCTCATGTTTCCCCATGCAGCTCAGGTACAGTTTCTAAAGTTATCATGGCAAATCCAGCTACATCCATTTCCCCTCCTGCCAGTGTTCAGCCAAACACTCCTTGTTCTGGGTTGGACCAATCACCCATGACAGTCCCAAACATAAACCCTGGTGAAGAGAATCGCTTGTCTATGTCCGTCATCCCAGGCCCGGTGAAAAGTCAGTTCATTATTTCTCCTGTCACTTCCCAGTCCTGTAGTGACACCAGTCAGCTCCAGCTAAGGCAACACAATGGAAAAGAGGTGGAAGGACTACCTTCACAAACTATAAACAGTGTAAATATGTCAAGTGTCTCCACCCAGCCCTCTCCCCAATCTGTCCCACCCACACAGCTTCAGAGTGGATCAAGCGCAGCCTGTCTTCGAATGAGATCCAACCAATTCCAGCCAAGAAGGCCTACTTAGACCCAAGTGGTGGCAATTCAGGAGCTGTGCTGGCCAGCTTGAGTCAGATGATTGGCAGCATGAAAAGCAGCAGTGCGGCTGGTGATGCAGCCACCATGTCCCTGGCCAGAGATTCAGCAGGGGGCAGCATCCAGAGGATTGTTATGGCCAATGGAGACCACAGCGCAAGCTCCACCTTGCTAAACCTGGCAGCTCACGTTGCACCGGTGACAGCCTTGTCCACAGCTGTCTCCTGCTCCAACCCCTCTGCTTCCAATGTTCTGGCAGCGAATGCAGCCCCCTTGCTTCAGCAGATTACTGGCATAGCCGCTGCTCAAGTCAAACCTTCTCAGGCGCCACATCAGAAACAGGTGCTGGCTGTACGTTACGTTGGAGGGCAGCTGCTGACTGACAACAACATACCTGTCACAGAAAACAATGGAGAATACAAGGTATGTGGTAATTGAGATTTTTCCATTAGTGAGAACATGTAAGGTGGGTTGGGAGGATAGTTCTGTGGCAGCACTTCTAAATTGCAGGGGCTAACTTCACAGTATCAGTGTATACTCTGAAAAGGATAACCATGAGAAATGTATTGATTTAAAAAAAAAAGTGCAGCTTATAGTAGTTTTTGTTGCTGGTTTTGTTCATGTGCTGCTTTCTTTGATGTTTGTGTATACATGCATGATAATAAAAGTTGTAGTCATGTTAAAATTGCATAACACATATATATTTTGTCTTCTTTGAGTTGTCAGCTAATAAGACTATGATTATAACAACGTCGGCACGATACATAATTAAAAATGTACTGAAAGACAAGACGTATATTCTCAGGAGCCAACTTGTCAGTGGGTACTAATTCAGTAATTTTTTTTGATTTTTGCTGCTTTTGTGTAAACATTTCTCAGAAATGTTTACATATGTTTAGAAAGGAGAAATTCTGAACTGCACAATAAAAGTAAAATAAACGCCTGTTTGCATGAGAAAGTGAAATTACAGAGTGTTAGACTAATACACACATCCGCGCATGTGTGTTGAGCAGTACAATGTAAACAAACCAAACTGAAATACAGCCTGTATTCCATCAATGACTGATGTGCTAAAAATACCCTTTATCATGTGCTTGAACCTTTCTTGTTTATTTAGAAGCAAAAACAAAGTCATATTTACCTCATAATCATCGCCAAAGTCACTGCCAACAAAAGTCCCAACTTGTCAACCTCACAAGCCAGTCCCAGTCTCACTCATTTCTGTGCAAATACTTGTATAAATCAATTTAAGAAGAGCAAAATGGTGACCGTGTGAAAGGAAGAAGGCACAGGCCACACAAAAGAAGGCAGAGGCCACACAAAAGAAGGCACAGGCCACACAAAAGAAGGCAGAGGCCACACAAAAGAAGGCAGAGGCCACACAAAAGAAGGCACAGGCCTCACAAAAGAAGGCACAGGCCACACAAAAGAAGGCACAGGCCTCACAAAAGAGGGCAGAGGCCACACAAAAGAAGGCACAGGCACAGGCCACACAAAAGAGGGCAGAGGCCACACAAAAGAAGGCAGAGGCCACACAAAAGAAACCTTCTGATTGGTCAGTTCATATTCACTTTGTAGATTGGACAGTATTCAGCAGGAGGTATGATGGAGCCATGATCGTGGCTCATCATGTTTGGACGGTAAAGCCATGATCGTGGCTCAGTGTACTAAACGCATTAAGATGGGATTAAGCACGGCTGTTTAAACCGGCCGCCGGGCGATCACTTAGTTTTCGGACACGGTGTCAGCGATTCGCACGCGAGAGGCGTGTTTTCCTGCTTACCCGCTGCGCTACACGGCCCGTCAGCGGTTTGGAGCTGTGAGTCATCGGTAGGCAAGCGGTACTGTGTGGCTGCCTTTGTGTGACGTGATTACTACTGTTTCTACATTTCCCGCAATACTGCTTTGGTCATCTAGCCATATATGTAATTATCAATCTTACCGAAAAGTAGACTCTCTCCCCTACATAATTCGTTACAGGATTACACAGAAAAGGAGGAGAACGATTCTGAAAATATCGCGCCTTCACTGTTTCATTCGAAAAATAAGCCAACTTCCAACAACGAAAACAAGAGTTCACCAGTTATTACAGCAGAAAGAAACACATACAGAGGAAGAGTAAAGTATGTTTTAACAGACTGACTTACCAGACAGATGTTCCGTGGCTTCTTGTGGAGGTAGCGGTGGGTAAATCGAGATCACTGATAACGGCATAGACTCCATTATCCTTCACACTAAAACCAACATTTCACTGATAGTGATAGTCTTGTATACCGCAATCTCCTTACTGCCAAAGAGATCATAGTAGGAACGTATACACACATGTCCGTACAAGAGTCAAGATGGGATCACGATACTGAGACGACCATCATTAAAAAAAAAGGAAAGACACAGAGAGCGATAGAGAGAGGAGAGGGGGGGGGGGGGGGGGGGGGGGGGGAGGAGGAGAAATACATTTACGAGAACTTTAGGTTCACTGGTATTAAAAAGAAATTAAAACTCCTGAATATCATACCCACTTAACTACACTGAAATCTTTCTGTCTGCCTGTCTGTCACTCTCTCTCTCTCTCCACACACACCACACACACACCACACACACACACACACACACACACACACACACACACACACACACACACACACACACACACACACACAAAAAAAAACAACACACGCACAAGAATACTATGTATTTTGCTTAACAATGATAATAATACTCAAAAGTCTTTAATTACTTATTTCATTCATGAAATGCATACACTTAAACATACAAGCAGACAGACAGATAGACAGACAGACAGACAGGCAGACAGACAGACATACAGACAGACAGACAGAGAGAGAGAGAGAGAGGAATACTTTGCACTTCGCTTAATGTCTTTGGGCCCTTATTAATTGTCTCACTCATGAAATATGCACACACACACACACACACACACACACACACACACACACACACACACACACACACACACACACACACACACACACACACACACACACACACACACACACACACACACACACACACACATACACACACACACACACCACACACACACAACAAAAACAAAAGAAAATAAACAGAGATAATCAACAACTACAACATGCAAAACCTGACTCTGGTCGTCTCAGTACACTGATATTTCAAACAAAAATGTCCAAGGCAACACTATACACAATTATCAAGCACAGAGGAATTCTGCCACAGTGTGTACATGGTAAGCGTTATCCAGAGGACTGAAATGATATCAACATTCACTGAAGACTAAAGATTAATGAGCTGCCAGAACCAGTAACCATCAACCGCCTCGCCGGCATCCCTGTTTACCTTAGCTGTCACATGTGTTATTACGACACGCTATACGTGGCCCCTAAGCTGCGAAACATGAAAAATGAAAAACAGCCGTCCTCTACAGACAACATTCTTCTAATGTGTGCCTTTACTTTCATTCGAGAACTGGCATTTGGATTTTACCGGCGTTGGAACATTGATCATTTCACGGTCGAAGATTGAAAATCATGTCAACACCGTCTTTCATTCTCTTTCTTCTCTGTGCGTTTAGTTAGACACTTACACGCACGTAACGTGTTGAGTTACATATCATTTTATTGAGAAAAATCTCAGCTTTTTAATGATGCATATTACAGACCAATACAAACAAAGCTCTTGAGAAAATTAGTGGAAAACTGAAGTTACTTGTTTGTAATAGTTACTACTGCGCTTATAGGGCGTAGCGAGATCGACGGTAACAAGGCGGAGCTACGAGCTCGTATTTCTAGGTCAGGGCAGCACTAAGTTGGCTTCGCGCTGCTACAGCTGCCGCCGCGGGACGAAACTAAGTGATCACCCTTAAACAGCCGTGTAAGAATGGTCATGCATGTAAAAATTTGTTCCCTCTGCGAGTTAAGTAGGTTTGTGTGAATTTATGTACTTAGATTGAAAGCTCTAGCTTTTTTTTAAAAAAGCAGTAGAAAGAGAAGAAGGTGTGAGGGATGGGTTTCCTTGGTGGGTATGTTGGGTTTGCTAGTCTGTATGCATGTAGCACGTAGTGATATGATAGCAGAGATGACATAAACCTTGTATTTTATTAAAGGTCAGTGTTTTTAATATGATAGCAAATTATAATTATAATTTGCAGTGTATCAGGTTTGTTTCTGGGTTAGTAGAGGAACATGACACTGACAGAAATAAAAACAAGACAAGACAAAGCAAAACTAAGAATTGACAATTGTTTTTTCTCTCAGTATCTGTAGGAATTACTTGGATCAGTGATATGTTCTATGTTACATACTGTGTTACATATGTATTGCATGTTTTCAGAATGTGTAAAATGTCTTTAGATTTTGATGACCTTAATAATTGTAATTGAATAATAATTTCACTTCTATAGGGCAAACAGTCCATGTCAAAACATGTTCAGTATTCTTTACAGAAATAGAACAAACAATGCACATTCACACACACACACAAACTCACACACACGCACGTGCGCGCACACGCACGCGCATACACGCGCACGCGCATACACGCGCACGCCGTACATGCGCACACACACACACACACACACACACACACACACACACACACACACACACACACACACACACACACACACACACACACACACACACACACACACACAACATGCACACACACACATGCACGCACGCACGCACACGCGCGCACACACACACACACACACACACACGCACGCACACACGCACACACGCGCACGCACACACACACACACGCGCGCGCACTCATGCACGCACGCACGCACGCACGCACGCACGCACACACACACACACACACACACACACACACACACACACACACACACACACACACCACACACACACACACACACGCACACACGCGCGTGCGATGCTGAGCTAGTGTACACAGTACAGTGCCTTCTAGGTGTGTGACCCTTGACCCAAGTTGTCATCCTGCCATCCTGTATCACCCCTCCCCCCTCTTCTTTCCCCTCCCCTCCTCTCCCTCCCACACAGGTCAGCTGCAAGAATAAGGATGCTGAGAAGCTGCATTTAATTGGAACATTTCTTCGTTTTTCTATTTTTAATATTTTACAGTCATTGTTTGTTTTGCTAGTGTGAAACCTTTATTAAAACATTAACTTTGAACTTTCCTTTTTCTTCAGATTCTCCCCAAAGCCACTTTGCAGATAGGCAGCCAGACAGTAACTGTACGTTCGCCTTCCAGTGCCATGATTCAGAACCTCAGAAACCCTTCCAGTGCCAGTGTTGTTTCCGCAGGCAATCAGTGTCAGGCTTCTTCGACAAGCATGGTTTCCTCTGTGTCTGTGATGTCAAGTGCTCCACTGCCTTCAACAGGGATGGCTTCAGTAGTATCGCAGTCTCATGGAGCTCTAAATCAAACCCAGGGACTTGTCAGGACTATTTTGAGGCCTGACGTAAAACCTGAGACTGTACTTGCTGCATACCCACAAACTCAATTGAAGCCATCTCCTGCAAATGATCAGGCGATTGAAACAGAAGCACATCAAGTTTGTCAGGACAGTGATGATGCTGGAGCCAGTTCCATGACATCCTCAGCCCTTCTGGAAGATACCACGTCACCAGTTCCTAGGCAGCTGAACAACATGCCTCTGTTGAAAGCCAGACTGGAACAGCCTAGGATGGGTCAGTCTGTGGGTGGTCCCAAAATGCCTGTGTGTACAGAAGCATTGAATGGTGTGGCCAACGGACAGCGGCAGGCCACTGAAGGACCAAGTGGCCATGTTGCTGATCAAAGTGGAAAGGCCAGCAACAGTTCTGTAACGCAAGGTGGTGATGTCAGTAACAGTCAGAATGATGTGGAAGAGGAGGCTGCCTTCAGTCTCCTGTCGTTAAATAATGGACAGCTCTGATATGATACAGTAGGAGTGACACGGAACATAACATTATTATCAACTTGTGTACATTTCTGGAAAGATTTGATCAAATGAAAACAGTTCAGTGTTTAGTCTCCATTTCAACATATAGCTGTCATGTCTACAAGGGTCATTCAGTGATTCAGTAAAAAGTGAGAATATGTCTATAAAAATGTAAAAAGATATGATTATGATCAGTTCTTTTCCACAGTCCCTTTATGCAATATCTCATGACTGATGGATTCCTGTCTGCTTGGAAGGTCCAGAATACTCTTTGTTAGGCTACTAGAGTTGATATGTTGTACCTGCATGGCTCCTCCATTTTCAATTCATTCAGGTTTAGAAACTTACATTATGGAGAGTTTCTTTCAACCTGGGAAATAGGTCAAAGTCTAGGGGACTCGTATCTGGACAATACGCAGGGTGTGGAAGAGTATACCTGTGGTAAGATGTAAGTAAGTGATGATACTTTCTCCTTTTAAGTAAGTGATGATACTTTCTCCTTTTTTGGGCAGGATAGGTTGTCATGTGATAACATTGACGACTCGCTTAACAGTGTGTTACATTTATTTTGGATTGCAGGTCTTAGTATTTTCGTTATAAACGTCCTTGATTAACAGCTTTTGTCATTTGAAGGCGCTGTACCATCAATACAGCCTTGTTGTCATAGGCACATGTCTTCATCATTTTAAAATTTGTTTGCTTTCTTTTGAACTCAGTGGGCCTTGGAGTGTGCCACTTCGATGGTTTTTCACTAATTGTGGCTCATAGGTTCTGACCCAGTTTCGTTGATGGCAGTTATGAGATTTAAAAAGCTGTCACCATCTTTTTTGTTCTTGTTTAACAGAGTTTGTCTACAACAGTGACACGTGCCTGTTTCTGATCTTCAGGAAGGCAGTGTAGGACACTTGCCTGTTTCTGATCTTCAGGAAGGCAGTGTAGGACATACATTGCTGCAACACGTCTCTTTACAAATTTGCTTGTTAAAGTCACACAAACGGATCCATGACTAATGATAGTGTCATGAGCAATTTCTTAACACCATTGGTCTGTCTTCATTCAAAACTTTTATTTTTTAAAAATTCTATCTTGACAGTGGCTTCAAGTGGCCTCCCCAGGCTATGCTTGCCTTTAGCGTCATTTTGTCCATCTTTGAAGAATGACACCCACCTGTAAACTGCAGACTGCGAAAGAGTTTGTGTCCTACATTCACTTTGTAGTGTTTTGAATATATCTGCGCCAAAATGTACTTACAAAATTCAGTTTTAATATAATGGCGCTGTTCTTTAAAGCTGAACCTGGCCATGACATTTGGTATGACTACCCAGTGCGACATCATCATGGATGACGTCACAATATTTTGTAATTAGATCAGGGAATAATTGGGCCAGGTGTATGTAGAGTTCAGAGTGCTGCTCATTGACATATGATTTTACTTAATAGGCCATTCTTGGTGTTAATTGGATGAGCCTCATAATTCTGTAAGATACGTTTAAAGCATTTGTTTAAGAGCTTTTAGAGTAAATGTTCTTGTGGCAGAATGGTTGAAAGTTACTTTTTGGAAAATGAAAGTGGGTACTCGCTGTTTTTTTCCGATACGTGTGCTAAGAAAGAGTTGGGGTGGATACAGTTTATTGTCTATAGAATGTTACCCTGTTCCCCATCCAAAAACGAAACAAAACAAAACAAAAAAAAGGCGTCAGCAATTTCATTGCCTGATAAGCAGGTAAAGGTAATATGCAAACAACAGCTGCCATGACAACAACTCTTCTTGGAGAGTTATTGGTCACATTTACTACTTGTATTTATTTTTCATCTAAAACAACTGACTGGTCAAAGATTTTAAGCTATGTGTCAATGATTTTTTCAAAGTTGTTTGTTTCAGCAGTGAGTAATTAAAAAAGATTGTTGTAGGTTTATGTTTTAGTATGATCATTATCCTGTTCAGGAGTCCCATAGCCCCACACGTAAAACTGACAGTGAAGGTCAGTGTGCATGTGGTTGCCATGCTGTGGCAGTAGTCTAGAGATGTCTTCAGCAGTGCTAACAGTAACAGCGTTTTCCTGAAATTTTATGAGGCAAGAATAGTTTGCAGGTCTAGGTTACTTACACTCATGCCTCACAGTATGTTTTTTGAGTGAAATTTTAGGAACAAAATTTGCCATTTCTTGGCTGTTGTTTTAAAAATAAATTTTTTTTTAAGGTGGAGTGCTAGGATATGCAGCTCATAAATTTTTCTTCTTCTGTGGCTTGACCACATTGTCTGTTTTTATGTGATGTCATACTACAAGTATCGGTAGACAATACTTATGATGTGTCGGTGCCATTACTGTAGTTCTCTACAAATTTCAAGATTAAATAATGCACTGAACATACTTCAGGCACAGACTGTGAAACTGAAAGGAGTGTTTAAATTGAAAACATTGGGTATGAAGCAGACACTGGTGTGATAAGCTTGACAATTTGTTTGGTTTATTTTGAATGTCGCAAGGGCTGGATTGTAGGCCTTTGCTAACCAGACTGCTTTCTTTGCAAGTAACTGGGTCATGCACCAATCATATTCCGTCTTCAGGGGAGTACAATATGGCTGCCAGATGAGCCAACGCAGATGTATAATACTGTCCAGTTTGAAGAACATGTATATATATTAATGTTTGACCTACACATTCATGTACAAATGTGTGCTTTTCTTTTAAAGACGAGCATATTTGACTATGTGTTATGTATGCATATGTGAATTTTTCATTTTTTCTCCTTTTTTCTTTTTCTTTTATTGCCCATGTGCCTTGAACTGTAAAGTACTAAATGCGTGTTTGCATTGAAGAGGGCAAAACACAAGTGTAATATGTGTGCTTGCATGTGGCATTGTTTTGGCATTTATGGGCTTGATAACCTTGCTTTTTTAATTTGACTTTTCGGAATACATGCCAGCTGTCGGTCTGTTTTTATTTTGGTAAGTTGCTGTTGTGTTTTTTTTATTTTGGGTAAGTTGCTGTTGGTGTATTTTTTATTTTGGGTAAGTTGCTGTTGTGTTTTTTTATTTTGGGGTAAGTTGCTGTTGGTGTATTTTTTATTTTGGGGTAAGTTGCTGTTGGTGTTTTCTTATTTTGGGGTAAGTTGCTGTTGGTGTATTTTTTATTTTGGGGTAAGTTGCTGGTGGTGTATTTTTATTTTGGGGTAAGTTGCTGGTGGTGTATTTTTTATTTTGGGGTAAGTTGCTGGTGGTGTATTTTTTATTTTGGGGTAAGTTGCTGGTGGTGTATTTTTTATTTTGGGGTAAGTTGCTGGTGGTGTATTTTTTATTTTGGGTAAGTGTCATTTTGTTCAAAGAGGCTTGTTTATTACAGAAAGATGTGTGGTTGATGTAGTGGTAGAACTCATGCCTTCCATCTCCAGTCTGTTTGCACATGGGTTTCATACTGGCTTAAGAAAAGTTATTGGGAATGTGAGTACCTGCCCCTGTTTTGGCTTGGAAAAGGCAAGGCAAGGATGAAGAAGAAATGATCACCTCCTTTAAATAATTCTGGCCCTGAGAAAAGTTGAGGCATTTACTATCTCACACTCTTATGACCTCAGGGTTATGGGATATGCCTACACCTCATCTTTAACAAATTTTGTTGTTGTTTTAACTCTGTAGTTGTTATTGTATATCTGTTTGATTTGTCTGAATTTCAACGGATGGAAGTATGCTGGCTTTTCCCCTGCGTTTTCTTTTTTGTCCCTTCTTTTTTTCTTTGAGCCATCATCATGATCGTGATTTGTAATGTATTCCATGTAATGATATTCATGTACAGTTACAACCTTCCTTTCTTTTCTTGTAACCAAGTAGTTATTATTGAATAGCAGTGTGGTTTGTCAGAATTTCATTGGATGGAAGTATGTATGCTTTCTTTCCAATTTCTTTCTTTTTTTTTTTTTTGCTCTTTTTTTTTAAGCCATCATGGTTTGTAAATGTATTCCATGGTAATGATGTTGATATAAAGTTGTAACAGTTCCTTCATTGTTGCTTCAGATTTTGTGCATGCCATGTATTTTACATGATTGTGCCTTTAAACTCCCAAAGCAGTCTGCAAATTTGTAAGCCATCATTGTATTGCATGCATGGAAGATGATAGACTTAGGGATTTTCCTGATATTTTCTGAGCGTTATGAGCCTCATCTGAAGACAAGTGTCGGAAGTTTATTCAATGACTTAGTTTTGTCTTTCTCATTTTTTAGATTCTGTTTTCGTTTCTGTTTCAGTTTGTGTCAGAGAGAGAGAGAGAGAGAGAGAGGGAGGAGGGAGGAGAGAGAGAGAGAGAGAGAGAGAGAGAGCGAGAGCGAGCGAGAGAGTGAAAGAGAGAGCGTGCGTGCGTGCGTGCGTGCGATTTTTAAGAACAAACATCTAATGATCTATACATTCCTATTGAATCCTGAAAAGTAAAGAAGCAGTTGACCATGTCAGTTCAGGCGCCAGTGTTTCACTGTCCTTTTACACATCCGGTAGGCTACATTACCCTGTAAGAGATCTTTCTGTACATTAGTGTATGTGAATCAGATGAATATACATAAATGTTGTCTATTCATATATTTTTCATTTCAGGTAACTTTGACGTTTCTCAGATTTTTATAAAGCATGGCGTTTTGCCGACTTTGTGCAGGCAGCACGTTGCTGCAGTCTGCATACACTGTCTGCATGGGTGTACATGCTAGAGGTGTTTACATGTTTCCACAAGCCATACATATTTCCATAAGCCAGTGGACACTGGTATGGCTGAGAGATCTTTAATGTGCATAGTTGCTTTCTCCTGGCCTGTGAATACACATGAAGAAACCAGTTTCCACACATGTTGACCTTGAAGATGGAAAAAATCTCTACCCTTTGTCCACCGGCATGACCGTTACCAATCCAGATTTTTGTTTCGGCAGGGGTCCGAGTACTGACAGGTGGGGGGGGGGGGGGGGGGAGGGGAGAACAATAGCCACATGAGGAGCTCATGTCTATACAGAACAGTGTTAAAAGTGCAGTGTGCTAGGTGGTCAAGAGGGCGCTGCAGGTGTCGGTCATAGTGAGGCCAGTTGACTTCATACACGCTTAGAAGGACATGGATAGGTTGCAGAAACGTTCCTAAAGAGAAAGACGAACAATTTAACTAAGTGCAATGACAACACATACAGAAACTGATAACAGGCATGCAGAAGTGAATGGGATATGACAGCTGTTTTCCTTTCAAAAAATCAAAAAGAAAGATGACATGGTAAAGGATACATTTAGTTTAGATGACAAACAATTCATACGCTTGCATTTTTACAACATTCATATTTTGAGAGATGTTAGCTGCATGTGTGAGAGCATCATCTAACTTGCCAAGTGATTGTTTTGTTGTCTACAGGGGTCATTATCAGGTGGTTTAGTAAATACCATATGACTTTGGTGCAGCACAGATTTCTTTCACAAGTCACTGGGTGATAGCCGCGTTTCACACAAAGCATAGGCTGACCACGCAGGCTTATGTAGTCTCAGCGCTTATTTCCTTTTACTGTAGAACCAGCATACAACCCTATCCCCTTTCCTGTTATCACTACCACCCCTAGAAGCACATACACATACAGACAATTACTGAAACTCAAACGCAACAGCAACAACAACATCCCCCCCCCCCCCAAAAAAAAAAAAAATCATAATATCAGTTTTCAGGGCTGAAAATGTTCTGAGTCTGGGTGGAATTCCGCGATTTCGGTCTGTCAAAAAAAAAAAAAAAAAAGGAGCAAGGCATCCGTGATTGGCTTGCAAGCGTTCATAGCAATGGCGCGCAAGTTACGGCCCTGATTTGCCCCCGGACCCCCCTAGTTTCAGTGTTTTTTTCCACCTGTTTTGTTAATGCTGAAAATCTAAACTAAACCATATGATCACATAAACTGAAATTCAAAACAATGACACCCCCACCCCCCACCCCTCTCTCTCTCTTTCACATGCATGCTTGCCTATATGCTTGTATATTTGAATGAGATAGTATGTGTGTGTGTGTGTGTGTGTGTGTGTGTGTGTGTGTGTGTGAAAATACTGATTTGATTCTACATGACACTAAAGTTGATAATTGATTGGCATATTCGTTGTACAACACAGTACTAACACTTTACTCTCCTCACCTCAAGCCTGTGGAATATGGGAAACTCATAGTTGAGGCAGTAACACTGGAATGTGATATATCCCCCATGTGGTGGCAGTCTGACCAAGTAATGGATGAAAAAGATGGGATAGGGGATACAGCAACAGGTTGGAGTACCCACATGGGATCAAACTCTTTATTTTAGTGATCTTGACAGATTATTTCGGTAGTCATTATAAGGTTTATTTTTTGAATTTTTAAGGGTGGCCATTGCTCAGGAGCTATATTCTGGGGAAGTTTATGTAGTTGGTAGAGAAATAGGATAAACAAGCAGCAACGCTAATTCAAACAAGGCTACCTAGTGCTATTATTAGGATGGTCGGACTCTGTATAGTTAATTCCACACCCCTTTGTGTCGTCGGTTATTATTATTCTTGTTGTTGTTGTTGTTATTGTTGTTGTTGTTATTATTCTTGTTGTTATTATTATTATTCTTGTTGTTGTTATTCTTCTTCATATATATATTTTTTTATTATTATTAAATATGAAAATCATTCAGCAGGAATTTTTCCATTGTTGAACTCCTGATTTTAAAACAACACTATTTCATTTGGTCTTATTATTGAGGAGTCTTAAGGAGCTTGTTTACAAGTTGGAAAAATGTCAGGCAGTTTTCTCCACATCATTACATGTCAGTAGTATAACACAGCACGTATGACTGTGGAAATAAATATTTTGTCACACAAGTCCCTTATTCTAATGTGTGGCTTTGGGGGAGGAGGACATTTGGGGGTGGGGGGGGGGGAGGTTATCATTTTCTATTCATTACTGGCTTCATCATAAAAAAGGAGATTGTGATATGGCTTGATCATCTTGCTCCTCCTACACCTGAGGCCAGGCTAGCTGTGGTTATTATGGTAATTATCAGATGTTTGCAATCTGAGTTTGCTGCCCTAGAAAACTGCTGCAGAGATGCTGAAGCCACTTACAAATTAATTAATATTATGATGATATCACAGGAACCTTCCCCCGATTATGAAGTAGAGTAATATTTTCGTCATGTTTGTAAAAAATAAGTGATGAAAACTTGTACTGCGGTCATTGCAACTAGACAAGTACCACAGTGTGTGCTTATTCTTTTTTTTTCTTTTTTTCTTTTTTCTTTTATTTTATTAATTTAGCTTTTTTTGTTGAAAGGTTCACTTACACTCCACACAGTCTGTACAGTAATTTATTCTGTGCGAGTGAAAGTTTGATGAGAGATGGAAGGACAAACCCAGAGAACATCTGTAAAGATATTAGTGTTTTGCTTGTATTTTAAAATTGTGTGTAGATGTACAGTGTTGGAAAGTCTTTAAAGATAATTTGAATTTCCTTGTATGTATTAAAGTATGTTTCTGGAATGTGATGATTGAGAGTCAGCATTGGCTTTAAGGCATTGACCTGCAGGGATAAATGAGTGTTTTTCTGTATTTAAGTATTGTTGTTGACTCGTGCTGCAGCTCAATGAAATGTGTTTTTATTAAGATCTGGCTGAATAATTTTCTGGCCCTTGTATTTTCGCTTTGTTGGCCTTGACAGAGTTGTGAGTAATGCATGCAAATTTAGTAAAAGTTGTGTTGTTTTTGCGCTGCATTTCTCTGAAATATGAATACTTTCCCTCTCTCTCTTCAGTTTGATGCAGAAAAAAACTTGCTTCATTTGAATGAAAGAGTTTTAGAGTATCAGGTAATCTGTCTTGCCTCTCTTGCACATTTTTCTCTCTCTCTCTCTCTCTCTCGCACAGACACAAAAAAGATAAAGAATTTCTTCAGATGTCTGTACCACCCCCCCCCCCCCCCCCCCTTACATTGCCTCCTTCCTTCCTTTCTTTTCCTTTTCTTAAGTGACTGTAGTTTAATTTTGATCAGATGAAACAGTGACTTTTATTTGTGATGACATTGTGTCGGTTTTCTTTTTCATGTGAGAAGTCATTTGCGGCAAGGCACACCAAATGTCTTGATGATGTCCGTGTCATCTCCTGTGTATTTACTGGAAGATGAAGTTGCTGGTAATTGGAATATTTGATTTTGTGGTTGACGGGAGGATTTTAGCAACTGCAGCTAAATGGGAAGCTGCATAAATGGCATAATTGTTGTTTACAGGAAGTGTGAAAGATGTAGCAGAAAACTAGAAGCAAACGTTTCCCTGTTGGTGTATGTATTGTCTTGATACATGGTGATTTCAGCTCAAAGTAAACAAGTAAAAACTGTATATAATACGAGAGGCCTCAAAATGCTCAATGTAATTGGCGCTAAGTCATTACCAACACATGTTTTGTAGATAATGTTTTCTTCTTGCCCATTCATCTCCTGGGCATTTTTATTTGTTTACCAAACTCTCAAAAAAATCCAAAGAATAGAATTGACCGAGTTCTTGAGGCGCACACTCACAGGTTGAGGACATGTTTGCTCGATGAGTTGAAAGTTGAACAGCCAATTCCTGTTTACCGTTTTTGTCTGGTACAAATTGTAGGTCTGATAATAAGCACATGGAAATTTAGAATGAAAAGGTAAAAGGCCACTTGCACAAAATTGAAAAAAAGAAGAAACATGACCAGATCTCACTGAGTTTCAGCGTCTTTTTGGGGACTCCATGCAGGTATTTAAATTTATTGTAATTAGTATACTAAAGTTAGTGATCAGTCTGTATTCTGAATCCTAAAACCTTCAGAGTGCAGTTCAATGTTATTAAATTTTCAGTGTGGGTGACAAGTGAGAAAACTATCTCTTACTTTTGATATTTTTAATGTAATTTTAGTGTTTCTTTGTTTTTTTCATATATAAAAGATAAAAGATATTTTCTTCTGGTAGTGCCTTAGATTTATGTAGGGATGGAATGATAGAAGCACAGAAAGAAATTCAGATGTCACTGAAGTAATTCATATGTTTTCAAAACTACTTGTCCTGTATATTTGTATGTGATGTACATAACATTTTGTGTGAGTGTACACATAGATTTTCAGTATTGTGTCGGTTGCAATGCAAGCACTGAAATCTGTACTAGCAGGTTTGTTGATGAATGCAAATGTACATGTGCATGCGCGCGCTCAACATGAATGCACCAGGCGTGTCTGTTCTAAAATGTGCTTGACATGAATTATATTGGGGAGTCATTTCAGCATTGTTGTTCCCAAAACTAGAATGTTATGCCTTGTTGAATGTACATAAGGAATATTCAAAACAAAATACCAAGAAAGGAAAGAAAAAAGAAACAACAGATTGTGAGATAGACAGATCTGACACTCATGGGACATGTATGTTTTCTGGGACCATTTTCTTGGAATAATTGAATGATATGGTTTGATTGTTGCATACATTAGACATCAGAAATAGTCTCTGTATGATCTTCATTAGGCAAGGTCAGTGCTTTAAAAAAAGAATTACTGTGTGAAGGCAGAGTGATGATCATTAGTACTGCTCGACCATTCTATTTGTACTTATAGGGAATAAGTACTGTCATCAGGTTTTATTCAATATTTCGCCCGCCATGGTGCGGTGGTTAGTGCTATGGACTATGGACTCAAAGATTGTGGATTCGAATCCCTTTTAGTCCTGTCAAAATTGTTTTGGGATATTTTTGCTCCGTCTGCTCCTATCTGAGTTGAGCATGCTTTGGGCTCATCGGGAAAACTAGGACCACAAGTTGAGTCTTATCTGCTTCATGGATGTGTCAGTGAGGATGTTGCTGACCAACTCCACAGGTATCTGTATCTCATGGGCCTGGTTGATGAGAATATTTAATAATGATAGTAAGTGTAAAGTACAGTCATGGTCCTGGTTGATTATCCTCCTCCTCCTTTTCTTCCTCCTCCTCATCATCATTGTATTGTAAAAAATTGTCCCAGCTTTTGTGACCATAAAGGTAGCATGAAAATGTGATGTTGAAATAAAGGTAAGCACAGTTGTAAAAAGGTAGACAGTGAACTGCTGAAGTAAGACGATTCTTTAAGGAAACAAGAAAAGAAAAACACACACAAAAAAGAAACAAACTCCACCTCATCGTGTGATTTTAATGTTGATAGTATATATTTGACTGACCATTTGAGGAATGATCAAATTCTTGTGTAGAAGAATGTTTGCCTTCCTATCAGACAGTGTGCTTTGAACTCAGCTTCTAGCGCAGAGATTTGTGTTTGCCGTAATATGAGCTCAATTTGTGATACAAAAAGATTTGTGTTTACTGCAATGCTTTCGAAGGGTTTGGGGAAGGCAAAGCAACAAGTGAAAGGAGTAAGCACTGCTGTCAAAAAGCTGGCCAGGGTAATGTGGCCTTGCACCTCACCCCACTCCTGTTTACATTTTTCTTCACTCTTTTTATGATCTATGTACCTTAGTCATGCACTGATCATAGAAGACATTCTTATCCTTTCTATACATATATCATAGTCCATGCATTGATCATACAAATATCTTATTCTTTGTGGTTGTTGGAGGTAATTTTTTTTCTGCCATGACAAACTGTACCCCCCCCCCCCCCCCCATATTGTGGGTGAGGTATGCCATGAAACCCCTTCTTCACACTGTCTTGTCTTGATGTTCTGTTTTCTGGGCCCTTATCATCTAAAGAGATGTTTGAGGCAACAAGGGATAGAGACAGGTGGAAGGCCATGATCGCCAATGCCATGTGGCAAGGCACTTGATGATGATGATGATATGATGATCTACCCTGCAGTGTTATTTCCTTATGACTTGTGCGTATTTGTTGTAGGAGATTAAAAAATGTAAATTTTGTTTTTCTATCTGGGGTGGTAAACCTTAACCCTTTGACTCCCGCACCCTGTCCACCAGCATCCTGCATTGTCAACCATGCTGGCAAAGCAAAACCATAATTTTGATTCCCTCACCATATCCACCAGCTTACTGCAGAAAACTGATGGATAGGTGAGGAAGTAAAAGGGTTAATTTTTAGCAGTTGGTGGACAGGATGCGGGAGTCAAAGGGATTAATGGCAGGCACCTCAATTGACCTCGTTTGTTGTCTGTACGAGGTTGAGGTTTATATCTCATTGGTCCATGATGACTGTTAAAAGATTGTGTTTTGCCAGACACTGATTTTGATGAATCAGACTTGTGTGTTTCAGTGTCTTTACATGATGGGCTGTCACAAAAAAGTAAGAATGAGTGTTACACCAATGATCTTAATGTTTATAAAAGTAAAAAATGAATATCACCCCAGTGACCTTAAAGTTGGTATTGAGCATGTGCTGTAGCACCTTGAGAAACTGAAACTTAAGGACTGGAAAAAGAAGGAAATGAATAGGATTACATTTTTTTGGGGGGGGAGGGTGCAGAGGGTTCTGGATGTGGAGCCTTCTTTCCCCTGTTTTGTTTCTTCCATTGTACTGTTGCTGACCTTTTTCCCCGATTGCATTTTTAATGAATATCCTTCTCAGGTTTCCATTTTTCATTGGTTTACTGAATAAGTATTAGTGGTGGAGAAAATGGAAATGTATTATAATTATGTACAGTTGGTCTCACACAACTAAAGTGATTGAAGGATTTGATGGGTATGATAGTTGTATGGTTACGACATTAACCCTCTGACTCCCGCACCCTGCCAACCGCATAAACTTCACCCTTTGAGACTCCTCACCCTGTCCACCAGCTTTTTGCAGGAAGCTGGTAGATAGTGTGAGAAAGTCAAAGGGTTAAATTTTGCTTTATTAGCAAGGTTGGCAATACAGGATGCAGGTAGACAGTGTGCAAGAGTTGAAAGGTTTTAAATAAGCATGTTAAAACCCATTTTGGTGTTTGGCGGCTCTTGGAGATATCAAAACATCCAGGATGCGCACCCACCAAAGGTGGGGCATGCAGACTATGCACCAACTTAATTTCTGCACAGTGTAGGCCAAACAATAGGCACGTGTGCATCGAAGAAAACATGGCTTGAAACAGGATGGGGGTGGAGGGAGAATCAAAGATTTGTGCAAATATCAAACATTCTGAGCCATTATGATGAAAAACTACAATTTGATCTAATTGAAGATGTTTCCATTTCCTTCTGCCTGCATTATTATCAGGAAGCAGTTTTTCCCAATGGAACCCCACCCCACACCATACTGGACAAAAAAATCTAATGGTGAAGTTTTTAGTGCTTATGAAAATTGGTCATGCTAATGGAAATTGGTCAGAAAAAGAAATTACATGCCTGTTAGAAGCAAAGTTTTTAAAAGAACAGTCATTTGTTCATAATAAACGGAACCTTTATGACTGGCTCTATGAAATGACTGTTTGTGTAATTCTTCCATAATGTTAATGATGTGGGGATTGGGAGATCTATTAGAACTGTTTTTATTTGCCGTAGAGTGCTTTGTGTAGTAGTGGAAGTGTCATCCTTGGACATCGAGTTGATCTGCCATTTTCCATCATCGTGGCTCTGCATGCTCTGACATTTTTTTTTAAAGATTTTGTTGTGAGATTGCATGGATTTTCAAAAATGATGTTGCATTATTTTGTTTTTTGAGTGCAGACTTAATCCAATTATAGTGTCTTTTCTCATTGTAGCATTTCCATTTTCTAGTCTTTGTGAATAGAGTGTAAACGTGCATCTGTATGTTTATCATCACAAACTGCAGCAGAAATAAAAGATATTTCACAGATATGAGCAGCTGTTTCAGGAGTGTTTTGTCATCCTGGGAGTAGGTCATTGGGCACTAAGGATGTCGTTATAGACATATTTTTTGCCATTTAAAATCAGTACATGTATGCATGTGGATACTTTCCATAAGGAGAATGAGATGTGTCTGAGAGTCTGTGTACACCAAGTGTTCTTTCTCTCAGTAACGTCTTTTCGCTCAAATGAATACCAGTGAAGTGTATGTGTCACTCTGTGTGTGTGTGTGTGTGTGTGTGTGATATAAGAATAAACATAACAAGCTCACTCAAATTCACACAGGCAGTTGACTGAGAAACAATTTTATTGATTTTCTAAATTCAACCATCCAAAGATAAGTTTCACCCTTTGTAAAACAGAACTCTTCAATGCTTCACGGCAAAACCACCTGTGAAAGATTGATTGGTATGGAGTGTAAACTGGTATCTTACAGAAAATGTTCGATAATGACAGGGTACAGAACACAGGCTACAGACAGTACTATCCATCTACAATCTCAACAAAAAAGAATTTGTGACACAGCATACCAATCCATGACTAAAAATTGCTAAGTAACAGAAAAGAAATGGAAATACATCAACAAGTTTAGTTTGGATTATATGAGAACAGTTTGGGTTATAATGATATTTTAAAATGGCAGTTGTTGTGGTCAGTTTGGGTTATAGTATTTAAATGGCAGTTGTCATGGTTCAGTTTGGGTTATAATGATATTTTAAAATGGCAGTTGTTGTGGTTCCAGTTTGGGTTATAATGATATTTTAAAATGGCAGTTATGGTTCCAGTTTGGGTTATAATGATATTTTAAAATGGCAGTTGTTATGGTTCCAAACTTTGAATTATCATGGTTCTGAAATTTTATGCAATGCATCAAATGCTTCTGTAAAGGCTGAGAAACTTTTTTTTTTTTTCGGTTCAGAGTTTGAAATCTGTTCCAAAAGATTGATTGCACTTGGGGACAATTTCAATGACCTTCATCCAAATCTGTCAATAATTATCTGGCAGACCTTGAGCAACATACTATTCACTGGCAAGGTATTGAAATAGGAGGTGGTGAAGAACAATATTTCAAACAGTAAGCTGACAACACCAAAATGATTGGAGCATTAAAATCGGCAGCAAACAGTTCCCATATTGCAGGTTGGGACTATATCATCAGATCACCAGTCCATGGCTTTACAATATTGTGTGGTTTCTTTGTGAATTACATTAGTCATGGCTAATAGAGAGAACAGTATTTAAATAATTATAGTGTAGTTGTAATTTTAACTAGAAGCATGTATCTCACAATTAACTTCACCTTTAAATTAATAAAAAACAAATAAAAAAAAAGAGAAAGAAAAACTCTAGCTACAAGAGTACATGCCACACATTAACATAAAAAAGTCGTGCTGAACTGTTAGTACAAACACAGAAGTAAAACCCAGACGCTAACCCAACACCCTGCTAATGTGGACAGCTTATGCGCAGGTTTGGGGCTTACACCATGATCATTTTGGATCTTGTCCACCCACCACATGGCATCTGTGGTGTCAGTGGACATGGAACTTAATCTGAACATGGAGACAACATGTAGAGAAACTGAAACATGATGTAAGTTAACAGAACTTGTTTTTACAGCACAAACTCTCTTTTTCTCTTTTTGTTTGTTGAAATGTGGAGAAAAAGAATGGATTACTTTTAATACAACTGAGCAAAACATGACACATTCAAATTATCCTTCATTGAAAGCAACAACAACAAAAATGAAAAAAATCAAACCCAACAGTCCTGCCCACAACTTAGCAGTAGGATTTCACTCATACACATGGTCCTAGCAAAAGACTGACTCTTGGTTTAAGCAGTGGTAATTGCCGTCAGAACAGATGGCACAAACACGTTTCCCTTGTTCAGTACTGGTCTCCAGAACCCTTCATGCCAACAGTAAGGACAGTTTCAACAAAACGCCAACCATTCACACATATACACACACACAAACACAAATTAATAAATAAGAATTTTACTGATAAAACAAGACAAACAAAAAATAATGCTGAAGGCAACGCAACACTTGTGCACTATTCCATACGTAAAACATGAGACCAACATAAAAGCAATGAATAAAATAATACTGTGCAAATACACTTGTGTTTATCACCAATTCATGTGTACACTACAGGAACAGCAGCAAATTATTCAGTAATCACAGTCTTCGAACAAATGCAGCTGCCCGCCACACGAACGGCGGGTTATACACAGCTCTCACCACATCAAAAGAAACAATCAAATAGTCAAACATCCTAAAAATCTCCCTTTCCCCATCTGCAGACAAACTGTTACAAGGGTATTCCTGAAAACTGGCCAATTTCAATCTGAAAAGTTAAGATTTCTTTGTCAGCAAAATATTTGACCATACGTCACAATCAATGTGTAACGGCAGCTACCTGATGATTGAAATGTTTAACAGAGTGAACTTTCTTTTAACTCCACACACTGTAATGTAGCTCACCGATGCCAATGGCTGTGGAGTGACTTGGACTGTCCTACAGATAAAATCTGGTAAAGAACCACATATATGTTAAACTGAGGTGATGAAACACAGACACCAAAGATCAATACACCACAAGCACACATGCCATAGATCAATACAAATCAATTCTGCCCTCATTCATCATCGTAACACTCTTAATATACCATTCTAGACCTGGCTGTTGCTTTCTTAAACATCTCCAAGTTCTTGACACACTTTACAAAAAAATTTCCAGAAAAATTTCCACTCACTAAATTTGTAGGCTACCAAACTAGTCTATAAATGAGTGAATCAGAGTTTGAAGTTTGTTCAAAAGAGATTCATCAAAATCAACAATTCCATACATACGCTCAACACAGATATGCCAGCAATTTTCTGACAGACTCCCCAATCCTGTGCAAAACATGCACTGACAAAGTCTTGAAATAGTGAAGGGGAGGGGGCAAGGACAAGACCTGTGAAACACTCCAAGTGACGCCACCAGACTGATGGAAACATTAAAATGAGCAGCCAACACGCAGTCTTTCATACTGCAGGCTAGACTTTAACTCCAGGTATCAGATCTTCGAGTCCACAGCTCTATCAAAGCCTGCATAAAATAACATGGTCCAAAGAGGCTTGAACCCACAACCCTGTGCTATGAGCATGTGGGTCTGACCACTGAGCTAATGGGCCACTAAATAATATGGGCCTTCCTATGATAAAATCTTGCTGGAAAGGTGAACTGAAATACAGAATTTCTTTTAATGTTATCCAACCAGTGATGATTAATTTCTATTTGCTACAGACAAACCAAGGTGCTATTCATCACAGATGAACACTAGTTTTCTATTTGATCAGAAGGGAAGGAAAGCTGTTATTAACAGACTATGATATACAACATTTTATGTGAAGGCCATCATGGTTCTGATGTATGTGTATGTCCAAGTGTTTATTCTGTCTCTTGTGCCTTGTGTTTATTCTGTCTCTTGTGCCTTACTGTCTACAACATACATCTGCTAATATTAAAGTGCAATCTGGTGGCAACTAAATCATTGCCATTGTTAGTGAACTTGCTATGATAGCACATTTGTTGGTGTGGCACATGACATGACAGAAAAAAAGAACACTAAAATGTGTTTCATCTAAAATGGTTTTTTCAACAATCAAGTGAACAAAAACAGCCACAAACATAACATTTAAAATCTCTCCAAACATATAAACACGAGGATTTGATATAAAACATCAGATCCATAATGGTTGATGCCTGACATTTCCAGATGCCATCAAGTAAACACACCAAACATATGACTTGTTTCATATTCAGAGACAACTGAAACAGTTTAACACAACTAACATCCACCCACAAAGTGAGCCACAATAAACTTGTGAACTACACCCCATCTACAAGGTCGATTTGTGTTGAAACATTAATCTTTAAAATTCAAGAATATATCTGGCAATCTTCATTTCTTTAAAACTTTGCAGTAGCATCACTGGACTGGTGTTTTCAGGGCATAAACCTGGGCACAGTGATGTGGAAGAACCTACACAGAAAGTGTCGCTGCTTAGTTACAAACAACCACCAAAAACATGCATTTTATGTGTACACTTATCGAATTCTGACCTAGCTTCACTCTTGAAAGGCAAGTTGTTTTGAAATTTTCCCAGATGATTTCACTAACTCCCAAACCTGAACAAAAGCACAGACGACATTCTGAACTTCCCGCAACAACTGATTAACTACCTCCCAAACCCAAACAAGAGGACATATGATATTCCTCTCCAACTCCATACTATGACCGCAACCTTTCTGTGACAACTTTTCTGATAGCACTTTGCATCAGACTCAGCCAGTCCACTCCTAGATCATTTCTTATCCTTCCTTGTCCTCTCCTACAACTTTCCCCCACTCCCCAAACTATTCAATTTCTACAAGTTGATGTACAGTGCCATCATCACCCCTCTAAAATTCCTGCTTACCCTCATCCCTAAATCCCTCTCTGCAGACTAGTGACTTGAATGGGAGGAGGTAAAGACCCACATACGTAATGTAATCTTCAAAAATCTTGCCCTGCAATTTGTTCCTTAACTGACACAGGCAAGCAACACCATGCCACAAAATCTCCTGCTTCCTGGAGAAGACTTTTTGATAATGTATCACCAACATAACCAACATCAGTGGCCTAAATATTCAAGAAATTGACCACAAAAGTCAAGATAGACTGGTCTGGAGGGAGATGGCAGTGTCCAGGTGTATAGCGACCAACACCGAACCCAGTGACGTTGACAGGTTAGATCAACTACACTATGTTACTTATATTACTTTTTTTTTCTCTTGTTCTAAGTCATGTCATGCTTATATCACTGATTTATTGTTGATTTATTTATTTATTTCAGTGCATAAAATTTCTTGTAAAGTGCAAAGTGCCTTAAAGACTGTTTCCTAGAATGCTGTGCTACATTAATCTTCATTATCATTATTATGATTGTGAACCTGTCCGTAAGCACAATGGCAGAGATGGGTTTGCAACTGATGTGATTAAGTGTCCCACAGACTTGTCTGGTAACTAATCCCTTTTGTGTTCTTTGTTTCTTTCTTTTTTCTTTGTATGTTTTCCAAACCAGATCCTTTAATTACTGAGAAAAGTCACGGTTAACAATGGCAGATAAGGAACAGAACCATCCATCAGAACACAAAACAGAACCATCCATCAGAACACACAGTTTGAAATCAGCTGGTTGTTTACTGTTACTTCAGGCAGGCCGGCTGATTCAACAGTTAATAGGGCACTCTCCATTTCATACTTCTGTTTTAAGCAGGTTAAAAACAATGGCAAATGTATTCATTTTCTGACAGAATGCAATAAAGTCAACTACATAAATGTGCAAAAAATAGTTCCATCTTTTCAGAACTGAGTATAACTATAAGTAAAAGCCCTGTCTCATCTAAAATGTCACAAATTAACATAAATTCTGCACAGTTTTGCACTCCATAACAGCGTCAAATAAGTCCAATATCAAATATGACACAAATCACAAAGAATTTTTTTTATAAAACACACAATGTAGTATGCACAAATAAATTAAGACAATGAAAACAAAGTCATTATCAAGATGAGACCAAACACAGAAATATATACATATATATGTGTGAAACACCAATGCGAACACACAAAGTACTAAGTGATAACCATACAAAAATCAACAAAAAATACTCTCCAGTACCAGGACCAGACAAGACAACGGGCTGTTATCACACTACTGTTGTATAAGGCAGACACCTGGAGTTGACCCAAAGCTAGAAACTGAAAAAGGTTTCATGGAACTTGGGTAATGGACATATTGCACTACATAGGGCTACTCAATGCCTCAGCTGCACAGGAATCACAAGACAAAAGTGTTAACAATCTACAACAAGCATGTCTGTTCACAGGATCACTGGGACAAGTTATATCTTAAAATAAAGCTTGATACATGAGTGGGACAGAATCACAACAGAAAACAATGACCCCAGTCTTCATAACAACATTTACAGAATGGTTTTTTTTTTAGATGTTCCGACGTTTCTCACAAGCATGTATGCATGCTGTTTTGTTGACAGTGTGCAGGAGGTACACCGCAGCATACTATTGTCTTCGGTGGACACACACGCTTAGGGTTTTAATGCTTCTGTAAGCCAGTTGACACTGACATGACTTACAGCACGGCTGCATTTCCAGCCATTCTGACACCCTTTAGTTGCGAGCCGGCATCGCTGGCTGCGAGTGCTATTTTAGCCAGGCAGGGTCGACCACAGTCTTATCTCTGTAGCACACCTTTGTGCTCAAGCACTTGTGATAAAGAAGGAAGCTGAGCGCGCTATACACGGCAGCGGGACGGGTAAAAAGGGTGTGGGGAGTGGAAGGGAAGGGGAAAGATGCACGCTATTGACAGGTGGCAGTAATAGCCGGCAGGGCAGAGCCAACTAAAGTATCTTGGATTTGTGTGCCGTGACAGGGTCTTCATTATGTATATTTGACATTCTGCACACATATACACATGAAAAGGGTTCAAGTACTGGCAGGCGTGCAGACATGCTGACATGGGAGATGGGAAGTTCTTCTCCCTTTGTCCACAAGCGGGAGGCACCATGGCAGGATCGCTCCAAGACCTGATTGACAATCTGTCTTACCCATTAACTACTGCACCATCTATTCACAGAAGTGTAACTTCCAAGATGACAGTTTATTACCTTTTTTCTCGTCACTAAAAAAAAAATAGACACGCACCACTAAACGTAAGAAGGATGCAACAAAACTTAAAACTGCAAGTGTCAAAGAAACATTTATATAATTTAATAATGACAATATCAATAAATACTGAGTTATCAGTATGTGCTAGAGCCACACTAAAGTTCAGTTCTAACCCACATTAACCCTATGACTCTTACACCCTATCCATCAACTGCAAAAACTTAAACCTTCGACTCCTTCAACCCATCCACCAGCTTCCTGCAGGAAACAGATGGATAGAGTGAGGAAGTCAAAGGGTTAAGGTTTTGCTTTGCTAGCATGGTCACAATGCAGGATACTGGCAAACAGGGTTCAGGAGTCAAAGGGTTAAGTGGCTGTAACACAAATGTAAAGCAGCATTTAAACAATCTAGAGTCAAAGACACTTCAGTTCTAACCCACATTAAAATGGACAATGAAAAGAAACATTTGTACAATCTACAGTCAACGACTTTGTAATGATCTTGTAAATTTATGAAAAGACAGAATTTCCTACAGTTCCAACAGCCCAAACAGAAGGAATAACCACTACACAAACAGAACACCAACAGAGTCAAAAACAATGTCACTTTCCTACACAAAACAAGATTGTGTTCAGGCTTATGCTACAGTGAACGGGCTTTCAACTGACCATTGCATCAGATTTTATTTTCACACGTGCAATACAGTCGCAAGTTCATGATACATAATCCAGTTGAAATTTGCATAGAAAGTGTTGGGTGCCGGAACACTGTCAGTTACTTTGCTGAGTGTCAAGTGCAGTAAAAACACATTATTTTTCTCAAATCTCTTCAAACACTATTGATATCAGAAAAAAACTCCCTGACAATATAGTAATTTGTGGTGACAAGACTTTTCCATAGTGAGGGTAAATGAACACTTAGTGAAAAACCTAAAGGAGTCAGAGCCTGAAATATTTTTGCAATATTACCACACTGTCACTACCATGTCACACTACTCTACTAATACAAATGAGTAAAAAGATGGTCAAGCCAGCCTAATAATTTCCTTTCTTTTTGATAAGAGAAATGAGGCTGGGGCTGGGGGAGGGGGATTCTGACAAAAGTAGGCCTACATGGAGGCATAGCCTTGTGACGTTTCAGGTAAAGAAGAAGAAAGTTTTGGTTTTGTGTTTCACATCTCCCAACAACTTGGGTGTCCTTAACTCCGGTGAACCCCAGTGTTTCTCCAGCCATCTGTTCATCAATCTCCTCCACACCCCCACAACTTGTCCCATCTCTCACACAACCAGAGAAGGTCATGGTCATTCAGCAAGCACATTTAAAAAAAAATCTCACTAATTCAGACGCATTAGGACCTAAATCAGATTTTAAAAGTACATCCCATCTAAAGACAGCCTTGAAACTTGCCACCACAGAGTAGCTACAGAAGGACAAGTTTATATTGTGATAGTCTGATTTAATCTCTCCCATAAATTAAAAAAAAAAAAAAACTTAAAAAAAAAAAAACCCAGAAAAAAGAGGGTGATTAAAACAGTCAAGCAAACAAAACATGGAGATTCAGCGACTCTCAACAATGAAACAGAAAGCTTGTTCAGTCCTCCTCCTGTGTATGTCCTGTTTTCCTGTGACGCACACTGGACTCTTCCTCCTCCTCCTCCTGTTTCTGCTGGTCTAACACAACCACCTTGTCTCCTTCTTGTTCTGCACTGTCCTCTTCCTCCGTTTCCTCCTCTCCTGCTGTGGCCTGTCCTTCTGCACCACCAGCTCTGTTGATCTGCTCGAAGGAGGAGCGTGAAGACATCTCACTGACTGGGCTTGTATCGTTGGTTGCTGTTGTGCTGAGGTTGTTCACAATCTCATAACTCTCTGTGTCAGGGCTGGAGGCTCGGGACAAGGTTTCTTGGCTCATCTGTGGACAAGAAAATGACGCAATTCATGTGCTGTATGTATGTACCTACACACAAACCACGCATGCTGTCTCCATCTAATTAAGCTAGCTGGGTTGAAAAAGCACTGAACAAATAAAAAAAAATGATACAGGAACAGAAATGGGAATGTTAAGCTAATAACACACAGACATATGCTCTCTATAATTTTCCATTGCTTTTATTTTTCTCCCCATTTATAGCCGTGTGCGTGTTGTGTGTGTGTGTGTGTGTGTGTGTGTGTGTGTGTGTGTGTGGGGTGCGTGTGCGTGTGGCGTGCGTGCTGTGTGTGCGTGCGTGTGTGTGTGTGTCTGTTTCAGCGCTTATATTTGATTCTTATCAAGATTTTGCGCTATGTAAATATTGTAATTATTATTATTATTATAGACAAGATACACACACACACACACACACAGAGACACAAATCAACAGACGGATAACTGGACGATTGTGGATTTGAACCCCCATCAGACCAAAAAGATCATTCATTTATTGTGAGATTTTCCAGCCCTAACTGGCTCCTACCCCAGCATTCTAAGAGCGCACTGGGACCACACATTCAAACCTCATCCACTTTACAGATGTGTCATTGACAGTGTTGCTCATATTTCCTGACCAACACGGCCAGCATCTTTCAGGCCTGCTTGATGCCACGATCTTTTATGACAGGAAGTGTAGAGCACTAACCTGTCATGAAGTCTCAATCCTAGAATGTTGTGAAAAGAAGTGTAGAGTACAACACTGTCATGAAGTCTCAATCCTAGATATGTTGTGAAAAGAAGTGTAGAGTACAACACTGTCATGAAGTCTCAATCCTAGATATGTTGTGAAAAGAAGTGTAGAGTACAACACTGTCATGAAGTCTCAATCCTAGATATGTTATGAAAAGAAGTGTAGAGTACAACAGTCATGAAGTCTTAATCCTAGATATGTTATGAAAAGAAGTGTAGAGTACAACAGTCATGAAGTCTCAATCTAGATATGTTATGAAAAGAAGTGTAGAGACAACACGTCATGAAGTCTCAATCCTAGATATGTTATGAAAAGAAGTGTAGAGTACAACAGTCATGAAGTCTTAATCCTAGATATGTTATGAAAAGAAGTGTAGAGTACAACAGTCATGAAGTCTCAATCCTAGATATGTTATGAAAAGAAGTGTAGAGCACAACAGTCATGAAGTCTCAATCCTAGATATGTTGTGAAAGGAAGTGTAGAGTACAACACTGTCATGAAGTCTCAATCCTAGATATGTTGTGAAAAGAAGTGTAGAGTACAACACTGTCATAAAGTCTCAATCCTAGATATGTTGTGAAAAGAAGTGTAGAGAACAACACTGTCATGAAGTCTTAATCCTAGATATGTTGTGAAAAGAAGTGTAGAGTACAACACTGTCATGAAGTCTTAATCCTAGATATGTTGTGAAAAGAAGTGTAGAGAACAACACTGTCATGAAGTCTCAATCCTAGATATGTTGTGAAAAGAAGTGTAGAGAACAACACTGTCATGAAGTCTCAATCCTAGATATGTTGTGAAAGGAAGTGTAGAGTACAACACTGTCATAAAGTCTCAATACTAGATATGTTATGAAAAGAAGTGTAGAGAACAACACTGTCATGAAGTCTCAATCCTAGATATGTTATGAAGAGAAGTGTAGAGTACAACACTGTCATAAAGTCTCAATACTAGATATGTTATGAAAAGAAGTGTAGAGTACAACACTGTCATAAAGTCTCAATACTAGATATGTTGTGAAAAGAAGTGTAGAGTACAACACTGTCATGAAGTCTCAATCCTAGATATGTTATGAAAAGAAGTGTAGAGTACAACACTGTCATAAAGTCTCAATCCTAGATATGTTATGAAAAGAAGTGTAGAGTACAACACTGTCATGAAGTCTCAATCCTAGATACAGGCATGGGAATTTTCCGCCAAAAGGCGGATATCCGCCAAAAAAAAAAGTCCGCCCGCCAAAAAAAAAGTCTGTCCGCCAAAGTCTGAAAAAAAAAAAAAAAAAAAAAAAAAGGAGGGGGGACAAAAATCGGCGGACACCGGTTACTCTTCTGGCGTGGAGATCCGGATAGTGGCAAATCATACTCACTTCCGGTCATTCATTGAAAAGATGGCGACTGTTCAGCGTGGTGAAAAATACGATGAATCGGGAGTTTCAAATCAGTGGAAATGGGACTGGCTTTCAGTTACTGAGAAAACAGGGGGGGAACGTGTGGGGACACATATTCGAAAGGTCCAAAAGCCAGGTGAAGCTTGGTGCATTGCCTGCAATGCATACGTTTCTTATGGACCCCACCAGGGCCTGGCAGCCCCTGGAGTCCAGATGCTTTTTTGTCCATAATTTACTGTCAGGAGAAGCCTTTAGATGGGTCTAAAAAGCTATAAATTCATTTTCTTCCAGGGGGCTTTGCCCCCCTGCGCCCCCCACCAGGGGCGCTGCCCCTGGACCCCGCCGGGGCCTAGCCGGCCCTGGACCCCAGGCCAAGTTTCAGACTTTTTTCACATTTCCAATTCCCATGCCTGTAGATATGTTGTGAAAGGAAGTGTAGAGTACAACACTGTCATGAAGTCTCAATCCTAGATATGTTATGAAAAGAAGTGTAGAGTACAACACTGTCATAAAGTCTCAATACTAGATATGTTATGAAAAGAAGTGTAGAGTACAACACTGTCATAAAGTCTCAATACTAGATATGTTGTGAAAAGAAGTGTAGAGTACAACACTGTCATGAAGTCTCAATCCTAGATATGTTATGAAAAGAAGTGTAGAGTACAACACTGTCATAAAGTCTCAATCCTAGATATGTTATGAAAAGAAGTGTAGAGTACAACACTGTCATGAAGTCTCAATCCTAGATACAGGCATGGGAATTTTCCGCCAAAAGGCGGATATCCGCCAAAAAAAAAAGTCCGCCCGCCAAAAAAAAAGTCTGTCCGCCAAAGTCTGAAAAAAAAAAAAAAAAAAAAAAGGAGGGGGGACAAAAATCGGCGGACACCGGTTACTCTTCTGGCGTGGAGATCCGGATAGTGGCAAATCATACTCACTTCCGGTCATTCATTGAAAAGATGGCGACTGTTCAGCGTGGTGAAAAATACGATGAATCGGGAGTTTCAAATCAGTGGAAATGGGACTGGCTTTCAGTTACTGAGAAAACAGGGGGGGAACGTGTGGGGACACATATTCGAAAGGTCCAAAAGCCAGGTGAAGCTTGGTGCATTGCCTGCAATGCATACGTTTCTTATGGACCCCACCAGGGCCTGGCAGCCCTGGAGTCCAGATGCTTTTTTGTCCATAATTTACTGTCAGGAGAAGCCTTTAGATGGGTCTAAAAAGCTATAAATTCATTTTCTTCCGGGGGCTTTGCCCCCTGAGCCCCCACCAGGGGCGCTGCCCCTGGACCCCGCCGGGGCCTAGCCGGCCCTGGACCCCAGGCCAAGTTTCAGACTTTTTTCACATTTCCAATTCCCATGCCTGTAGATATGTTGTGAAAGGAAGTGTAGAGTACAACACTGTCATGAAGTCTCAATCCTAGATATGTTATGAAAAGAAGTGTAGAGTACAACACTGTCATGAAGTCTCAATCCTAGATATGTTGTGAAAGGAAGTGTAGAGTACAACACTGTCATGAAGTCTCAATCCTAGATATGTTATGAAAGAAGTGTAGAGTACAACACTGTCATGAAGTCTCAATCCTAGATATGTTGTGAAAGGAAGTGTAGAGTACAACACTGTCATGAAGTCTCAATCCTAGATATGTTATGAAAAGAAGTGTAGAGTACAACACTGTCATGAAGTCTCAATCCTAGATATGTTATGAAAAGAAGTGTAGAGTACAACACTGTCATGAAGTCTCAATACTAGATATGTTGTGAAAGGAAGTGTAGAGTACAACACTGTCATGAAGTCTCAATCCTAGATATGTTATGAAAAGAAGTGTAGAGTACAACACTGTCATGAAGTCTCAATCCTAGATATGTTATGAAAAGAAGTGTAGAGTACAACACTGTCATGAAGTCTCAATCCTAGATATGTTATGAAAAGAAGTGTAGAGTACAACACTGTCATGAAGTCTCAATACTAGATATGTTGTGAAAGGAAGTGTAGAGTACAACACTGTCATGAAGTCTCAATCCTAGATATGTTATGAAAAGAAGTGTAGAGTACAACACTGTCATGAAGTCTCAATCCTAGATATGTTGTGAAAGGAAGTGTAGAGCACTACCCTGTCATGAAGTCTCAATCCTAGATATGTTGTGAAAGGAAGTGTAGAGCACTACCCTGTCATGAAGTCTTAATCCTTGATGGAACTCCACATTATCATGATCATCATACCCATTTTTGTGAAATCATTAGGCACTGTGAAAACAGTCTCAATTTCTGTGGTCCTTCTTGGCCTGATCTCATGCAACTGCAGTTTCAGTTTCCTCTATTGTTTCCATGTCCAAGGCAAATTCAAATTAAAGTCTGGTTTTAAAAGTTCATGGGGACTATCACTGAAGGGATGTGTTAATGGTGGGGTAGTTGCTCACTTGGCCTGACTCTACGACTGACTAATTACTGTCTTCAGTAAGATGTTTAGTAGATAGTGTCAAAAGTAGGCTGGGTCAGAACAGGCATTGCTGAACTCTACAGCAGCAGTACAGAATCTCTTTTCGAGGTTGGTCCCATAGTGGTTGAACATTGCCAGCTTCAATGGACTTTGAATGAACGTGAGACTGGTGTTGGGCTGAAGATCTGGAATCAGTGGCGTGGGATCAATGCCACTTAAGCTGTGAAGAAGATGCAACAGAAAAAAAATCAAGCCTTTTCACTGCCCCACACTACTCCACCCTCAATATAAAAGTGCTCACTTCTCCCCCCATGAATAAAACAAAAAAACACCAAAAAAAAAAAAAACTTGGCCAGAAAACCATGAACAAAAGGAAACTGTCAAAAACGAAAGAAACAAGACCTTTCCTGGTTCACATACTTAATTCCTATTTATGGGATTAATGGTAAATCTACTTACTGTGGGATTAATGGTAAATTTACATTTCTAATTGTGGAATTAACAGTAAATTTACATAATTTCTAATTGTGGGATTAATGGTAAATTTACATAATTTCTAATTGTGGGATTAATGGTAAATTTACTTAATTTCTATTTGTGGGATTAATGGTAAATTTACTTAATTTCTATCTGTGGGATTAATGGTAAATTTACTTAATTTCTATCTGTGGGATTAATGGTAAATTTACTTAATTTCTCTCTGTGGGATTAATGGTAAATTTACTTAATTTCTATTTGTGGGATGAATGGTAAATTTACTTAATTTCTCTCTGCGGGATTAATGGTAAATTTACTTAATTTCTATCTGTGGGATTAATGGTAAATTTACTTAATTTCTCTCTGCGGGATTAATGGTAAATTTACTTAATTTCTCTCTGCGGGATTAATGGTAAATTTACTTAATTTCTATTTGTGGGATTAATGGTAAATTTACTTAATTTCTCTCTGCGGGATTAATGGTAAATTTACTTAATTTCTATCTGTGGGATTAATGGTAAATTTACTTAATTTCTATTTGTGGGATGAATGGTACATTTCTTAATTCCTATTTGTGGGATTAATGGTGAATTTACTTAACTTCTATTTGTGGGATTAATGGTAAACTTAAATTTGACTCAGCTCTTCTGCTCCTTTAAAAAAAAAACACGAAAGATCACTTATTACTTCTCAAAACATCTTTACCTTTATTTTCCGCCATCTGAAAACACAATCACAAATGATAACACCAAATCAACATTTGCTCTTACTTTTTGACTTTCTTCACTGCTGCTTGGGCTTGGATTCACAGCGCCCGTGGTTTCCACCTTCCCAGGCTTCTTATCAAGGGTATCCCCATCACCAGTAGCCCCATCTCCTGCCTCTGCCGCCGCTCCCTGCGCCACTGTGCCCACACGAGTCTGCATGTTCTGCATGGCTTGTAAAATCCGAGTCATCTGGGCTTCTGTTTCCTCCAGTCGTTTCTGCAATGCCCTCATCTCATCCTCCGCTGCAAATGCATGTTACATGTCAGATGAATATCACTCACTGTAATGTACATATACTACTAATCATTACTAATCACATGTAACAGCTGTCTCATTCATCATCTGATCGTTTTTTCCATTCTTTACTAAGAATTAGGCATGTTCATAACATTCTTCTCTCTACTTATTCCCTCCACATGTACTGAGAGGTATCAAGAAAAAATGAAGCAAACAGCCTGCAGAAAACAGGAAGCTTGGCATAAAATGCCACCATGTTATTCTTATTTTTATATTTATGTGGGGATTGTGTGTATCCACATGTATGCACTGCTGTGTGTATATATACACACCACATACACATAAATACAAATCAATCAAGCTGTTCCGCCTAGATTTAGGTGCAGCACAGCCTTAGCGTCAAAGCTGTTCTACCTACATTTTGGCAGAAGATTTTTGTGGCTTCTCTTGTGTGTGTACTGAAATCAAAGAGAAAAATCCTATTTTGGGACCCTCAGACAGTTTTATAGCAGTTCTTTCCCTTTAAACATTATTCTATTGCATTAACACTTCACATCACTTCACACTGAGCTACTGTAAACGAGTTCCCAGAACCACATGTTTCAACATAGAAACTACAGGTTAAACGTTCAAAGTGTAATGTGAAATTGTCTCTATTTTTGTGTTTTTCTATAACCAGTATTCCCAGTACAGCATAAAAGCTGAATACATTTGGCATTGAACCTGTGTGGAAGAATGGAGTATATTATGGAAGTGATCTATACAGTGTGCCAGGAAATTTTATTTTTCCACCGAAGCATAGATATTTGGAATTATTTTTAACATGAAAGCTGTCAAGAATATTCAGTTAAAGTTCACTTCTTGTATTTTCCATTGTTTCATGTCTGTGCTGTTTGTGACTGATTTTAGGTAATTTTTCATGCTTGGGTCAAAACTGTGCAATTCCAGAGATAAGTTGAATCCCTCAGGCTGTGACTCGATTGAGTTAACTTGTTTGAATGTTTTTGAAGCCGTGTTTTGTCCGAGTTCATGACAGCTTGGTCATCACCGAATGATAGTTTCTTGTGAGCTTCTGATCAGGATTTGCACACAGAATTATTTTGTCCACACAGATGATGAATACATGGTCACAGTACACTCATGAACAAAATGACTATTTTTGTGACAAAAGCCTAAAATAATGCAAAATATAGTGGAGTGTTCCTTGCTAGGATAGAAATACAAGCAAGTTAACAATACCAACACACATGCCTATAACTGTACACTGATAACATTGCAGCCACTGCACAGAAATTGCCCAAGGATATCAGATTTTTGGCAGAAAAGTTTCAACACAGAGTGGAATTCTTTTTTTTCATATTCATACTTTCATCTTTCCACTGATCAATATTTGTGAAATATCAAACTAATTATTTTCTCAATGTCTGATACTCTTGAAAATGATCTATCTGAATAAAAACAAAAAATTCTGAGAGTGAAAATAAAAAGTATATATGCCCTCAGTGTAACGAACATGTGTACAGCACTCAAATATGACAGAACATTCATTAAACCATGAATACACAAAATATTTAATTTTCTCAGATATTCTCAGTAGATGGATATACAGACAGACAGGTAAAACAAATGTCAAAGGAACAATCAGGAAAGAAAGAAACTTGCATAAGCATACACAGCACACACCCAAAGCAGAAGGGCTTTCCTTATATCGGAATAAGTGAGTGGCACTGATTCACTGTTGACACTTGATGGGTCTCTTATCATTTTCAAAGGATCTCTTTCTGTCATTCTTAGGTCTATCGGCAACAAGATCTTCCTCCTGACCAATCTCATTCCTACACACATAATGATCTATTCCAATATCTTTATCTGAGATTCTGCAAGCACAAGTTTACAGTTTGAGCTGTATTGAAAAACCTCTTATCTTGCAATTCTGTCAGTGATAACACAATGCTTGAAGCTAGGCATGGGTTGTTTGCTCTCTCTTCAAATGAATCAGTGAAATCGACCTTGACAAAATTATTATTCACATTAACATGATGCAGAAAGGACAGAATGTGTGATGGGAACACAATGTTTGGGATCCTGTGGAAAGTTCCTGGTCAGTTATTCCCAGAAAATCCACTGCGATTATAAACACAGCATGTACTGACTGACATATCTGCTGCGCGCACTGTCACAGCACATGATTAAGCAGTGTGTTGCTTGCTGTGAGTATTCTCACAGAACGCAGCAAAATACTTAAGTTGCAGGTTTGAACTGTGCTCTACATATTATCTTGAGTTCACAAGGCAAATCAATTGAGCCAGTTTGCTCACAAAAAAACAACAAAAAACAAAAAAATTCACAACTACAACTCTGAATGCAAAATCTTCTGTACTATGGACTACTCACAGACATTACGGGTGTCATCCATTTTCACCAGCAAGTCTTCCAGTTCCCGTTCTTGCTGCTTCTGTTGCAGGAACCTCTGCACTTCTCCCTCTCCATACTCTTGCTCACCAACATTACCTTGCAGTCCTTGGGGAAAGCCCAGGCGGTCCACTCGTCCATCTCCGTCTGTTTCACTATGACGTTTGCTGTAGGGTTCGGGGTACTTTCCTCGTTTGTTGAATACCTAGAGAAAAAAAAAACAACTACTTACAGTAAAACAAATCATGAACAGTTTTTTTTAAAAGTTTAACTGAAACATTTACTGAACTTGGTGAACTAAAGTTAAGCTAAGCTTGGAATATTCTTGTCTTGCTTGATAAGGCATATTCATGAACTATTACTAAGCATCTGAAAATAATTACACAATGCAGTTTTAAAAGCACAAAATAAATTGGAAAAAATACTGGGAATGTATTTAGCTCAGAAGAAAAATCCACACAAATGTAATTATAAGAAGTTCAATTTCACTCATGACTATTTTATACAAATGTAGATAATTAACACTAATACGATTTTTTGCTTAATTTTTTTTTCCATTGCATATTTTTGTTCTCTGTCTTTATCAGTTTTTGTGTGTCAGAAACATGGATCAAGAAATTGCACTATTAGTATTACAGCTTTTCTGACAGAGTTGAAGAAGGGGGAGAAAAACAGAACAAGGAAAAGTGGAGAGAGAGAGAGAGAGAGAGAGAGGGGAGAGAGAGAGGAGAGAGAGAGAGAGAGAGAGAGAGAGAGAGAGAGAGAGGGGAGCGAGCGAGAGAGAGCGAGAGAGAGATGTCTGACCCATATGACTGTAGCCCTAACAACACAGATTAAGACAAATAATGAGACATGTATACAACAAACAATTACCTATTTTCATGGACTATAAGATGGTACTTTATCCCACATCTTTACCCATCGCGCCCTCTAATACAATGTGCCTAATGTGACCCAAAATCTGTTGAAACACTGTTAATAGTGTCATGGACCAGAATCTTATGAAGACTGACCCCCCCACCCCCCCGGACCCAAAGTATGCATTTGGAAGGAAATCTTTATGAGTCGGAATGAAAACTGAGCAGACAAGCCAGCAGATGATACAACTCGCAAGGGTAGTTCTGATGATGACATCTGTGTGGTGACATACCCAATGTAGAAGATAAAAACATGGACCAATGCTGAAGATACAAACATGGCCACTATAGTGACAGCGATAGACCTATTGTATTATCTTCTTGAGCTGCTGATCAGCGATTTAAGAAATCAGAATCCACTGGCTTCTCAGTGTAAAAAGTGGCATGTGATGTCAGAATGTTTAAATGATTATTCATTTGAGAGTCTGTGCATACTCATGAGCGATTTCAGTCTCATTTGTCTCTTTGAATTTTATTCCTTTACGCATTTGATCTTCAATGCTTTTGTGCAGATCTATTATAATATGCTGTGCCTTATGACCCTTAAACTTACATATCATTACAACAGATTTTTCTACAAAGTTTCAGAGTTGCACATTTTCATATGCAGTGCATACAATACTGTATTCATTATCGTATACACACACATTTGTTTCCTTATATACCTATATATTCAGAGAGAAACTTTCAGAAAGACACAGAACAGAAAGTTAATTAAGATTTGCCCTTTGACTCCCACACTCTATCCACCAACTGCAAAAACTTCACCTTTCAACTCCCTCACCTTACCCACCAACTTTCTGCAGGAAGCTGGTGGACAGAGTGAGGAAATCAAAAGGTTAAAATTTTGTTTTGCTAGCATGGTCGACAACGCAGGATGCTGGTGGAATATATAACATAAAAACAAATTTGTAAGGAGCATTACATTAATATCATGATATAATCATGTACAAATAAGCAAATGGATATCAAACATGATTACTGTCAATAATTTCATTAGATCATCATAGTAGTTCTTAATTTTAAAGCTCTGCATAATTACATGCATACAGATTTCTCACTGTTCTTTTATTCTGATTTGTCACAGAACACAATATTCCTCACTCAATCACTGTCTCCCATTTCACCACCCAAATCAAATAAAGAGAACCTGCAGGCAAACAGACCTTGAAGAGAGTGTAGACCAGATAGACACATATTCCAATGGCGTACATGGGAAGCACAATACCCATCATACCACGACCTGCCCCCTGGGCTTGCTGCTTTTGCATCTCGGCTGCAGCACGCATCCCTGGGTGTGGCCCTGGCTGCTCACACAGCAGAAAAATGTAAATGCACAATAATGTTTTAACCAATTACTAGATCATAATTTGTTGTACATTGCTGATTCAAATAATGGTAATTTGTAATTAATCTGGAAACGAGAAAGACAACTCCTCTACTCTCTTTAAAGCATTTTCTGAGACAGAAAAATATTTTCTTATTGCAGTTCTGAAATCAATTCTTGAACCAAAAGTATGTCAGATATGTCGTATGCAGTAGACTTGTTTTTGATTTACCGACTGTTACTTGTTCATAAATTTCACATTTGCAATCTAATAAAAGTATGATGAATGAACTATTAAGATTTTTTAAAGCATTATTTCATATTTCATTCAATTACTGCTACATGGAAAATGAAATGTAACCAAATACTGTGCCATACCCTCATGTGTTGCCGAATGTCTTTTGGATCAGTGGGCATAGGAGGTGGTTTCCTATCCGTTGATGATGGCTTATTATGTCTCATATGAGGAGGGAATTCTGGAAAAAAGAAAATAAACCCTACACGCATCAAAATCAAGATTCCCATTATCATGACGATAACCAATTCAATAAATGTACCAGGTTCGAGGTTCTTGTTTTTTTTGAGAAACTTGTAACTCAATCAGTTAATGATACTAAAGAAAACTGATGCCAGATTAATCATTATGGAAGGCAACATACTAATTTATTTAAGTATAAATCAACTGATATATGCACAAATGAATTTTAATAGTAATAATAATAATAACAATAATAATAAAACAGCTGATAATGAGAATGGTCCATGCCTGTAGTGTTAACCCCAAGAACTATTCTGCATGTGAGCTACTTCCTGCCTAAGAGTAAGACTGCAACAACAAAACAGCAAAAATAGTAGAATACTGAGGTAGTGGAGAAGACCCGTTAGAAAAGCGAATTTATTTTAAGTCTTCTCTGTGTACTTTTTAAAATAATAAATTATTTTGGGAGTGTATTATAAAATCTGCTACTTAAATTACCTGGAGAATGTAAATATTAATATCCGCTAGTTTCTACCATTAGGCTGTTTTTCTATGAATCACTCATTCATGCCTTCGCTATTCTTCCCACAAACTCAGATTTATTACCGCAAGATTTATTGGATATACATCTTACAGGCAATTTTTAAGCATTTGTTTTTCTGGTTCGTTGAATGTGGGCGGTCACAGGAGCTTTGGATTGCTAATAACACATTTCTTGTACAGGGTCTCACATCACAAGAGCCGTAACCACTTCACAAAAACAGGAGACAAAGGCAGACACACAAAAAGCAAATATACATGTCAGTACCTACCACTATGATGAAAAAAATGAACTATGACAACACAATGTTGAAAAAGTAATAAAAATTATAATTGAAATAACCACTTCCATATCAATTGCTGATACATGTATCACACACACAAACACACACATATATACACACACATATATATACATAGAGAGAGAGAGAGAGAGAGAGAGAGAGAGAGAGAGAGAGAGAGAGAGAGAGAGAGAGAGAGAGAGAGAGAGAGAGAGAGAGGAGAGCAGACAAAGAATAACTGAAGTAATGAATGCATTCTCTTTTTGATTTAAATACAACAAACACACAGGCCTACTCACAAAGCATAAATGTTTACACACATTCATTCATGTACGCACACTCACCACCACCACCACCCTTATACATACATAGATTAGAACTACATTTGAAAATGATGTTCATCTCTAAGTCACCACAATAAAAATAGTAATGTCTGACTCAAATTCAAAATAAGCTTTCTTCTTCTACTAATAAGTAGGCCTACACACAACTTTTGTGCATTATTGTTCATAATATGATTACTATGTTTGCAATTTTCTTTACCAAGGCCCTATCAACAAACCTACGGATTTTTGGAGAATTTTACTAGGAACATACTTTCATTTTGGTTTTTAATTTAACCTTATCTGAAAGACTTGCTTCCACTAAGTTCTAGGTTAACACTCAGTGACTGGAACTGTGGAAGATGATAGGGACGGGATATTGTTGGAAGATGATAGGGACGGGATATTGTGGTGTGGGGTTTAGGAGAGGGAGAAACTGGCAGGCTTAAGGCTTGTGTGCAGGCTTAAGACTTGTGCCATGATCACCATACACATGGCACCTGTGACGTTAATGCATACGGAATTCGATCCGAGCGTGGAGACGTCGTCTTGAGAAACTGAAACTGAAACTGAGAAACAGAAAAACACCTGTCCAGACGCTCAATTTCATTAAAAAAAAAAAAAAAGTCCAATCGTGAATCAAACCCGGCCGGTACTTTCATTTCAAAATCGACAGTGAGCACATTAATGATCTGGGAATCATATTGGATCTAAATCTATGGATCTAGTTCCTGATCTTTTCCTGGACTAAGTTGACTTGGAAATGATAGCCTAATTGAGACAGGCAAGTTCGATAAAAGGTTGACTGAACAGTGAACATAAAGCCTACATATATTGCAATACTGACGTGAATCATCATCCTTCGTCGCCGCGGGCTGCATTCCAAAAGCGCGAAGCATTAACGGATGCAGAAATCGTGGGTAGACGATGGCAAAACATCCTATGATGACAGCAAATGCGCCGACAGTCTTCAGGGTCATCATTTTCAGACGATCATGAAGTTCGGTTGCAATGTTGACAACTTGGATCACGTGATATAAAGTGGATTTTTTTTGGAATATATTAATCCATTTTTAGCATAAAAGTGTTACATATATAACAAGAATATCATGAACATTTGCTCTAATTGAGAGAAAAAAATCATAAGTGAACTTCGTTGCTACGAGATGATATCCAGTTTATTTGTCAACTCTTCTCCGTAGAAGACAAGAAAAATCAGCGTTTTGTTGTTCAAGATGGCACTAACTGTGAAAGAACTTGCGTCGCTGTTATCGTAAGTCCTTAGTGTCTGTTTTTCTTTCCGTTTTTATTTTTATACAGTGAACATGGAGTCGATATTGCGGGAAAACTTTTATTTTCCATCTTTTTTGCTCAGTCTGTCTCTTACATTCTCCCCCCGTGTTTTTAATGCTTCTTTTCTACTTTCTTTTCCTCTTTGCTTCTACTAGATGTAGATCTAGTTCTAATTCTGCTTTTAGTTCTTTCCTAATTACACAATTATTAATTATTATTTTTAGGGCGTTGTCTATTAAATTTCACTTTTATTTCGTTTGACCAGTTCACATATTTCGTTTCTGTGTTCTTATGCTTATAATTATATTAGAGCCTGCATGGAGAAATGCAAGGACCTGTTATTGTTACTGTTGTTTAAAGCCCAGCCGACTGCGTAGAGCCATATCAGCAGGGCAAGGACTTGTTGTAGGACGGTCCGATGGGATCAAATGTACCTCAGATGTACTGTCCCAAGTGATAATTCCAGCCATTCCAAATGAGAATTCCAGCCATTCCAACAGGTGATGCATCAATGATAACTTTTGTCATGGCTTTTAAGTTGTAATAACCTGTGCTTGAGTGGTTGCCAACACCTTTTTTGGTGCCTCAGAAGCTAATGTCTACTCTGGGCCAAACACGAATTTCTCACTTTTACGTGTCAATCTCCTCTGCGGTTCTGTCAGTAGCAGTAATTCACCAATTCTAGGAAGTGTCTGACTTCAGATGTTGTTTTCGTTTTTCTGGAATTTATCATTGCTTCAGCTTTTTCTTGCTTTGGTTGTATTCCATTTGTAGTCAGCGTGTATTCTCGAAATGTGATCTCCGTCTTCCTGAATTTGCATTTCAGCATTCAGAACCAGACCTGTATCTTGTAGATGTTGCAATGCGTGTCATGAACGTCGATCATGCTCTTTTCTGTCTGGTGCATAATGATAAATCACAATTGAATGTCATCTGACAATTTTGCTGTACCTGATGTTCTTGTAGGATTTTCTGCATTTCGTGTTGGTAAGTCTCACTGGCTGTAGTGATACCCGTAACAAGGTGTTTGTATTTTAACTCTTTCACCGCCAAGTTTCCCCAGAAACGGCACTCCTCAGTGCCAAGTATATTTTGGGCGGCCAATTTTGCAGCGCAGTATGCATTTTTAAAAACTTGTATCTCAAAGACTTTATTAGTTTAAAGATTTTCACTTACTTTTTGTTTTGCTGGTAAAGCCTAAAGGGCAGATGTTGTATATATATATATATTTTGAATGCTTGCTTATGTTTGTGTGCTTGATTGATTATTCCACGAATAATCTTATTATAAGGAAAAAACAAATTTTTTTCATACGGTTTATTAGTTGTACTACTGACCTTATTTTGTGAGTTGTGCGCCAGATATCATTATAATAAATGAGGAAAACCAATGGAAAAATCTACACACAAAGTCAGCTGTCTGCTTATTCTACTCAGAGTGGTAGACAATGCGTGTCAATTTGCAGCCATTTTGGAGAAAATGCTTCGGAGAAAACTGACGTAAATTCCGACAGTTAACAAAGCCACACTTCGGCCTTACAGCTGAAAAACTAGGTTGCTGGGTAAAGTTTAAAAATAGCATAGTTGCCTGCATTCACCAGTGGAGCTGACAGAAGCTTTGTACCCATGTGAAAAGTTATCGTTTAGCATGACCCTCCAAGTCGCACAAATGCGACCATGGCGGTCGTACGGGAAGTTGCATAATTGTGACCGTGGCGGGAAAAGAGTTAAGAGTACACAGTGAGTTACAAAAGGTATAATGTCTTTGAGTCAGAGTGTAGTTGCAACTGATGATAGCCAAGCATGAGGTCCAGTTAAGTGAAAATTCTGCTTTCACTCATATTTTGTCATGACGTCAGTATTGTCTGTGTCACACATGAAAGACACAGTCTGGATGTCAATCCCTATTTTCAGAACACCCAGTTGTGTCGCTGTTTCTCTACTCAGCAGAGGTTCTTCTTTTTCTTTGATTACACAAAATTGTGTCTATATAGTTGTCTCCTGCTTTGATTTCTGCATCAAGGCAACTGATTGTATGGAGGAGTTTGTCAGACGTATGCAGAAATAACTTTTTGACACACTTTCAAGATGTACATTTGGTTTTCAACTTTTTCATCTCTATCTAAAGTGTTTCATCAATAATGTTTGTATCACTCCCTGAATCAATACGTATGTTGACAGGAATTCCAGTTTCACCTATCTAAACTGGAATTTTATTGGTTTTCTTGAGATTAGCTTTTGTCATGAAGATGTGTGCCTCATCTTCACAGTCAGTGTTGATGTCAGATTTATCATCAGCATTCAGTTGGTTAATCTTTCTCCTTCTTTGGGAAACTGCAGTCTTTGTGTAGCTGTCCATTTTTTTCCATCATCCTTTCTGTTTAGAATTTTGGTGTGACGCATGTTTTTCCTTTTGCAAGGCAGTCGGGATCTCTTCTGCAGTGATCACCACCACATCTGTGACATCCAAGAGAAGTTTTTGATGCTTGTTGTTTGAATTTTATTCTTGGCACTGAGTGTTTCACAACCGTCAGCCTTCAAATTCATGTGCTTGACTTGGTCTTCAGCAGCTTCAAGGATATTTGCTAATTTTAGTGTGGTAGCCAGTGTGAGCTCATCTCCCTTTTCCAACAGTTTTTCTTCTGAATCTGTCTGAAAGACATTTTTCCATGATTTGGTTATGGAGCTGATTGTCCAGATCATCGAAGTTGCAACCATCCTATTGTTGATGCAGACGTGTAACGAACTGAGCAATAGTTTCTTCTGGTCATTGCGTCATCTTCCTGAACTTGTGCCAAAAGCGTGTACTCTTTGGCTTGATGACAAAATGTTTTTCTGGCGCTTTTATGGCTGTCTTTTAATCTGTAGCATCACCGGCATCTGGTAATGTCTTAAAACTTTCTCTTAACTGCTTTCCTGCAGTATAGAATAGAGAGCTTATCCTTTGTGTTTTAGAGTTAACTTGGTTTTGGCCATCTTTGTGTGGGAGGAAGAGTGCTATTCTGTCAACATATGCCTCAAACTCCTCCAGCCACATTGTGAATTTCATGGAAACTATATGCGCATTAGCCAATATGTCAAGAGATTCTGGACATCCAGTGTCTGATTTATTGTCATCGCTGTTCTGTTAGATTCTGGCTTGCCAGCCAACCTTTCAATTTATTCTGCTTTCTTTGCCATTTTGTTTTCTACTCATAAGTCCTGTTGCCTAGTTTCTGTGTAGATATCTTTTACTGATAATGACGTAAAATGTAATCTTGTGAATATAACTCCCCATAGAAAACTGGTCTGTCTGGGGGTTGAACCTGTGACCTCTGCATTATCAGCATAATAACTGAGCTAATCAATGTAAAATAGGATAGTCGAAGGTGTGTGTGTGTGTGTGTGTGTGTGTTGGTGTGTGTGTGTGTGTGTGTGTGTGTGTGTGTGTGTGTGTGTGTGTGCATGCGTACACGTGTATCAAAAACAAAACCAGTTGCTGTTTCTGTCTTTGTAATCCATTTTTTATACTGTTTCTGTTAGTGTAAACTTTTTTTTTTTTAAGAAATAAGATATGTTTGCAGATGACAGAAGTTCTTTCAACTGACATTTCTGACTTGCAGAATGGCTCCATTTTTTTGAAAGAAACCAGCATGCAAGATGTAGCATCAGAGCACCAGAAGTTTACTGTCTTGCATAGTTACCCTAATAATATTATATATGGCTCATCTTGATTCAAAGAAAGATGACTGTCAGGTTGTGGGGCTTGCCTAATGGCTACATTTGTGCCAAGTCCATTGGAGTCTGGATTGACTGCAGAATTAAAAACTCAGCCATAGAAACACATGTATCCAAGCAAGACGAAATATGATTTTGCAAAAATAGTCTGTTCTGTGGTCAGTTTATCATTCAAACCAACAGTCAACTTATTCCTGATGACGTATGCTGATGACACACGCATATGCTTTTACAGAATTGAAACTGAAATTGACATCACTGCATTTCTTATGTGCTTTATTGAATAGTGTTTTACAATTTAAAGATAAGATTTGTTCTCTGTTGTTTTTTTTCAGAGTTCTCTCAGAGGAAGGAACAAAGACACAGACATTTGAAAGTTTGGCATCCACTTTCCATGGCTACTTTGATAAAAAAGACTTCTTTAAAGTGGGCTCTTCTATTGTAAGTGCACAGTTATGCTGTGATATTGTAATAGTTTATTTAAAAATGAGAATTATTACATTCACGATTTTAGTTTATGATATTACATTTAAAGATTTTACTTTTCCTGAATCTCAATGTCAATATGTATGTACTATAGTTATAGCTATTGTGTTTTGCCAACATCATATAGTAGTAGGTAAAAGGAGAGGTTTCCCTTAACCAAGGTTGTATTTGGGTATGGTAGTCAGGTGGTTAAACATCAGAGTTCCAGCAGGAAGGTCCTCAGCTTGATCCACCTAAACATTTTTGCCTGGTGGGCAAAGGGTGGAGATAACACATGTGCAGAGCTGCTGCTAGTGCCTAAACCTACTTCATGTGTATACCCACACATATATGATATCACACATCCTGTAAGCTGTGTCAGTGGCTGGCTAACATACATAGATACACATATCACACATCCTGTAAGCTGTGTCAGTGGCTGGCTAACGTACATAGATATACATATCACACATCCTGTAAGCTGTGTCAGTGGCTGGCTAACATACATAGATACACATATCACACATCCTGTAAGCTGTGTCAGTGGCTGGCTAACGTACATAGATATACATATCACACATCCTGTAAGCTGTGTCAGTGGCTGGCTAACGTACATAGATATACATATCACACATCCTGTAAGCTGTGTCAGTGGCTGGCTAAGATACATAGATATATATATCACACATCCTGTAAGCTGTGTCAGTGGCTGGCTAACGTACATAGATATACATATCACACATCCTGTAAGCTGTGTCAGTGGCTGGCTAAGATACATAGATATATATATCACACATCCTGTAAGCTGTGTCAGTGGCTGGCTAATGTACATAGATATACATATCACACATCCTGTAAGCTGTGTCAGTGGCTGGCTAACGTAAATAGATATTCATATCACACATCCTGTAAGCCGTGTCAGTGGCTGGCTAACATACATAGATATACATATCACACATCCTGTAAGCCGTGTGAGTGGCTGGCTAAGATACATAGATATACATATCACACATCCTGTAAGCCGTGTCATTGGCTGGCTAACATACATAGATATACATATCACACATCCTGTAAGTCTTGTCAGTGGCTGGCTAACATACATAGATATATATACATATCACACATCCTGTAAGCTGTGTCATTGGCTGGCTAACATACATAGATATACATATCACACATCCTGTAAGTCTTGTCAGTGGCTGGCTAACATACATAGATATATATACATATCACACATCCTGTAAGCTGTGTCATTGGCTGGCTAACATACATAGATATTCATATCACACATCCTGTAAGCTGTGTCATTGGCTGGCTAACATACATAGATATACATATCACACATCCTGTAAGCCGTGTCAGTGGCTGGCTAACATACATAGATACACATATCACACATCCTGTAAGCCGTGTCAGTGGCTGGCTAACATACATAGATACACATATCACACATCCTGTAAGCCGTGTCATTGGCTGGCTAACATACATAGATATACATATCACACATTCTGTAAGCCGTGTCATTGGCTGGCTAACATACATAGATATACATATCACACATCCTGTAAGCCGTGTCAGTGGCTGGCTAACATACATAGATATACATATCACACATCCTGTAAGCTGTGTCAGTGGCTGGCTAAGATACATAGATCTATATATCACACATCCTGTAAGCTGTGTCAGTGGCTGGCTAAGATACATAGATCTATATATCACACATCCTGTAAGCCGTGTGAGTGGCTGGCTAACATACATAGATATACATATCACACATCCTGTAAGCCGTGTGAGTGGCTGGCTAACATACATAGATCTATATATCACACATCTACAAGACCGAAAAATACGCCGGTCTTGCCAGCACCCTGAAGAAAGCAGGTCTGCGGGTCAAAATCTTCGCCATAGAGGTCGGGGCAAGAGGGTTTGTGGGCACCTCCGCTTATGATCTCATGAAACAACTCGCCATTTCTGGGAAGAAGAGGACTGGAGCCCTTAAAGCGATGGCAGAGGCAGCAGAAAGGAGCTCAAGCTGGATCTGGGCAAGGAGGAACAAAAAAAGTGAACTTCATAAGGATTAAATTCCCTACAGATGATGTGTGCCCCGTTAGCACATTGGTAAAACCGCGTTCCGCAGTTCTGAAGCGCAGAATCGCCCAGGTTCGATCCCCGGCGTGGGAAAAAAAAATAGACAACAGCAGAAGGGCATCCAGGAGTCATGACCTGGATGTGGCCCGGCCCCCCGAGAGTGTAAGGAATTCAGGGCCGAAACACTTGTCTAAAGGGGGTTACTTCTCTGAAGACCTTCTGTTGTCTAGCTCTCCCTAGAGTTTCTTTCTACCACACATCCTGTAAGCCGTGTCAGTGGCTGGCTAACATACATAGATATACATATCACACATCCTGTAAGCCGTGTCAGTGGCTGGCTAACATACATATCTATATACATATCACACATTCTGTAAGCCGTGTCAGTGGCTGGCTAACATACATAGATATACATATCACACATCCTGTAAGCCGTGTCAGTGGCTGGCTAACATACATAGATATACATATCACACATCCTGTAAACTGTGTCAGTGGCTGGCTAACATACATAGATATACATATCACACATCCTGTAAGCTGTGTCAGTGGCTGGCTAACATACATAGATATTCATATCACACATCCTGTAAGCCGTGTCAGTGGCTGGCTAAGATACATAGATATACATTTCACACATCCTGTAAGCCATGTCAGTGGCTGGCTAACATACATAGATATTCATATCACACATCCTGTAAGCCGTGTCAGTGGCTGGCTAAGATACATAGATATACATTTCACACATCCTGTAAGCCGTGTCAGTGGCTGGCTAAGATACATAGATATTCATATCACACATCCTGTAAGCCATGTCAGTGGCTGGCTAACATACATAGATATATATATATATCGCACATCCTGTAAGCCGTGTCAGTGGCTGACTAACATACATAGATATACATATCACACATCCTGTAAGCCGTGTCATTGGCTGGCTAAGATACATAGATATACATATCACACATCCTGTAAGCCGTGTCAGTGGCTGGCTAACATACATAGATATATATCACACATCCTGTAAGCCGTGTTAGTGGCTGACTAACATACATAGATATACATATCACACATCCTGTAAGCCGTGTCAGTGGCTGGCTAACGTACATAGATATACATATCACACATCCTGTAAGCCGTGTCAGTGGCTGGCTAACATATATATATATATATATATATATATATATATATATATATATATATATATATATATATATATATATATATATATATATATATATATATATCACATTCTGTAAGCCGTGTCAGTGGCTGGCTAACATACATAGATATACATATCAATCATCCTGTAAGTGTAAGCCGTGTCAGTGGCTGGCTAAGATACATATATATATATCACACATCCTGTAAGCTGTGTCAGTGGCTGGCTAAGATACATAGATATACATATCACACATCCTGTAAGCCGTGTCAGTGGCTGGCTAAGATACATAGATATACATATCACACATCCTGTAAGCCGTGTCAGTGGCTGGCTAACATACATATATATACATATCACACATCCTGTAAGCCGTGTCAGTGGCTGGCTAACATACATAGATATACATATCACACATCCTGTAAGCCGTGTGAGTGGCTGGCTAACATACATAGATATACATATCACACATCCTGTAAGCCGTGTGAGTGGCTGGCTAACATACATAGATCTATATATCACACATCCTGTAAGCCGTGTGAGTGGCTGGCTAACATACATAGATCTATATATCACACATCCTGTAAGCTGTGTGAGTGGCTGGCTAAGATACATAGATATACGTATCACACATCCTGTAAGCCGTGTCAGTGGCTGGCTAACATACATAGATATACATATCACACATCCTGTAAGCCGTGTCAGTGGCTGGCTAACATACATAGATATACGTATCACACATCCTGTAACCCGTGTCAGTGGCTGGCAAACATACATAGATAATATATCACACATCCTGTAAACCGTGTCAGTGGCTGGCAAACATACATAGAAACACATATCAAACATCCTGTAAACCGTGTCAGTGGCTGGCAAACATACATAGATACACATATCACACATCCTGTAAGTCACGTCATTGGCTGGCTAATTGAGATGTGAAAACACCTAACAATGTAACATGTACATCACCCACCAAAGAATGAAAGATGTAGACTATTCAACAACATAGTAGAATCGGGTCAGCTCACCTAACAGCTTGAATTCTCTATGCTCAACTAAAAAGTCTGATTATGTGTAATGTGTAGTGAGTCCAAATAGTTTGGAGAATTGTTCTGTACAAAAAAGATATATGATGATACTCGTACTACATGGGAGTGAAGTTTAGAGACTCTCAGTTTTGTGGGGGGATGGGGTGGGCAGAGGGTGATGCCTATCTGATCTCCCTTGCTGCTTTTCTTCACCAGCTGTGAACTGAGTGAGGAACCTGTTCATAAGTGTGTGTGCTAGAAATCCATAAGCTTTTCTGGCATTGTTGACATGAACCCATGCAGTCACATGGGAAGGTAGAAACTGTGCCTCTGGGCCAGCCATATGGTATGTTTGCAGATCTTTCCTGAATTTGCATATTCAGTGTGTGTGTGTGTGTGTGTGTGTGTGTGTGTGTGTGTGTGTGTGTGTGTGTGTGTGTGTGTGTGTGTGTGTGTGTGTGTTTGTGTGTGGTGTGTGTGTGTGTGTGTGCGTATTTGTGTGGTGTGGTGTGGTGTATGTGTGTGTGTGTGGTGTGTGTGTGTGGTGTAGTGTGTGTGGTGTTGTGTGTGTGCTTGTGTGTGTATGTATGTGTGTGTTCCCTCCATGGGGATGCTAGGGGCTCTTTCAGTATAAATAGTATCCCATCCTTCTGGAAATTCTGTGATAGATATTTCCTCTTTTTTGTCACTCTCTTTGTTTCTACCATGTTCCTTTGCTTTCTGTCATTTCTTTCTATCATTTTCTGTCTGGCTGGTCTATTCACCTATGAATATGTGTTCGATAAAGTCTTACTCTTAGGATTGATAATTGAGTGCATGTATTTATGTGCTTTTTTGGCTCTAGAGAAATGACATATGCAGAAACAGTTTTAGGTAATTTAGGCCTATTTTTATGTTGTTTTAGTGTCGTTAGTTGTGTTTAACTTCTAGGTACCGGCAGCCTCTCCTCAGCAATGTGGGAATTGTGTCAGTCAGTGGAAAAATTGCACATGTTTATCAGTCAAATATTCTTGCAAATTAGTACAGTTGACAGGTCGAAACCCTGTCCTTCATTCCCATATAATATTATTTTATTAGATTATTAGTTTGTTAGTCTTCTAAAGGTCAGAATATTGGCAAACTTTGAAGAAGAATATCTGACGACCTTTTTGATATATTAGATTGCATCCGCGGATGCGCAAACAGCTTATTTTTTGCTGAATTTAACCGTTTACGGAACTATGAGATTTGACGTGTACCGGATGTGCGCGAGCCTCCGAACGGGCGAGTACCCGTGATCTGCCATTTTAGTATATGGGAACCTCGAATCATGGCGATCGCTGAAAGTCCAGTCAACGAATTTCTACCGTGATGAAGGACAAACGTTGTAAACATCGACTGATTTTTCATGAAAATTGACTTAGAAGTTTGATTCAGTGAATTGTTTTTAATGTTTCTCTTTATTTAAAAAAGATTTTAAAAGAAATCCGCGGCAGGTATAGCCTGCATTAGTGCATAAGCAAAGAATAGAAAGTACGATCTCCGGTTTGATGTTTTATCGCCAAGGGATTTTTTTTAAGCGACCTGGAACTAGTAGAAGTAAAACTGTGTGAAGCGACTGCTTTCCAAAGGTGTTTATATTGCTAGTATTTAATGAATACGATGGAATTTTGTTTTTAATGCATCGAAATCATAATACTTTGTGCTAGTACTCGGCCAGAAATCCAAACTGGAAGTTGGTCGGCAAGTGCATGTCGTCTATCGGATCAGATTCGACAATTTTTATCATCGCAAAGAAACAGCAAATAGCGGTTTTGCACAGTCACACACAGCGCGCACGCATGCACGCAGGTACGCACACATTATCAGAACACTATACAGCATGAGGCAAAGACGGACACATAGCTCCACAAAGTCCAATGAGCCTTTCTAATGGCAAAATTAAGAATACTTTACTCTCAAAAGTAATAGCTGGCACAAATTAAAGAAAACACTTGAGAAAAAATTAAGATTTTATTTGTATTTGTTTTCAAGGCAATGATGATTTTTTGTGGATGAAATTAACCATCACTGCCACCAAAACTTCAACAGCAGACACTCACTAATAAACTACTTCTACAGTTAAAACTGTTGAGAACTGAGTGTGATAAGTCGCGGGACGAGAATGCGGCTTTTGTTTAAAAAATTAGTAACACTGATTAATCATGACCTCAGGGGCTAAATCTGAAGACAAAAATTGAGACAGTTTTAAAAGAAGCGGAGAGATTTCCAGTAGACAGACCAGACATTGAAGATTTCTTTGTCTGTGGATATGGAAAGATGCATGTTACTGCGAAATAACTGATGAAAATAATGTATTGATAAACATTAGGAATGAGTGTAGAAATGGCTGTAAGTCATATACTGCATTGCCAGGCATGTATCTTCTGCTGTTACACATTTTAGTTTCATTATGTTACTGAGAAGGATGTCTTTCTGTGCTAGTATGATACAAAGTCACATGTGGATCACATTGTTTCAGACTAAATCAGTGCATGCATACAAAATCTTAAAATCTTGTATATTAGCAACATTTGCCTGTAAAGAGTGAAGCTGTAGCTTTTATTTGATTCACATGCAAAATTTCAGGAGATTCCATCAAGACATTTAATGAGTTATGTCTTTTAAGTTGGCCCGACACATAGGCCTTCACATTATTGTGGTGCAAATGCATACAAAATATCTTATGTCTTGAATATAACTAAGTTTGTAAATAATTTACTGGTAGCTTTCTGTCTATTTGATTCACATGCAAAATTTCAAGGAAATCCATCACAAAATAAGCGAAATATGTGCGTTTTAATTTGGTCTGATACGTGAACCATGCTTTTTCCATCATTCAAATGAGATATTTTGCCATTTTTGGAGCCATATAACTCATGACTTTGTCACTTTACGCTGCCCCCCCAAAATTAAGCTTCATACAGTAACATTGTTTCTGAGAAAAAGTTAACTCTAGCCAAATCTGTCTTCTTATTTTTGTGTAATAGGAGTGCAAACATGGCTTGTCATGCAATTTTGAGCATTGACAAAATGGTATACTTATGAAGTTTGCAGCACTGCTGTGTAAATGTATGAACAGATCTGCTTGTATGCTTGCTTTGTTTATGTAGTTTATGTTGTTAAGAATTAAAATCAGGAATAACATTCTCTGTCTGAGGACTTCTGGAAAATTTAGGTTCCTGCAAACTTGCTACATTTCACAATTGGCGAAAACGTAAGTAAACTGCCGTTTTCAAAGTATGTTATCTCTGGACCTAATACAGCTAGAGACTTACTTTTTTTTTTGCATTGTGTTTATTTTTTCTTGTACTTTTCGGAAATATAACTTAATAAGTGTTAATAACCTTTTCAGAAGTTTAATTTGCCGGTACCTAGTTTAAGTTTGTATTCAGGTATGTTTTTTAAATCCCCAGTGTGATAAATTGGACAGAGTAGTCAACACCAGGGACATTTCCTTAGATTATGTGCGTGAATGCATTGATGTGTGTACTTAATTTTCTTTTTCTTTTTTTTCCTTCTTGAAGTAGTTTGTTTTGAAATGAGTTAAAGCCCTGATATGGCTCTGTGCGGTCGGCTGGGCTTAAAACATAACTAGCAGTGACAGTGTTGTGTGTGTTTTTGTCAAGACTTGGGGGGTGGGGGGGTCTTTTTTAATGTAGAACTTGCGAAAAGGTGTGTGTGTGACTGCATGTGTGTACATGCATACATACACATTTGGGTGGATCAAAAACTTCTGTCTCGTTGCAGGTGCTGCTTCTGCAGAATCCAGATCTGCTACCTCACCCAACACAGAAGCTGGCAGCTATCTATTTATTGTATGAAATGTATCGGTCAGATCAGGTGTCTACAAATCCATTTGCCTCTGTGTTCGTTCATCTTCTGGTGAGCAGTATGACTGAATGAGAATTTTTTTTTAATTAATTTTTTGTGTGTGCATTTTCTTGAACAACATATAGACAAAACATAAGCAAATAAACAAGTTGATAAGGGAAAAATGGCTGTAAATCAATTCTCTTGTAAACCAATATTTTATGATTTGAGTACATGGAAGCTAGATATGAAGTACCTTACTACTGACTTGTGTCTGTAGGGATTTATTGAGAAATGAAATGTAATTTAATTAAGACTTGCCCTGCATGCTGTAGAAGTAAGCATTGTGCATAAAGTGAAGTGAAGCCATTGTGTTCAAAGTCTCAGTATCATTGTGCATAAAGTGAAGCCATTGTGTTCAAAGTCTCAGTATCATTGTGCATAAAGTGAAGCCATTGTGTTCAAAGTCTCAGTATCATTGTGCATAAAGTGAAGCCATTGTGTTCAAAGTCTCAGTATCATTGTGCATAAAGTGAAGCCATTGTGTTCAAAGTCTCAGTATCATTGTGCATAAAGTGAAGTGAAGCCATTGTGTTCAAAGTCTCAGTATCATTGTGCATAAGTGAAGCCATTGTGTTCAAAGTCTCAGTATCATTGTGCATAAAGTGAAGCCATTGTGTTCAAAGTCTCAGTATCATTGTGCATAAAGTGAAGCCATTGTGTTCAAAGTCTCAGTATCATGCAAATTTCTTGTGATTAAAGGTTTTGGGAACACAAATTTCTTCTCACTCTCAGAATGTAAAGTGATTCTGTCTGTCTGTTTCTCTCACATATAACATGGTCTATCAGTCAGTTGATCTGCACAATATGTGTATATATCACTGTTCTTTGTGTGTGTGTGTGTGTGTGTGTGTGTGTGTGTGTGTGTGTGTGTGTGTGTGTGTGTGTGTGTGTGTGTGTGTGTGTGTGTGTGTGTGTGTGTGTGTGTGTGTGTGTGTGTGTGTGGTGTGGTGTGTGTGTGTGATATGTTGTACATATATACGTGCATGATGAGTTTAAGAAACGACAAAAACCCTTTACTGACTTTACAGAAACAAAGTGTTTATTATTATTTCAGTGTTGCTATAAAAGAAACATTGTAAATGATAAAATATATTCATGTGTTTGAGAATGCAGATTGGTATCTGATCCTGCCATATTTGATAAAGAAAGGATGATGATAATGATAATGATGGTGATGGTAGTAATAGTATTAGTAATGATGATGATGGCCTCCCAACCATGCATACCATGCTGAGACAGCGTCGGCTGCGCTGTTTGGGCCACGTTCGCTGCATGGAAGATGGTCACATCCCAAAAGACATCCTTTATGGTGAACTTGCCACAGGGCAGAGAAACATTGGCCGCCCGCAGCTGAGATACAAAGATGTCTGCAAACGAGACATGAAGGCGCTTGAGATCGACACTGAGTCCTGGGAGGACCTCGCAGATGACCGCAACAGCTGGAGAACTACTCTCAAGAAACAGCTGCGGATTGGTGAGGACAAACTGTCAGCTGCTGCAGCAGAAAAGCGAGTTCGCAGAAAAGGGATGACAGCCAGCAGACCAGCATCAGCATACACATGCGACCGCTGCAACAGAGACTGCCTCTCTCGCATTAGTCTCTACAGTCACAGGCGACGCTGCTTGGACCAAGCAGACAGCCCATCTAGACATTAGAAGGATGTACTTTGTCCATGGTCAGCCATGACCGAGGGAGGCCTACTACTGATGATATGAATGATGATGACGACGATGGTGGTGGTGATAACAATAACAGTAATAATGATTTGCTTTGCTTAGCAGAATTAGTCTGTATCAAAGCAAGCTTGTAGCACTTTACATAACAAAACAATATCAACAGCAACAACAACAACAACACAACAACAACACAACAACAACAACAATAAAGAGGTTGGTGGGAGACGGGGGAGAGGTTATCATGTCCACACAGTAAATCAGTACAACATAGTTGGATGCTTACAACAATGTGTTAAATGAGGATACAGAATATGCATCACAACTGTCAATACTTTTTTTGTTTTTCTTCTTCCTTTTACAGTTCTTAACCCTTTGACTCCCGCACCCTACCAACCAACTGCAGAAACTTAACCCTTTGACTCCCGTACCCTATCTACCAACTGCAGAAACATAACCTTTGACTCCCGCACCCTATCTACCAACTGCAGAAACTTAACCCTTTGACTCCCGCAACCAATTGCAGAAACTTAACCCTTTGACTCCCGTACCCTATCTACCACTGCAGAAACTTAACCCTTTGACTCCCTCACCCTATCTACCAACTGCAGAAACTTAACCCTTTGACTCCCTCACCCTATCTACCAACTGCAGAAACTTAACCCTTTGACTCCCGCACCCTATCTACCAACTGCAGAAACTTAACCCTTTGACTCCCTCACCCTATCCACCAGCTTCCTGCAGGAAGCTGGTGGATAGGGTGAGGGAGTCAGGTCAAAGGGTTAAGTTTTTGCTTTACTAGCATGGTTGACAATGCAGGATGCTGGTGGATAGGGTGCGGAAGTCTAAGGGTTAATAAATCTGATGCTAGTTGACAACTAACTTGATCCATTGAACTGTATTTTCAGTTATGTGCATAAATTTTGTTTGTTTATTGAAATTTTTTTGTCTTTGATATATGTTGCACAGAATCCTCCAGCACTGTCGACTGAGAAAACGGACAAAGTGGAAATTGAGCTTCATTGGGCGATTTCTCCCGTCTCCCCAGCTGAGCGATACTTTCTGTCTCAGCTGATTTCCAGTCCCACAAAAGAGGTCAGTGGTATTGTTGTGTTTTCTTTTCATTATCATTTTTTGTTTTAATGTCGTGAACATAACACATTCCTCACCAGTTTAGATAGTGCATTACAACATGTTTTTTATTCTTATTATTACTTTTAAAATTTCTTTCCCTTGAGTAGTATTTGTTGTGTGAAATTCAAGTTGCACTTTGTGGGGAGAGCATGTCACCAAAGTGGAGAACCATTCTTTTTGTTTTTCCTTTTTTTTCTTTATGTAGGAATTTTTGTTTGCTTTGAAAATAATGTTACAGAGACTTGTGTTGGGGATAGCTCCATTATTGTCAATGGATCTTTATGTGTGCTGTGTGCATGTTACACACAGAACCTCTTGTGTAGTTTGCATTTAATACCCACAGTACTATTCAGGGTCAGGGTCTAGTGGACAGGGAGAGGTCAGGAGAGAAATCTCTATCCTGCGTGATTGAAGCTGTTGCTTTTGTATTTCAGTCAGCCAGAGTGCTGTCAGAGAAATTTTCTCTCTCCGTTTCTCTTTCTCAAAGATTTTTTTATTGTCTATTTAGGATCATCAGTCTCAGGCAGGTTACATTTGTGCTCACCTTTTTTTTTTTTTGGTCCCATTTTCTGTGCCACCTGAATGGCCACAGAAGCTGGCACAGTTTTTACAGTGCGATGATGATGATGTTGGTGAGGATGATAATCATGGTGCTTTGGAGTTCCATCTCACATTGAGACTGCGTGACAGGACTGTACTCTACGCTTACTATCTTAATATGTCCTGGTATCAACCAAGCCCGAGCGATACAGACACTGCAATGCTGGTCAGAAGATTTGAACAACACCCTCAATGACACATCCATGGAGTGGAAGAGACTGACTGTGTGGTCCCAGTCTTCCCGATGAGTCCATAGCATGTCCAACTCTGGGTAGGAACCGGTTAGAGTCGAAAAATCCCACAATGATTTTGAAGGGACTGATGAGGATTTGAACCTGCGCCTTCCAGTCGGTAGTCTGTTGCACTAACCACTTCACCATAACGATTGGTTTATTTTTAAGTTTTTGACGAGCATCGTCTAAGCATGCTGTTACTGTACAGTGTAATGAAAGGACCTTTTACATAACAAAGTAAAACTTGATTCAAAGTGACTGGCAGCATTCAAACAAATAGAAACCAGAAATTTTCAACACAATCAGATCCATGTCGTTCAAAACCTGTGAACTGGATCCTCTTCCAGGTTTTCTCTACTCCGACTGTCTCCCTACTATCCTCCCATTCATCACTGACATCATCAACACTTCTTTTCAAACTGGAACTGTCCCAGATTCTTTCAAGCCTGCTATTGTTCACCCTCTCCTCAAGAAACACAATTTAGACCCAAATGAACTGAAAAATTACCGGCCTATCTCTAATCTCTCTTTCTTGTCAAAACTCCTTGAAAAAGTCGTCCTCAACCAGCTGAACTCTCACCTGTCTGCCAACAATCTCCTCAATCCTTTCCAGTCAGCCTACCACCAGTGCCATAGCACTGAAACTGCCCTACTACACATTCTCAACAATCTCCTCCTTGCAACTGATACTGGCAAAGTCTCTCTCCTCACACTCCTTGATCTGTCTGCAGCCTTCGATACCATTGACCATGGTATTCTCCTTTCTAGACTTCATCATACTTTTGGCATCTCTGACATTGCTCTCTCCTTTTTCACTTCGTATTTATCAAACAGAAAACAAACTGTTCTCATCAATGGCACTTATTCTCAACCTGCATACCCAACCTGTGGTGTTCCACAAGGATCTGTCCTTGGCCCTGTTCTTTTCACTCTTTATACCTCCCCCTGTCCACCATCATCAACTCCCACTCTATAAAACACCACTTCTATGCTGATGACACCCAACTTCAAGACAGTGACTCACCTGATAATATACAGCGCCTGTTGACTCGCACCACTGAGTGTTACTCGGACATTAAGAACTGGATGACGTTCAACAAACTTCAGCTTAATGACGACAAGACAGAAGCTATCCTCATTGGCACCCGTCAGAAACTTTCTCAGCTGCCTCCTCTTTCTCTCCCATTATGTAACACATCAGTCCCAATTTCTGATTCAGCTAAAAACCTTGGTGTCTGCATTGAGTCTACCCTCTCCATGAACAACTTTGTTTCTCAAACTGCCAGATCTTGCTATATCATCTCCATCGTATAAGCCTGATCAGGAAGTATCTCTCTGTCGAAACAACTGCAAAACTCGTTCTCTCCTTCATAATGTCTCGCATTGACTATTGCAATTCACTCCTGTCTGGTCTTCCTGCCTCCACCATTCACATCCTACAGCGCATTCAAAACAATGCTGTACGCTTTGTACTCAAAAAGAAAAAAGCTGACCACATATCTCCTCTCCTGGCACAACTTCACTGGCTCCCTGTATCAAAGCGCATACAGTACAAACTAGACACCATGTGCTACAAAAGCCTCAATAACGCAGCCCCTGATTACCTGTCAAGCCTACTTGAGATCTATGTTCCCTCACGTATCCTCCGCTCTGCCTTCGATCCTCTGACTTTTCGCTTTCCATGCGCTAAGCTCAATACCTATGGTCCACGAGCCTTCTCTGTTTCTGGTCCACTCTCCTGGAACAAACTTCCTCTCTCAGTCCGTCAGCAACCTACTTTTGTCTCCTTCAAGTCCGCTCTCAAAACTCACCTTTTCTCCTCTGCATAAAATCCTAACCTCACTCAACCCCCCTCTGCAGCCTGTCTCCGCTCGGAGGGGAATCACTTTGTTTTAATATATAATTGTATATGATATGCTCTCTATAATTTTCCATTGCTTTTATTCTTGCTTTTATTGCTTTTATTCTTTCTCCCCATTTATAGCCATGCGTGTGTGTGTGTGTGTGTGTGTGTGTGTGTGTGCGTGTGTGTGCGTGCGTGCGTGCGTGCGTGCGTGTGTGTCTGTTTCAGTGCTTGGATTTGATTTTGTCGAGATTTTGCGCTATATAAATATTGTAATTGTAATTATTATTATTATTAAATATGAAAATAGAATGTGAGCACCTGTCTAATGAACAAAACAAAGCAGGCACACATTTTCAGCCAATTGGCCTTTTGTGGAGCATTCATAAAAGAAAAAGCAACAAATTTCACCAGACTCAGGACAAAAGCAGTTTGAATAATCCCAACTATATGGACAAGAAATCAATCCAACAAACAATAAACCTACTGCATATCCAGTCAGGTATGATATGAGTTTCTTTCCCAGTTCTCATTGTGTCTTGTCCAACTCAATGAAACATTGAGGAATATAGCTGATCTGTTATTTTTAATCCTGAAGCTTGTGGATATGTTTTTTGTTTTGTTTTGTTTCTTTGCCGTCTTTCATGCATGCTTGGCGAAGGCTAGTTAGCTGAAAATTTGTGTGTATCTTGTTTTGTTAATTGAGTTGGCATTTTCATCATATTTTCATGTGTTTCTGGTTTTTTTTGTTTTTTTTTTAATGAAATGCATGTAATGCCTTTTCAAATATTTTAAAACACTGCATTCATCATCTTGAAATGCAAGATAAATTTATCAGGCCTGGATGGAATTTTTGTTTGTTTCAGCTTTTCAAGAAAACGTGTACACAGGTGTTACAAATGGAAGTGAGCAATATGCAGGTAAGATTTCTTTTTCCATTTGAGTAGAAAATGAAGACATTTCCTGTTGGTGTATGTTTTAATGTTGAGCATTCATGGCGTGAAAAAAAAAAAATTGTAATAGTGATTGTGTTACAAAAACTGTTCATTAGTAACTGGATAAGTTTCGTTAGATTGATCATCGAATCATTTACAGTTAACCTGTCCCCTTTGTATTCTGTTCCATGAGAACTGCATGTGACTAGCCATACACATCACATACTGGATGACTGTTTAGTAAAGACTCTCTCAGACCCATTAATTGGTTGACACTCTTTAGGCCAATTGCCCAGTATAAAATTTTAAATGCACATGCTCTGTCTTGTTGATGTTTTATGAAGCAGTTTTCACTGAAAAATTGCCTGTCTTCAACAGTATGAAAAACTTGTGAAATTCAGAATTTAATTAAAAATGTTATGAATCAAGTTGATGTTTAGTTTATCTGCAGCTTGTTATATCTGAAGTCATAGTTCTTAATATATTATGTGCTCATTTTAGGAGCTGATTTTGAAAATGATAAGCCATGAGATATCCGTGGGTGTTTGCAAGATTTAACTGTTGACAAGGGAAAGGGTGACCATTCTTTGGAGTAGAATTCTATGTTGCTGTATTAAATCAAAAGATATTAGCAGATAATTTTTGATATAAACAGCTATCAGGATTTTAGTAAAGTCTGCTTTAATTACACATACTGTACCGTGGCTCAGTGATGCAATAAGCGGCAGCGATTTGCCATTCCTGCCTCATAAACAATAAAGTCCGAAGGGACCATAACTCTGAGAGTATCCATGTCTTGCGCATGCGCATGTGCTCTTCCTCTTTTCTCTGCAGCCATCTTCCACCTCGCCTCGTACTCTCTGAGCAGCTCGATCGATTCTCGTTGCTGTTTTTGTGTCTTGCCTATGTTTTCGTTTAAGGGAAAAACTTATGTGAAGCGATTGGGTGGCAAAGCGAGGGTTAAGAAGATTTCGTCCGCCGAATTCTCCAACCCACAGACCAGTGGTTCGACCGGCGCACCAAAACCCGCTCTCTCTTCATCTTTGTCTCTCCCTTCTACGTCTTCTCTCTCTCACTCTCTCGAGTCATCGCAACTCAGCTACGGTTCTGTTGCGGTGACCACGAGCCCTCAACTCAGCTGCGGCTCAGTTGACTTTTCGTCATTTTGCGGCCTTCACACTGCCCATCACAGTTATCGACTTAACTGCGGTTCTGTCGATTCTGTGCTCGCCCCCTTCGTACAGCTCAACTCCGGTTCTGCTGATACTGTTTCAGCCCCTATGGCTGAAGGGCGACTTGGGTATGGGTCTCCTTCGGGAGGCAGGAAGGCCAGCACTTTGACTGAAACTGGCTCACCCCCTGGTTCGCCAGGCGGGACACCCACTGGTTCGCCAGGTGGGCCAAGGGAGACAACCCCCCTATTACGGGCGTCAGATCATCGATCCGCCCTGGTTGCCTCTCTTCCCCGCAGCCTGCTGCTGCCCCCGCCCCAACCTCTGTCCCATTCCGGACAGAGCACTTGGGCGCCTTGGCAAATACCAAGCGACCCACGGCGGGCTGGCACCTCTCTGTCCCATTCCGGACAGAGCACTTGGCCGCCTTGGCAAATGCCAAACGGTCCCCAGCAGGCTGGCCCTTTGGGCACTGGGGAACCCCCCGACCCACGGGGACCATTACCCGTGGGCGTCAGACCATAGGTCCGCCCCGGCTGGTCATCACAACTCAACTACGGTTCTGTTGCCATGACCATGAGCCCTCAACTCAGCTGCGGCTCTGTTGACTTCTTGTCATTTTGCGGCCTTCACACTGCCCCTCACGGTAATCGACTCAGCTGCGGCTCTGTCGATTCCGTACTCGCCCTCTCAGTACAGCTCAACCCCGGTTCAGCTGCTACTGTTTCAGCCCCTATGGCTAAAGGGCGACACGGGTATGGGTCTCCTTTGGGAGGCAGGAAGGCCAGCACCTTGACAGAAAATGGCTCACCCCCTGGTTCGCCAGGCGGGACGCCCCCTGGTTCGCCAGGCGGGCCAAGGGAGACAACCCCCCTATTACGGGCGTCAGATCATAGATCCGCCCAGGTTGTCTCCCTCCCTGCAGCCTGCTTGTGCCCTCAACGCAGCTGCGGCTCTGAAAAAGGCTCACCCCTGCTTAGCCAGGTGGGTCATGGGTGACAACACCCCTGAGCGGGCGTCAGACCGAGGTCCGCCCCGGCTTGGTCATCACAACTCAACTACGGTTCTGTTGCCATGACCACGAGCCCTCAACTCAGATTCGGCTTTGTTGACTTTTTGTTATTTTGCGGCCTTCACACTGCCCCTCACGGTAATCAACTCAGCTGCGGTTCTGTCGATTCCGTACTCGCCCCCTCCGTACAGCTCAACCCCGGTTCAGCTGCTACTGCTTCAGCCCCTATGGCTGAAGGGCGACACGGGTATGGGTCTCCTTCGGGAGGCAGGAAGGCCAGCACTTGGGCAGAAAATGGCTCACCCCCTGGTTCGCCAGGCGGGCCAAGGGAGACAACCCCCCCTATTACGGGCGTCAGATTGTAGATCCGCCCAGGTTGTCTCCTTTCCTCCCCTGCAGCCTGCTTGTGCCCCCGCTCCAACCTCTTTGTCCCATCTGGACAGAGTGCTTGGTCGCCTTGGCAAATGCCAAGCGACCCACTGCGGGCTGGCACATCTCTGTCCCATTGTGGACAGAGCGCTTAGTCGTCTTGGCAAATGACAACCGACCCCCAGCAGGCTGGCCCCTTGGGCACTGGGGATCCAGGGACTCCATCGGCTCAGCCCATGACGCCTCCCATGGCACCATACATGGCGCCATGGCAGCACTTCCCATCTATGGGATTTCCCCTTGCCTCGTTCGCAGGGTATATTTGGTGGCCCTGCTTTATGCCCGGCGCCCCACCCACGCAGGCGTCTGCCTTGACCACCCCTCTGGATCCCCCCCCCCCCCCCCAGGTCGGATTCCTCCCCAAGAGGGCCTCCCCAGGGCTTCTGACCCCAGTCCGTTTGGAGTTTGCCCACACTTGGGCACTCCACAGTCAATCGCCTCCTCTGTAGGCGGGCCGGGGGTACACCGACTCCACAGCCCCAGCCTCCCCTTTCCTAAAAGAGTCAGGCTTGGTGGCTGACTTGGTGAGGAGGGCCCATAGCAAGGTGAGGGGCTCTGAGGCACAGGACATCCTTCCAGGCTCTGTGCCCGACTTCCTTGGAGCTCTGGCTTACGGGAAATTCCTGAGGCCAGAGAAACTCCCTTTCCACAGAGTGGTCCTCACGGTCCATGAGGCGATTCCAGTCGCCACTCTCCCTCACACAGGATAACCTCCTCTTAGCGCAAGAGAGGTCTCAGGCCCAGCAGCGGCATATCTCCCTCTCGCAGCGCTGCCTGGCAAACTGGGAGGAGACTGCCAGGAGGGGTCTGGAAGTGGATCCAGTGGTGGATTCCTTCTTGGGTGTGGTCTGGTGTCCGCTCTTCAGGACCCAGACTACGAGCCCGCTTCTCTCCGTCAGTCACCTGTCTCTCCCGCAATGGTTGCTTCCATTCAATCCATGGCGGAAAGACCTCAAGCACTCAACCAATGCCCTTCGCCAGATTGTACCTCAATTCAGTCCTGTCAAGGCCAAATGCAGTACTCTTACCATCTTTGGTCACCCGCTTTTCATCTGCCAGAGCTTGCTCGAGAGCTGTGCCACTTAGGTCTGGTTCCCTCTTCGGGACCCACGTGCAGGCCACTATCAAGAGTCAGGACGAAATCAGGAGGGACCTCGCCCTTCACTCTGGTCCCGCTTGCCCCGCGGCAAAGCGCCCTGCTCCGGCGGCTCCCCCACCTTCCAGGGGCCTTCACAGGAGACGTTTTGCGCCTCCTTCAGCCCCAAAGGGGCTAGGGCAAGCACCCCCCCCCCCCCACACGCGATCCTGTGGGCAGTCTGTCCCGACACATAGACACTTTCAGATGGAAACCCCTAGGTCCATCCATCTGTGATGCCTTGCTCCCGGACGACTGGGGGATTTCCATTGATCTCAGAGATGCGTATTCCCATCTCTTTATTCACCCAAGGGACAGGACGTACCTCCAATTCGTTTCGAGGAACCGATTCTTCCAGTTCAGGGCTTTTCCCCAGGGTTGCTTGGGACCAATCATCAGTGAGCAAATGGCACTCCCGGTCCCGGTTAGCCCAGGGAGTCCATATCACACATCCCCCTCCTCAGCGGACTTGTTCACGGATGCGTCCTAATCCGGGTGGGGGGCCTACGTGGGCCTGCTAACAGCAGCAGGTCAATGGTCACAAGACCTCCTTTCCTGTCACATCAACATTCTGGAACTGGAGGCAGTTTTTTCAAGCCCCCAGAGACTTTCTCCCCTTTCTTAAGGGAAAACATGTTCGCATCGACATGGACAACACTACTATGGCTTGTTACATCAACAAGCAAAGGGGCGCTCGCTCCCACTCCTTGTCTTGGAGAGCGGAACAGCTTCCACTCTGGTGTGTAGAACAATCCTTTCAGATCTCAGCGATGCATGTCCCGGGAAAGATGAACATACTTGCGGCCTCCGTCCGCAGCTCCCACAGGATTCTTCCCTTAGAACAGGCACTGGTCTGTGCAGTTCTGCAGCCAGTGTGGGCAGCGTGGTCCAATTCACAAGTGGACCTGTTTGCCACCAGATTCCATTGCCGCCTTCATCTGTAGGTCTTTCCAGTCCCAGATCCTTTGGCTTGGCCCGTGGAATGCTCCGTCCATCCCACAATCAGTCCTGTCGGGCTACGCCTTCCCTCCGTTCCCCTAACTGGGAAAGTTCTGCGGAAGGTGCGGGCAGACTCTGCCACGATGATTCTCGTGGCGCCTCGATGGCCGGCCCAAACATGGTTTCCGGAACTGCTGCACCTGTTCCATGTGCCTCCAATAAAACACACTGTCACAGGCCGGTCCTTGCTTCAACCAAGGTCACGCATTCTGCACAGTAACCCGGAGGCTCTAAACCTTCCTGCTTGACTGCTGTGCAGGCCTCAATGTCTCCATTAGGCTTGTCCCCGGCAGTGATCGGCCCTGTGGTGCAAGCACACAGACCGGACACTCAGGGAACGTATAGTGCCCACTGACACAGTTGGCCTTCTGGGTGCTCCTCAACCTTCCAGTCACCCCCGCGCTCGCAGTGGGCCAACTACCACGACCTTCTTCGTCGGGGAAAAACCTTTTGTCCTCCTCAGTGAAGGGACGCAGGGCAGCCATCTGCAATACCATCAGCCAGTCGAGTAGTCCTTCATTCGCAGACAACCCTGTCCTGCTGGATATTGTCCGTAGGGCTTCCCTTTGGGAAGCCTGACCCCCCGCGGCACCCGGCCGGGGATCTCCTTCTCGTCCTCTTCTCCCTGGGACTTTCGCCTTAACGAGCCCATCAGGGAGTGTTCTCCCAACTTCCTCTCATTTCGGACGGCCTTTCTACTCACTCTAGCGTTGGGGAGGCACTGTAGCGAAGTGCATGCTCTTGGCGGACTCCCCGGGGATGTTGCTTTTGAACCGGAGGGCTCAATGTCTCTCCGCCTACTCCCGGACTTCTTGGACAAGAACCAGTCGCCAGGTTCTCCTACTCTGTCTATCTCCATCCCCTGACGTCTATCCTTGCTCCGGATGACGAAATCTTCTCGCCAGAAGCAGCACCACCTGTTTCTCTCTTACAACGAAAGCTATAAGAAGGCCATTAGCCACGCATCCCCCTCTCGATGGCTGTGAACAGTCATCAAGGATGCGTATGCCAGGCCGGGCTCAGATTCGGCTGTCTTCTCCCTGAGGCCCCATGAGATTAGAGCATGGGCCTTGTCACTGGCGTTCACTCAGGGCCAGCCCCCTGAGTGTCCTGGACACCACGCATTGGCGTTCTCTGGGCACGTTCATTCCATCCTACCGGCGTGATGTATACCGTCTGCGCGACGATGGATCTAGGGGTATCGCTTCCACTGTGGTGGCTCAACACCCCATCTCTGCTGCATGCCCTGACTTGTCTCATTCCTCCAGGCGTTAACCAGGTGAGCCCTCCTTCCGGGTAGCGCTATTCTGCATCAGTGAGCCACGGTACAGTATGTGTAATTAAAAGGAAATTTTCCTTCTAAAATTACGTTTAATCTAACATACTTACCGTGGCTCACACAGAGTCCCTCCCGTCCTCCCCGCCTTCCTGGTTCCTTCCGTTCACAGTCAGGGTCTTGGTTTCCTCGAAAAGAGGAAGAGCACATGCGCATGCGCAAGACATGGATACTCTCAGAGTTATAGTCCCTTCGGACTTTATTGTTTATGAGGCAGGAATGGCAAATCGCTGCCGCTTATTGCATCAGTGAGCCACGGTAAGTATGTTAGATTAAACATAATTTTAGAAGGAAAATTTCCTTTTTGACCGCTCTTATGTCACAGTGCAGATTATGTATGACAGTGTAGAACATCTACAGCAGATCAGGTTTCATGTTCATCGGTTATCAGTGTTACTAAAATGAGAGTTGTCTGAAAAGTTACTGTTCTTTTTGAGTGTCTCTCTTGAATGGTTCTCTTCCAGTCATATGATGTAAGCGGCCTGCAGTTAACTCTGGCTGAGCGACATTCTGAGATGCCATTCACCAGTCGCTCGGCCATGCCATGTGTACTGCCAGACCGTGACAGCAAACCCACAAGGTAAGTTTTTTACTGTAACTTGATGTTATCTGTTTCACTGTGCCCCAGGAAGGGCTTTTGGTGGACTGCTGTGTTTCATTTCTAGACTGCCCAGTTTGCTTGTTTAAAACTGCCTGTAGTCTCATCACTTTGTTCCTTCTCTTTCTCTGCTGTGTGTATTTGTATTTATCTGTTAAGATAAACCTATACATTATCATCCTACTTACATATTTGTAAGTCTGAAGAGAGAAAGGGGAACATCATGGAGTGTGTGTGTGTGTGTGTGTGTGTGTGTGTGTGTGTGTGTGTGTGTGTGGTGTGTGTGTGTTCGTTCGTTCGTTCTTTAATTTAAAGTCTTTTCACTATAAGTGATATTAGACGGGTGTTCCAGGGTTAAAGTGCTTGCCTGGGAAGCATGAGATCTTGAATCCTGGTTAAATGTGGATCCCATCCCAATCCCTCCACAAGACCCTGACTGGTGATCTGGATCCTAACTTGCAGCAACACACCGGTTGTCCCTGACAAAAATCTTGTGTGTGTGTGTGTGTGTGTGTGTGTGTGTGTGTGTGTATGTGATTAGGAGGAAAAAGACAGGGGCAGATAGGAAAGATTTTCAAAACCTGTTGTAGAGCTGTCTTTTAGTTATTCATTCTTCCTTATTTGTTTTGGGAAAGAATTTTTGAGATCAACTGGCATATTGTCATATTGAACAAATTTGATTACATTCTGTTCAAAGTTTAGTATATAGACAGCTTCGTTTTTATATGGTGTGTGTGTGCATGTGTGTGTGTGCACTCGTGCGCATGTGCACTGTGTGTGTGTGTGTGTGTGTGTGTGTGTGTGTGTGTGTGTGTGTGTGTGTGGTGTGTGCGTGCGTGCGTGCGTGTGCGCGCGCACGTGTGAAAATACTAGTTTTGATGATGTGAAAATCAGCAAATGCCCACCTTGTAAAAACACCCTAGTGCTCACAAAGCACTGACATCCCTCCAAAGATCCCTCCAAAATGTTGTCTGTATGCACAGCTTTGAGCAGTTCAGCAAGCCTGACAGCATCAACCCTGATGTCCAGAGACAGACGGCAGAGTCTCTGTTGACTAGTATCAGGTCGCCTGTGGAAAACTGTGTCCAGCCAGAGTTCATCCGTGTAGCGCCACCTATCCACATGGCCGAAGATGAGGTTAGTATAATGACGCTAAAGGTTTTGTGCTCTAGATTGAAATCCTGTCTGTTGTACCGTGAACTGTCATAATGAACTTTTTAAAATTAATCATTGTTGCATATATCAAATGTTGTATATATTAACCCCTTTGATACCCTCAGCATATCCACCAGCTTCCACCAGCCTCTTTAGGAAACTGCTGGATAAGTGTAGGGTGTCAAAAGGTTAACAGTGGATTTTTCTACAAGATTTTTGTCAGGGACAACCGGTGTGTTGCTGCAAGTTAGGCATCCAGATCACCAGTCAGGGTCTTGTGGAGGGATTGGGATGGGATCCACATTTAATCAGGATTCAAGACCTTGTGCTTCTCAGGCAAGCACTTTAACCCTGGAACACCCACTTCACTCTTCTCACTATTTTGAGCTTGGCTTCTTTTACAGGGGGCACTAGACAACACAATTTGAATACAAAATTTCATTCAAGATAATGCTCTTGGTCATTGACTGTCACATGATGTGAGAACTTGTCTGTAGACTGAAAGAAGTTCAAATCCAATGCCCTTGTTTAGTGACATTTCCAGTGCTCAGGATTTGTATGTTTTTCCTTGAAAATTGGTAATCCAAAACAAGCCTGACTGCCCATGTTCAAGCAAACAGGAACCAGAAAAAACACGAAAGAAGAAGAACGCATATTTGATATAACAAGACAAGACAGGTGCAAATTTTCGGCCAACTGGCCTTTGTCAAGCGTAAGATTACAAACAAACAAGCACCAAATACAAAAATTATGGGAAAAAGACTGAAACTTCCCTGCTGCTGTGTCCAATGTGAGGAAAGGAATGAGAGAGTCGTCATCATTGTGTGCAAATGCGTTTATATGTGTATCTGATTTTCTTTTCCAGTTTTATTTTGTTGGGTTCAAACAGGTGTTGAGATGGGTATTTTCCTTTTCTCGCACTGTAAGGAGCAGCAGGGAAGTTTCAGTCTTTTTCTCATAATTTTGGTATCTGGTGTTTGTTTGTTTTGTAATCTTACACTTGACAAAGGCCAGTTGGCCGAAAATTTGCAGCTGTCTTGTCTTGTTGTATTGAATACGTTTCGTGTTCTTCTTTCCTGTTTTTTCTGGTTCTTGAAAATTGGTGTTCTGTTTCTTTACATTTCTCCTACTGCTGTTAATAAAGCCTTTGTTCCACTGTGTGGATGCTGGGGGTCTTTCAGTATAAACAGTACCCCCTCTTCTGGAAATTCTGATTTCCTCTTCTCTGTCACTCTCTTTGTTAATCCCTGTTGGTTTTTTTCAGTATAAATAGTGTCCCCACCTTCTGTAAAGTCTGTACTAGAAATTTCCTCTTTTTTGTCACTCTCTTTATTTCTTCCTTGTTCTTTTGCTATTGTCTCTTCTTATCATTTTCTGTCTTGCAGGCCCATTCACCTATGTTTTCTATAAAGCCTTCCATATTTTCTCTGGATTGGTAATTTGGCACAAGTGGTAACTGCATTTTTGGCTGTAAGGAAATGTTATGAGTAGAAGCAGTTTAAGTTAATTAAGCCAGTTTTTATGTATGTTTTAGTTTACGTAGTTAGTAGTTATGTTTATGTGTTTGTATTCAGATTTTTTTACACCCCCACTCCCACACCCCAGTGGTTTAATTGGATGGAGCGGTCAACTCCAGGAGTATATCCATGTGCGCAAATGTGTTTATATGTGTACCTGATTTTCTTTTCCAGTTTTGTTTTGTCAGGTTCAAAGAGGTGTTGAGATGGTTATTGACTAGATATGGCTGTGTGCAGTCAGCTGGGCTTTAAACGTTAATGATGATGAGTATTTGTTTCTGCCTTCCTCCTTTGCTTTCTGTCATCTCTCCTTATCTATTTTCTGCTTTGCTGGTCCATTCACCTTTATGTGTTCTGTATAATTTTACATGCTTTCCATTGGCGTTGATAGTTGGGTACATGTAGTAGCTGCATTTTTCAGAGGCTCTTTCAGTATTAATAGTATCCCCACCTTCTGGAAATTCTGTATTAGGAATTTCCTCTTTTCTGTCATCCTCTTTGTTTCTTTCTTCCTTCTTTGCTTTCTGTCATCTCTTCCTATAAATTTTCTGTATTGCTGGTCCATTCACCTGTATGTGTTCGATAAAGTCTTATGTACTTTTCTCTTAGGATTGATAATTGGGTCCATGTGAAAGATGCATTTTTGGCTGTAGGGAAGTGAGATATGCAGAAGCAATTTTAGGTAATTTAGACCGTTCTTATATGTTTTAGTGTCCTTAGTTATGTTTAAATTTGTATTCATGTATGTTTTTTGAATCCCCTGTGCGATAAATTGGATGGAATGGTCAACGCCAGGGGCATGTCCTTAGATTATGTGCTTGAATGCATTGATATGTGTACTTGATTTTCTTTTCCTTTTTTTTCCTATTGAAGGACTGACTGCGCATTGACATGGTTATAGCCCTGTTATGGCTGTATGGTCAACACGCAAAGCCAGAAGATTGAGGCGGCCGAGGTGTGGTTTTTAAGAAGAATGTTGAGAGTTCCGTGGACAGCAAAGAAAACAAAACGTAGGAAAAGACAAGCAACATTTATAAACCATTTTATTAATAAAGGGGAATTAGAGCACCTGGTCACAACAGGAAAGCTGGAGGGAAAGAGAACACCAGGTAGACCCAGGGAGAAAATATTCGACAGACTTGCAGGGTGGCTGAGGACAGAGAGGGTGGAAGATGTACTTGCGGCAACAAGGGATAGATGTGCATAGAGGGCCATGATCGCCAACGCCATGTGGCAGGGCACATGATGGTGATGGTGATGATGGCTGTATACAGTTGGCTGGGCTTTAAGCAACAATAAGAATAGAATAACTGCATTTTAAGTGTGATGTGCGGAGGCAGTTTTTGGTATCTCACGCCAGTTTTTGTAGGTAACTTAGGCCAGTTTTTTTATGTATATGTTTTGGTGTCCTTAGTTATATTTACATTTATTTTCATGTTTTTTTTGTGTTCCTCTGGTGATAAATTGGATGGAATGGTAAACACCAGGGGCATGTGCTTGATTGTGTGCATGAATATATTGTTATGTGTACTTTATTTTCTTGTCCATAGGTTTGTTTTTTTTCATAGTTACCAAGGTGTTGTGTACATTTTGTAGTGGTAATAAACCCTGATATGGCTTTGTGCAGGTGGTTGGGCTTTAAACAATGGTTATAGTGATATTTATGAGGCCCTTGTAGGGTTTTGATGTGTTTTTTTTAAACTTTTATGTCCATCATTCTGGCAGTATCTGCCACATACACTTTGGCCACAGTCATCATAATTGATGTGGTAGGCTATTGCACTTTTTTTTTTTTTTTTATTGATTTGTGATTAGTCTCTTGAGGTGTGTACTAATTGCAATCTGACAAGTGTTAAAGAGATTTGTTATAAACTGTGGTGTAGGATTTGTGAAATGTGTGTGTGTGTGTTTGTGTGTGTGTGGGTGTGTGTGTTGTGCACGTGCGCGCTTGTGGTTGTGTGTGTGTGTGGTTGTTGTGTGTGCATTTGTGTCTGTGTGTGTGTCTGTGTCTGTCTCTATGTGTATGTGCATCTGTTCATTTTTTCCTTCAAGTATTTTTTGACAAGCACATGAAAATCCTGGGTTTTGATTTGGAAGAAAAAACCTTGAGGTATGGAGTGAGTCAGACCAACCAAATAGGTGACTAAATCCATACAGAAAACTGGTGAATAAATGATGCATTCTTTGTGTGCAGATGGTGTGGATGATTCCGTCAGACAACGAACACAAGATCGTGTGGGATCCCACCATGTGTGCCAGCAGCTCTGCCAGTGCAGAAGTGCGCCGTCTGCTTGTCAAGGCCACAAAAGGACCTCTCACTCCCACACAAAGCTCACAGATTGTCAATCAGCTCAAGTCCGATTCCAAACTCATATATCATGTTGGTTTGAGTCCTTCCAAGGTGGGTGTTTGTGCCTTGGTGTGTGTGTGTGTGGAGGTGGGGTGGGTCTGGTTGGGCGAGTGGGTGGTGGTGTTTTGTTCAGTGAGTTGGTGTTTGTGTGCGTTGTTTTGTGAATGGCTGGGTCAGTTGTGTGTGTGTGTGTGTGTGTGTGTGTGTGGTGTGTGTGTGTGTGTGTGTGTGTGTGTGTGTGTGTGTGTGTGTGTGTGTTGTGTGTGTGTGTGTGTGTGTGTGTGTGTGTGCCCCCGCCTGAGAGCTTGCATGTACATGTTTGACTTGTTAATGTGGTTATCTGAGTGATAGATAACATTCATGTGTTTATACATTCATATTGTGAATGTATTCTCTTTTGTCAGACTTTGATGTGTGTGTGTGTGTGTGTGTGTGTGCACATGTGTGTGTGTGTGTGTGTGTGTGTGTGTGGCGCGCGCGCAAGTTTGTGCTGTCAAGCTGAATGATTTTGCTCCCTTTAGTCACACACACTGTATGACGTCTTGCAAGAATTAGCTGGCAGGGATAGCTATTGTTTGCCCATGTGCAAAGTAGTATAGAGAGCAGAAATAAAAGAGGTTAGAGTTTCATTTTCTTAACCTAACCCAATTTTTGTGAGAACCATGCATTTCTTTTCCTCTTGGCAGCATTTTTGCTGGTCTCTGCATCTGTTTTGTGCTCTGACAATTTTGGCTGTTTCTCTGCCTTTGTCCCTGGTAAGGACATTTCATATTTTTGTGTGTACGGTCTTTAAAGAGGCTTTGATTTGTCATAAAGATTTGAATCATCAATGCTGAAAGTGCCCCCCAAAAAACTGTTCTGCGAGTCTTGACTGTGACAGTTATGCACGCTTTTTGTTCCTCAGCTGGTCTGAATTTTTTCTTGACTTATTGCCATCTGTATTCCCCTGCCTGGGATAAGCCTTCTGTGTAGCAGTCTTTATATCCCCTGGTCGCTGGTTAAGAGAGGAGTTGGCTAAGAGAGGCCTATGAGTTCTATTTTGCCATCAGACAATCTGGGACAACCTCTCCAACCCAGTGTGTCCACAGGTGGCGGACAGTGGGATGGCCCCAAGATATGAGGGTTAGCTGCGAGTAAGGGCTTGCCCAGATAAGTGGTCATGGACCAAATGACAACAGTTACAGGGGGGAAGCTGGGGCAAGCAGGTTGTGATGCTGCTCCACTGAAATGCTTCATTCCCATCAACGGGACTGTTAAGCACGCCGAGGTGCCTCAAAACCTCTTTACCAGGCAGCTTCACAAGTTGAACCTGCAAGTTCAGAAACTTAGGAAGGTGCGACCTTGAGGACAGAAACAGTACCATGTAGAAGGTGATGATAGACCACTACATCTGAACTTATTGCCAGAAACTGCAAAAGATGGCTGACAGTCAACAGAAAACTGACATAGTTCTGAGCCTTCTGAGACCCTGGGGGAGGATGGAACTGAAAAGCTATGGGAGGGAAGATCTACGACAGCAGGAAATGGCTATGATGACGATAGTAATGTATCTGATACATCTTTGGCATGGACACAGCATCTGTGCCTCCCAGGCGCTGGCTTCCTGGTGATTCAGTTGATAGATGGTGAGACGGCTTTCAGGTCTTCAGTGTCTTCCCAACAGGTTTTGGACCCATCCACCATAGGAAGATGTCCTCTGGACAGTGTGTCTTTATCATCATTACAGCTGTAACCTCTGTGCTCTAGCAGGCTTCCAGTGGAAATACTGGGAGAGGTGGAGACATAATCTGTTTTGTATGAACTCATCTGTCGTAGTTGCCCACTTGGTGATTGCACCCATCTTTTCTGTACCAAACCTGCCAGCCTCCAGTGTGGTTATGTATCCTGGCTTCTCTCAAGCAGTGAGTACCACCGCAGGCATTGGGAAGGATTAGCAGGCCCTGCTATTACCAGAGTCTAATTTGAGATAGTAGGAAGGTTGGTAGGTGCCTCCCCCAGTCCCATATGTGCCCACTCCAACCCAGTATGGGGCTTTGGTGTAGGCCTGTTTGGGCTAAGGCCAGTCTAGCCCATAGCTGCCCCATGTGGATCTGTGTTGAGTCAGGTGTGCTATTACAGTCCCAAGCAGACCTCCTTGGACCTTCCTCATGGCACATTTTGAACATTCACCCTCACATATTCTGGTGAATCCATCAGATGCAACAACTCTCATTAGAATTGGGTTTAGTTGCAAGATTGTTACCTCTTTTACTTTCATTTTCTTCTTTTTCTTCTTCTTTTTTTTTTATAAGTACAGTTTGGTGTACAGATGAAAATTTTTATGTTAAAACAATGTTAAAACAAATTTAATAAAAGAAATATGTGTGTTTGCAGTTGCCAGAACTTGTTGAAAACAATCCTCTTGTTGCCATTGAGGCACTTCTCAAGCTGATGAACTCCAATCAGATTACGGAGTAAGTTTTGTATCTGTGTGGTTTGTGGTATGTGTGTGTGTCTGCTGATAGATTGGATGGAGTGGTCAATATTGTATTATATGTGCGAATAGAATGATATGTGTACTTAATTTTGTTTTCCACTTTTTATTGTGTACATTTTGAGACGGTTATAGCCCTGATATGGCTCTGTGCAGTTGGCTGAGCTTTAAACAAAAATAATAATTAAAAAAAAAAGGTTTTGCTTTGGGCTCCACTCCCAGACCTTCACAAGAGGTTCTGCCTCTTGACCTTTGTTAAGAGGCCTATGTAGCTCCATAGACCCAGTCGCAGTATTCTTTCAAACTTTTCATCACTATAGAATCGTGCCCAGTCCCCCTCTTCGTTCAGTTTCTGTCTCTTTGGTTATGAGTCTTAGAAGAAGAAATGTATTAATTTTATGACTGTTCTGTTTGCAGGTATTTTCAGGTTTTGGTCAACATGGAAATGTCCTTGCACTCTATGGAGGTTGTCAACCGTCTTACCACTGTGAGTGTTTGTCATTGTAGTGTGAGTGGCTGTCATTGTAGTGTGAGTGGCTGTCATTGTAGTGTGAGTGGCTGTCATTGTAGTGTGAGTGGCTGTCATTGTAGTGTGAGTGGCTGTCATTGTAGTGTGAGTGGCTGTCATTGTAGTGTGAGTGGCTGTCATTGTAGTGTGAGTGGCTGTCATTGTAGTGTGTGTGGCTGTCATTGTAGTGTGAGTGGCTGTCATTGTAGTGCGAGTGGCTGTCATTGTAGTGTGAGTGGCGGGGTGTAGATGATGTATTGAGTGTGAGGTTCTGTGTGAGGTGATTGTATGTGTGGTCATGAGTGTAGTGGCTGTCATTATGTGAGGTGTCTTGTAGTGGAGTGAGTGGGAGGCTGCATGTAGTGTATGGTCATGAGTGGGTGCATTGTATGTGAGGGCGTCATGTATGTGATGGCTGTCATTGTAGTGGAGTGTGCATTGTAGTGTGAGGGTTCATGTAGTGTGAGTGGTGTCATTGTAGTGATTCATTTATGGTGTCATTGTATGTGAGTGGTGTCATGTAGTGTGAGGGTGTCTTGTAGTGTGGTGTGTCATGTAGTGTGAGTGGTGTCATTGATGTGATGTTGTCATTGTAGTGTGAGTGCTGTCATGTATGTGGGGTGCATGTAGTGTGGTGGTGTCATTGTAGTGTGAGTGGCTGTCATTGTAGTGTGATGGCTGTCATTAGTATGTTAGTATGGGTGTCATTGTATGGATGGCTGTCATTGTATGTGGTGGCTGTCTTGTGTTAGTGGTGTCATTGTAGTGTGAGTGGCTGTCATTGTAGTGTGAGGGTGTCATGTAGTGTGTGGCTGTCATTGTAGTGTGAGTGGCTGTCATTGTAGTGTGAGTGGCTGTCATTGTAGTGTGAGTGGCTGTCATTGTAGTGTGAGTGGCTGCCATTGTAGTGCGAGTGGCTGTCATTGTAGTGTGAGTGGCTGTCATTGTAGTGTGAGTGGCTGTCATTGTAGTGTGAGTGGCTGTCATTGTAGTGTGAGTGGCTGTCATTGTAGTGTGAGTGGCTGTCATTGTGTGTCATTGTAGTGTGAGTGGCTGTCATTGTAATGTGAGTGGCTGTCATTGTAGTGCGAGTGGCTGTCATTGTAGTGTGAGTGGCTGTCATTGTAGTGTGAGTGGCTGTCATTGTAGTGTGAGTGGCTGTCATTGTAGTGTGTCATTGTAGTGGAGTGGCTGTGATTGTAGTGTGTCATTGTAGTGTGAGTGGCTGTCATGTAGTGTGAGTGGCTGTCATTGTAGTGTGAGTGGCTGTCATTGTAGTGCGAGTGGCTGTCATTGTAGTGCAAGTGGCTGTCATTGTAGTGTGAGTTGGCTGTCATTGTAGTGTGAGTGGCTGTCATTGTGTGTCATTGTAGTGTGAGTGGCTGTCATTGTAGTGGAGTGGCTGTCATTGTAGTGCGAGTGGCTGTCATTGTAGTGTGAGTGGCTGTCATGTAGTGTGAGTGGCTGTCATTGTAGTGTGAGTGGCTGTCATTGTAGTGTGAGTGGCTGTCATTGTAGTGTGAGTGGCTGTCATTGTATGTGTGTCATTGTAGTGTGGCTGTCATTGTATTGTGAGTGGCTGTCATTGTAGTGTGAGTGGCTGTCATTGTAGTGTGAGTGGCTGTCATTGTAGTGTGAGTGGCTGTCATTGTAGTGTGAGTGGCTGTCATTGTAGTGTGAGTGGCTGTCATTGTAGTGTAGTGGCTGTCATTGTAGTGTGAGTGGCTGTCATTGTAGTGTGAGTGGCTGTCATTGTAGTTGAGTGGTTGTCATTGTAGTGTGAGTGGCTGTCATTGTAATGTGAGTGGCTGTCATTGTAGTGTGTGTGGCTGTCATTGTAGTGTGAGTGGCTGTCATTGTAGTGCGAGTGGCTGTCATTGTAGTGTGAGTGGCTGTCATTGTAGTGTGAGTGGCTGTCATTGTAGTGTGAGTGGCTGCCATTGTAGTGTGAGTGGTTGTCATTGTAGTCTGAGTGGCTGTCATTGTAGTGTGAGTGGCTGTCATTGTAGTGCGAGTGGTTGTCATTGTAGTGTGAGTGGCTGTCATTGTAGTGCGAGTGGCTGTCATTGTAGTGTGAGTGGTTGTCATTGTAGTGTGAGTGGCTGTCATTGTAGTGTGAGTGGCTGTCATTGTAGTGTGAGTGGCTGTCATTGTAGTGTGAGTGGCTGTCATTGTAGTGTGAGTGGTTGTCATTGTAGTGTGAGTGGTTGTCATTGTAGTGTGAGTGGTTGTCATTGTAGTGCAAGTGGCTGTCATTGTAGTGTGAGTGGCTGTCATTGTAGTGTGAGTGGCTCTCATTGTAGTGTGAGTGGCTGTCATTGTAGTGTGATGTGGTTGTCATTGTAGTGTGAATGGTTGTCATTGTAGTGTGAATGGTTGTCATTGTAGTGTGAGTGGTTGTCATTGTAGTGAGGCTGTCATTGTGTTTTGTCGAATCTTTGGTCTGTTTGTGTCGATTGTGTATGTGGAGTGTATGTAGTATTTCTGTTTTCCTGTGTGTGTTGGTGTTGTGGTGCTTGTAGTTGTCATTTTTGGTGCTTGTGCATTCTTCTGTGTCTTTGTGTCAGCTCTCTTGTATGTTTTTGTGATTCTCTGTAGGTGGCTTCTTGTGCTTTTGTATTCTCTTGATGCTGTTGTCATTGCTGTTTGTCATTTATGTTCTGTGTGTATCTTTGTAGGTTCTTGTTGTGTAATTTTTTCTTGTTGTGTATTCTTTGTTTTTTGTGATCTTCTTAGTGTTTGGTGATTCTTGTATGTCTTGTGTGTAGTTCTGTAGTGTTTGTAGTTTTTGTAGTGTCTTGTTTTTGTCATTTTGTTTCTTGTTGTGTCTGTTGTGTATTTTCTTGATGTGGTGTTCTTTGTCTTGTTTGTTGTTGTTTGTCTGTGGTGATTTTTTCTTTTGTCATTCTTGTCAGTGTCTTTGTAATTCTTGTCGGTGTGTGTTCTCTTGTGTGTGTTTGTGTCATTCTTTCAGTGTTTGGTTCTCTTGTAGTGTTGTCTGTTGTGTCATTCTTGAGTGTCCTTTGTAGCTTCCTTCTTGTCAGTCTTTGTTCATCCTTCTTGTGTTTTTGGTGTCTTTGTTTCTTGTTGTGAGTTTTTAGTTTGTTTCTCTCTGTATGTTGTCTGTTGTGTCATCTTTGAGGTCTGTTTGTGTCAACTTCCTTCTGTCGTTGAGATTCCTTCTTGTAGTGTCTGTCCTTGTCATCCCTTCTCTGTCAGTGTCCGTTTCAGATTCCTCTGTCATGTCTGTTTTGTCAGATTTCTCTTCTTGGTCAGATTCCTTCTTCGTCCGTGTCGACTTCTTCTCTGTCATGTCTTTTGGTAACGTAGTGTGAGTGGCTGTCATTGTATGTGAGTGGCTGTCATTGTAGTGTGTCATTGTAGTGTGAGTGGTTGTCATTGTAGTGTGAATGCTGTCTGTAGTGTGATGGCTGTCATTGTAGTGTAGTGTTGTCATTGTAGTGTGAATGGCTGTCATTGTATGTGTCATTGTAGTGTGAGTGGCTCATTGTGTTGGTGCGATTCTTTCTGAGTTTGTCCTCTGTCCTGTTTGTGTCAGACTTCCCTTCTCTGTCAGTGTCCTGTGTCCTGTTTGTGTCAGACTTCCCTTCTCTGTCAGTGTCCTGTTTGTGTCAGACTTTCCTTTCTGTCAGTGTCCTGTGTCCTGTTTGTGTCAGACTTCCCTTCTCTGTCAGGTCCTGTGTCCTGTTTGTGTCAGACTTCCCTTCTCTGTCAGTGTCCTGTTCCTGTTTGTGTCAGACTTCCTTCTCTGTCAGTGTCCTGTTTGTGTCAGACTTCCCTTCTCTGTCAGTGTCCTGTTTGTGTCAGACTTCCCTTCTCTGTCAGTGTCTGTTTGTGTCAGACTCCCTTCTGTGTCAGTGTCCTGTTTGTGTCAGATTCCCTTCTCTGTCAGTGTCCTGTGTCCTGTTTGTGTCAGACTTCCCTTCTCTGTCAGTGTCCTCTATCCTCCTGTTTGTGTCGACTTCCTTCTGTGTCATTGTCCTCTGTCCTTCTGTTTGTGTCAGACTTCCCTTCTCTGTCAGTGTCTCTGCCTGTTTGTGTCAGACTTCCTTCTCTGTCAGTGTTCTCGTCCTTCTGTTTGTGTCAGACTTCCCTTCTCTGTTAGTGTCCTGTGTCCTGTTTGTGTCAGACTTCCCTTCTGTGTCATGTCCTCTGTCCTTCTGTTTGTGTCAGACTTCCCTTCTCTGTCAGTGTTCTCTGTCCTGTTTGTGTCAGACTTCCCTTCTCTGTCAGTGTCCTGTTTGTGTCAGACTTCCCTTCTCTGTCAGTGTTCTCTGTCCTGTTTGTGTCAGACTTCCCTTCTCTGTCAGTGTCCTGTTTGTGTCAGACTTCCCTTCTCTGTCAGTGTCCTGTTTGTGTCAGACTTCCCTTCTCTGTCAGTGTCCTCTGTCCTGTTTGTGTCAGACTTCCCTTCTCTGTCAGTGTTCTCTGTCCTGTTTGTGTCAGACTTCCCTTCTCTGTCAGTGTCCTGTTTGTGTCAGACTTCCCTTCTCTGTCAGTGTCCTGTTTGTGTCAGACTTCCCTTCTCTGTCAGTGTTCTCTGTCCTGTTTGTGTCAGACTTCCCTTCTCTGTCAGTGTTCTCTGTCCTGTTTGTGTCAGACTTCCCTTCTCAGTCAGTGTCCTGTTTGTGTCAGACTTCCCTTCTCTGTCAGTGTCCTGTTTGTGTCAGACTTCCCTTCTCTGTCAGTGTCCTGTTTGTGTCAGACTTCCCTTCTCTGTCAGTGTTCTCCTATTTGTGTCAGACTTCCCTTCTCTGTCAGTGTCCTCTGTCCTGTTTGTGTCAGACTTCCCTTCTCTGTCAGTGTCCTCTGTCCTGTTTGTGTCAGACTTCCCTTCTCTGTCAGTGTCCTGTTTGTGTCAGACTTCCCTTCTCTGTCAGTGTCCTTTTTGTGTCAGACTTCCCTTCTCTGTCAGTGTCCTGTTTGTGTCAGACTTCCCTTCTCTGTCAGTGTCCTGTTTGTGTCAGACTTCCCTTCTCTGTCAGTGTCCTGTGTCCTGTTTGTGTCAGACTTCCCTTCTCTGTCAGTGTCCTGTTTGTGTCAGACTTCCCTTCTCTGTCAGTGTCCTCTGTCCTCGTGTTTGTGTCAGACTTCCCTTCTCTGTCAGTGTCCTGTGTCCTGTTTGTGTCAGACTTCCCTTCTCTGTCAGTGTCCTGTGTCCTGTTTGTGTCAGAATTCCCTTCTCTGTCAGTGTCCTGTGTCCTGTTTGTGTCAGACTTCCCTTCTCTGTCAGTGTCCTTTGTCCTCTTGTTTGTGTCAGACTTCCCTTCTCTGTCAGTCTGTCTACATGTCTCTGCATGTGTGGTGTGTGTGTGTATCAGGGGGAGGGGGGAGGCATTGTATCCCAGTGTATACAAAAGTGTTTGTCTCTTGTTTTGTACATATTGCAAAATGTGAAGTTACTGGTACATGTTGCCAAATGTATAAAGTATATACAAAGTGTATAATGTAAAGGTTGTGAGTTGTGTAAAATAATGGTTGCCAAATGTATAAAGTATATACAAAGTGTATAATGTAAAGGTTGTGGAGTGTGTAAAATACATGTTGCCAAATGTATAAAGTATATACAAAGTGTATAATGTAAAGGTTATGGAGTGTGTAAAATACATGTTGCCAAATGTATAAAGTATATACAAAGTGTATAATGTAAAGGTTGTGGAGTGTGTAAAATACATGTTGCCAAATGTGTAAAGTATATACAAAGTGTATAATGTAAAGGTTGTGGAGTGTGTAAAATACATGTTGCCAAATACATAGTGTAAAGTACATGTTGCTAAATGTACAATGTACATGTTGCCATATGTATAGTGTATAGTGCTTATTGCCAGATGTATAAAGTACTTAATGCCAAATGTGTATTACAAAGTACGCATTGCAAAATGTAGAATGTAAAGTATATGCTGCAAACATAGAATGTAATATGTAAAAGTAAAAAAGAAGTACATGTTGTAAAAGATTGTAGTGTATATTACAAATATAGAATATATTTATGCGTAGATTGTAGTGCATATTACAAATATAGAATATATTTATGCGTAGATTGTAGTGCATGTTACAAATATCGAATATATTTATGCGTAGATTGTAGTGCTTGTTACAAATATAGGGTCTATTTATGTAGTAACCAGAAAAAAACACGAAAGAAGAATATGAACGCGTATTTAATACAACAAAACAAGACAGGCGCAAATTTTCGGCCAACTGGCCTTTGTCAAGCGTAAGATTACAAACAAACAAACACTAGATACAAAAATATGTGCAATACATATTGGAAAATGTAGACTCTACGCTACATATTGCAAAATGTACACTGTGCGATATATGTTGCAAAATGTAAACTGTACGATACATATTGCAAAATGTAGACTGTACGCTACATATTGCAAAATGTACACTGTACGATATATGTTGCAAAATGTAGAACGTATGATACATAATTGCAAAATGTAGACTGTACGCTACATATTGCAAAATGTACACTGTACGATATATGTTGCAAAATGTAGAACGTACAATACATAATTGCAAAATGTAAAATGTATATAGTGTACATGTTGCAAAATGTAGAATGTATGGAACGTGTAAAATGTAGTAGTATAGTTCATGTTGCAATAAATGAAAGTGTGTGACATTTATTAAAAAAAGTGGCATATATGAATGTGTTACAGCAAGTGGACCTGCCTTCAGAATTCATTCATCTCTACATCTCCAACTGTATCTCTACATGTGAGACCATTAAAGACCGCTACATGCAGAACCGTCTTGTGCGCCTCGTTTGTGTCTTTCTGCAGTCCCTCATAAGAAACAAGACCATTGACGTTCGGGTAAGATGGTGTGTGAGTTTCTGTGAGTGCTGTTTTTCTGTTGGCATTGTGTTTTAATGTTTATGTTGCCAGCTTAGTGGGTGTATGTGTGTACATTCTGTAACAAGGACAACATAGTGGGTGTATGTGTGTACATTCTGTAACAAAGACAACATAGTGGGTGTATGTGTGTACATTCTGTAACAAGGACAACATAGTGGGTGTATGTGTGTACATTCTGTAACAAGGACAACATAGTGGGTGTATGTGTGTACATTCTGTAACAAGGACAACATAGTGGGTGTATGTGTGTACATTCTGTAACAAGGACAACATAGTGGGTGTATGTGTGTACATTCTGTAACAAGGACAACATAGTGGGTGTATGTGTGTACATTCTGTAACAAGGACAACATAGTGGGTGTATGTGTGTACATTCTGTAACAAGGACAACATAGTGGGTGTATGTGTGTACATTCTGTAACAAGGACAACATAGTGGGTGTATGTGTGTACATTCTGTAACAAGGACAACATAGTGGGTGTATGTGTGTACATTCTGTAACAAGGACAACATAGTGGGTGTATGTGTGTACATTCTGTAACAAAGACAACATAGTGGGTGTATGTGTGTACATTCTGTAACAAAGACAACATAGTGGGTGTATGTGTGTACATTCTGTAACAAGGACAACATAGTGGGTGTATGTGTGTACATTCTGTAACAAGGACAACATAGTGGGTGTATGTGTGTACATTCTGTAACAAGGACAACATAGTGGGTGTATGTGTGTACATTCTGTAACAAGGACAACATAGTGGGTGTATGTGTGTACATTCTGTAACAAGGACAACATAGTGGGTGTATGTGTGTACATTCTGTAACAAAGACAACATAGTGGGTGTATGTGTGTACATTCTGTAACAAAGACAACATAGTGGGTGTATGTGTGTACATTCTGTAACAAGGACAACATAGTGGGTGTATGTGTGTACATTCTGTAACAAGGACAACATAGTGGGTGTATGTGTGTACATTCTGTAACAAGGACAACATAGTGGGTGTATGTGTGTACATTCTGTAACAAGGACAACATAGTGGGTGTATGTGTGTACATTCTGTAACAAGGACAACATAGTGGGTGTATGTGTGTACATTCTGTAACAAAGACAACATAGTGGGTGTATGTGTGTACATTCTGTAACAAGGACAACATAGTGGGTGTATGTGTGTACATTCTGTAACAAAGACAACATAGTGGGTGTATGTGTGTACATTCTGTAACAAAGACAACATAGTGGGTGTATGTGTGTACATTCTGTAACAAGGACAACATAGTGGGTGTATGTGTGTACATTCTGTAACAAAGACAACATAGTGGGTGTATGTGTGTACATTCTGTAACAAAGACAACATAGTGGGTGTATGTGTGTACATTCTGTAACAAAGACAACATAGTGGGTGTATGTGTGTACATTCTGTAACAAAGACAACATAGTGGGTGTATGTGTGTACATTCTGTAACAAAGACAACATAGTGGGTGTATGTGTGTACATTCTGTAACAAAGACAACATAGTGGGTGTATGTGTGTACATTCTGTAACAAAGACAACATAGTGGGTGTATGTGTGTACATTCTGTAACAAAGACAACATAGTGGGTGTATGTGTGTACATTCTGTAACAAGGACAACATAGTGGGTGTATGTGTGTACATTCTGTAACAAAGACAACATAGTGGGTGTATGTGTGTACATTCTGTAACAAGGACAACATAGTGGGTGTATGTGTGTACATTCTGTAACTAGGACAACATAGTGGGTGTATGTGTGTACATTCTGTAACAAGGACAACATAGTGGGTGTATGTGTGTACATTCTGTAACAAGGACAACATAGTGGGTGTATGTGTGTACATTCTGTAACAAGGACAACATAGTGGGTGTATGTGTGTACATTCTGTAACAAAGACAACATAGTGGGTGTATGTGTGTACATTCTGTAACAAGGACAACATAGTGGGTGTATGTGTGTACATTCTGTAACAAGGATAACATAGTGGGTGTATGTGTGTACATTCTGTAACAAGGACAACATAGTGGGTGTATGTGTGTACATTCTGTAACAAGGACAACATAGTGGGTGTATGTGTGTACATTCTGTAACAAGGACAACATAGTGGGTGTATGTGTGTACATTCTGTAACAAGGATTTGTTTGTTTGTCACAAGATCCTCCTTGGGGATAGTGGGGGCTCTTTCAGAATAAATAGTATTCCCTCCTTTTGGAAAGTCTGTGCTAGAAATTTCCATTTTTCTGTAACTGTCTTTGTTTCTGCCATGCGTCTTTACTGTCTGTCATCTCTTCCTATAGTTTTATGTTGGTCCATTCACCTGTATGTCTTCTAAAAAGCCTTACGTACTTTCTATTAGGATTGATAATTGGGTACATGTATTATGTGCATTTTTGGCTCTAGGAAAATGAGATGTGCGGAAGCAATTTTACGTAATTTAGGCCGGTTTTATGTTTTAGTGTCCTTAGTTATGTTTGTATTGAGGGTGTTTTTTTAATCCCATGTGTGATAAATTGATCGGAGTGGGCATCGCCAGGGGCATCTTCTTAGATTATGTGCGCGAATGCATTGGTATGTGTACTTAATTTTTTTTCCTTTTATATTTCCCCTCTTGAAGTATTGTGTATGTTTTGAAAAGGTTGTAGCCCTGATATGGCTCTACGCATTCGGCTGGGCTTTAAACAAAAATAGCAATATCTAAATGGAAAAACCTGTAGTCCCTTGCTTAGCTTAGTTCTCCATAATATGTCCTGCATTCCTTTTCCCTAGGGTATTCTGCATGGTGGTCAGTAATTATGCTATGGTCTTCGAGTGGCAGAAAATAGTGCTGCGCTGTCAAATTCTCCATGATCTGCATTTTTGGCTTTAAGGAAACGTGATGTGCAGAAGCAAATAAGTAATTCAGGCTGATTTTTTTAACGCCCCTTGTGAAAAGTTGAGCAGAAATAGGTAGGGGCATATCTTTAGTTTATGCGCGTGAATGCATTGATATGTACTTAATTTTCTTTTCCGGGAATATTTGTTGTTGTTTTTGTTGTTGTTGTCAGGGCCAGTGAGATGATAGGATATAACCTTGTCTAACTCCCTTGTGGATGCTGAAGAATTCACTTTACTGATTGTTTGGGAAAGCCCATTTTTGACCATTGTGTTGAACAGGTGAAGATGAATGACTCTATCAAATGCTTTGCTATAGTCTAGATAATTGGGTATGTGTATAAACTGCATTTTGGCTCTAGGGAAATGAGATATACAGATATGGATATTCTTTATATTCTGCTGATAATAAGTCAAGGGGAATAGTTAAGGCCAGGATACACCCTTAGGTTATGTGTGCAGATCCATTGATATACATGTGCCTGATTTTTCCTTTTCAGATTTTTCTTCAGGATCAGTGAGGTTTTATGAGCTGGTTATAATCCTGATATGGCTCTGCATAGTCAGCTGGGCTTTAGATATAATTAGATATAATGATACTACTACTACTATTGCTATTACTATTAATGAGAATAATGATGATGATGATGATGACGATGATGATGTCTTTGTTAACTCTCTCACTACGAGTGTTGGGATTTCCCTATCATGTCTCAACAACGCTTGTCTAAGAGCGTCAGAGAAATCCGACTTGAGTTTTGAAAATTTGCGGGGCTTTCAGTATTTCCGTTAACTGAAACTAATAGAAATAGATTCTTTGGTCATTCCTAGCCTCATTTCAGGCCATGAGGTCACTGCACTATGCCGGTTGGTGAGTGGACAGTGCAAAGTTCACAACCCACTCTCTCTTCAGCGAAGCAGACGACGGAAAAGCAAATGGCTGAACAATACTCAACAACTCGGCGCTGTTCAACATGATCGCTTCCTTCAGTGCACATGGAGTGTGTGCACGTTGGATTTTATGAAATTTCATTCAAAATGTGACTTGGAACTGATGTATTGACCTGATTGTGTATTTTGTAAGACATTTTTCACCTGAAAATGTCGCTAATTTTACTTGTACCATTACTCAGCAACCATGAGGGTTAGACAGTTGAAATTTCAGCATTTTGTACACCAATCTTTTAATATATGACCTGCCAAATTTCAAAACTCTGTTTTCATTTGTTTGTATGAGAATTTTTCTCATGACCTATACAAATTGTGCATATCAGGGGAACGGCAAGGGGCATAATTGTACGTAGTGAGTGAGTTGATATGTCTGTAACTGAAATTTGTTGTTTTCAATGTAATTATTATTTTGAAATCAGACCCCAATTTTGTTTGGGCTGATTGCTTTTAAAGACATTAAATCATGAAGTTGTCAAATTGTCAACTCGCTCTCTTCCTGTCTCTCTCTTCCGCTCTTTCTCTCTTTCTGCCTCCCCTCTTTCTCACACATACATACACGCACATGCACACTCTTTCTCTTCTCCTTCTGTCCCTCTCTCTCCCTCACACACACACACGCACCCCACACACACACACACACACACACCACACACACACCACCACACGACACACACACACACCGCGCACACCGCACCACACACACACACACACACACACACACACACACACACACACACACACACACACACGCTCTCTCTCTCTTTTTCTCTCTGTCCCTGTTTTCTTGCTCCGTCTGCCACTGACCTACTCTGTCGAACAGCGCTTAGTTGCCTACATCAAGGCTGTCAAAAGCCAGCGTCGGTTTGGCATGCGTTATCAGTACTGCATCACTGGCCATGCACAGTCTAGTTCTGTTTATAACGTCTTTGTTCTAAAATTATTAATTCATTTGACATTGACTTTGTATTTTGTTAGAATATAGTGAAACATTGTTCTGTGCAGTTGTGTCTATGAATTGGATCTATTGTATTTATTTCAGGATTATATTAAATTGGGTTATGGTGTATTTATTTTCAGGATATATTCATTAAATTGGATTATATTGGTGTATTTATTTTCAGGATATATTCATTGAAGTCCAAGCCTTCTGCATCGAATTCAGCAGGATACGTGAGGCAGCAGGTTTGTTTCGCTTGCTGAAGTCTTTGGACAATGTGGACGGTCCACAACAGCAGCCGTCTCCTGCCCAGGGGCCAGCAAAATGAACCCTTCAACACTTGGTGCAGACTGTATAGAGAGAGACACTTGGTGTACATTGGGGCTTTCACGGTTTCATCTCTATAAGGGCGATGATAATGACATTTATAGCATGCTGTGTATAATTCAAAATGCAGATTTATATGAAAATGAATAAATGCAACTCTTGTATTTTCTTTCTGCTTCCTTTTTCATTGTTGCAAAGACCATTTTGGTCGTTTCTGAAAAAAAAAAAAGTTGAAAACAAATATGTAGTGTATGCAAACATGAGAGATTATGTACCTGTAGGTTTCCATGTTTGATGTGGTAGTAGGTTGAAAAATAAAGAAATTCATTAACCCTTTGCCACCTGCACCCTATCCACCAACTGCAAATACTTAACCCTTTGATTTCCTCATCCTATCCACCAGCTTCTTGCAGGAAGCTGGTGGATAGGGTGAGGAAATCCAAGGGTTAAATTTTTGCTTTGCTGGCATGATTGAATGTGCAGGATGCAGGTGGAGAGGGTGTGGGAGTCAAAGGGTTAAGGGTGTGGGAGTCAAAGGGTTAATCCATCAGGGTCATGGTCATAGTGGATGGGGTGTTGTTAAGGTGATTGTCTTTACACTTAGTATAGTGCTGCTACCCTATGTCTTTACACTTAGTATAGTGCTGCTACCCTGTGTCTTTACACTTAGTATAGTACTGCTACCCTGTGTCTTTACACTTAGTATAGTACTGCTACCCTGAGTTTGGGTGGCTTGCTCTTTGTAAGTGTTAGTGCCCCTCTCCTTTGTTATCCCAGGAAGCAGGTCTGACAAGTTCTACACAGAATGGAACAGTCGTCATTTGCAGTGGGAGGATACAGACCTTGTCTTTGAAGGACCTAAATACTGACAGAGGGAAGGTCACCTAGGCTGCTCCCTGTCCACCAACATGTATTTTTTTTCATTACAGTGTTATCTTCCACAAAGGTTTGTTTCGTTTTGTGTTTCAGACCAGTTTTTTCTGAAACTTGCAAGTCTTTGTCTTTGTTTTTTTTTCCCCCTTAGAGGCAACCCTGTTTCCCCTTCTTGGGGCTGTGAAAATGTACTTAAAAAATGTAGGTTTAGTTACTGTGTTTGGTAGTGCAGTCCATGGCAGACATTTTCTTTTATACATACTCTTGGTTAAGATTATTGAGGGAGGTCTCAGGTTTTTTTTCCCTGCTTCTTTATCTTCCTCACCTGTGAACAAGGTTAGGTGTATCCACTTGCAAGTGGCAGGACTGGCTGGCCGCTTGTGGAAAGTACCGTATGTTTGGACTTTTGCCATTTGAAGGTAGAGGATCTGCCACTACGCCATGCAGATCTCATAAGTCGCAGGTAACTGTTCTCCAATAGTTTGTATTCAGTGGAAACATAATCATGTAGAGGCAGATTTCATTGATCTGAACTTGCTGCCAAATGCATCATCAGTAAAAGTCTCAAAAACTTTGTTGAAAGAAAGAAGAAAACATTAACTCACTCCGTACTAACTCACTCTGTACTGGGTGATTTGGAATTTAACATTCTTCTGTATACTGGATTTGTATGTTTTTTTTAAGAAAAATATTAAAAAATAGTGACAAAATATACACAGTTGAAAATTTAACATGATGATTATTGGATTGAACAAGCATGTGACAAGGACTCAAGGCTCTTAGCTTCTATGGTACTGTTTCTATAGCCCGTAGTAAAAGCAAGGTATATTTGCATGATAACATAATAGAGGGTGGCTGCAATTGCAAAGAAGGGAAATTTTCACTGTTCTTGAAAAAGAGGACTGTTTTCAACATAAATCGCATCAAATATACCAGTAGAAAGTAAAAGATGGCTTCTTGAGTATTTCTACATTTTACTAATACACTGAAATCAGTAACATGTTACTGATAACTTCACAATTTGACGTTTGGCATTCTTCAGTACTCGGGATGTTTACATAGGTTTTTAAAAAAATCATTAAAAAATAATGAATACATGCACACTCTTAAAATTTTACCACATGATTACTGCTTAACTGAATATGCACATCACAGAGTTTCCAGGCTTTAATTTTTATGGTACTCTTTTTGTAGCTGGTTGTGAAAGAACGTATGTTTTTATGACAACAAAATCGAGGGTGGTTACAGTTGCATATATGCACACTTCACAGTATTCTTGAAAAGAGGACTGTTTTTTACATAAATTACATTGAGAATCTCAGTAGAGAGTAACCAATGGCTATTTGAGGGTTTCTATACTATGCAAATGAGCTAAAATCAGTATCATAATACTGGTACTTGGCGATGTGTCATTTAGCATTCTTCTGTCTATAGGTTGTCTGTATAGGTTTTCAAAAATATTATTAAAAAATAATGAAAAAACATACACTTCTGAAATTTCACAACATGATTACTACTTGATTGAATAAGCATATTGCAAAATTTCAAAGCTCTAGCCTTTACAATACCCTTTTTGTATCCAGTAGTAAATAAAGATATAGTTTTATGACAACAAAATCAGGGGTGTTGAAATTGAATACAGATGAAGTTCACACTGCTCCTGGAAAACTTACTGTTTTCCACATAAATTATACTGTCTTTCTCGCTTTACATAGACACAACAGACATATTCCACAACTCGGAAGATGCTGAGAGTAAATTTTAGCTTGTGTCTTTAAAAGAAGCTTGTGTTTTAAAGAAGGCAAAATGCTGAGTCCATTATTCACCCATGCTCTCAGCCTTTGCCATACTTTAGTGTCCCCATCCATTTTTATGTGTTCTGTTTTATTCTCATGTTTGATTGCTGAGTAAGATGATTTGTATGACTGAACTGTGTGTGTTGTGTTGTGGTGGAAGAGTGTTTGTAGTGTTTTAACTGTGGTGTAAATATGAATGTAAATGAAATAAACGTGTTTAACTGTGTTATGTTTTTGTGGTTTCTGTGTGTTTTGTGTGTGTGTGTGTGTTGTGTGTGGTTTAGATATGAGTTTTAATGAAAAAGTGTGTGGTGTACAATTGTGTTTGTGGTTTGTGCGTATGTGTGCGTGCATGTGTGTTGTGTTTGTGTGTGTGGGTGTGTGTGTGTGTAAGTGAGAGTGAGTGTGTGTATGTGTGTGCGCATATGCGTGTGTATGTGTTTGTGTGTGTGTATGTGTGTGTGTGTGTGTGTGTATGTGTGTGTGCATTGTTTAAAAAATACAGAAGATATTAATCAACAGTTTCAAGATTGACTCTCAGATAGAACCTCAAGGCCTTGCCATCAGACAGGTTTTGTCACCATCTACTGTTATTTGATTTAACCCTTTGACTCCCACTCCCTGTCCACCAGCATCCTTCCTTGTCAACCATGCTAGCAAAGCAAAGACTTAACCCTTTGACTCCCACATCCTGTCCACCAGCATCCTTCATTGTCGAACCACGCTAGCAAAGCAAAGACTTAACCCTTTGACTCCCCACCCTGTCCACCAGCATCCTGCATTGTCAACCATGATGGCAAAACAAAAACTGAACCCTTTGACTCCCTCACCCTGTCCACCAGCATCCTGCATTGTCAACCATGATGGCAAAACAAAGACTTAACCCTTTGACTCCCTCACCCTGTCCACCAGCATCCTGCATTGTCAACCATGATGGCAAAACAAAGACTTAACCCTTTGACTCCCTCACCCTGTCCACCAGCATCCTGCATTGTCAACCATGATGGCAAAACAAAAACTTAACCCTTTGACTCCCACACCCTGTCCACCAGCATCCTGCATTGTCAACCATGATGGCAAAACAAAGACTTAACCCTTTGACTCCCTCACCCTGTCCACCAGCATCCTGCATTGTTAACCATGATGGCAAAACAAAGACTTAACCCTTTGACTCCCTGACCCTGTCCACCAGCATCCTGCATTGTCAACCATGATGGCAAAACAAAGACTTAACCCTTTGACTCCCTCACCCTGTCCACCAGCATCCTGCATTGTCAACCATGATGGCAAAAAAACCCCAACCCTTTGACTCCCTCACCCTGTCCACCAGCATCCTGCATTGTCAACCATGATGGCAAAACAAAGACTTAACCCTTTGACTCCCTTACCCTGTCCACCAGCATCCTGCATTGTCAACCATGATGGCAAAACAAAAACTGAACCCTTTGACTCCCTCACCCTGTCCACCAGCATCCTGCATTGTCAACCATGATGGCAAAACAAAGACTTAACCCTTTGACTCCCTCACCCTGTCCAGCATCCTGCATTGTCAACCATGATGGCAAAACAAAGACTTAACCCTTTGACTCCCTCACCCTGTCCACCAGCATCCTGCATTGTCAACCATGATGGCAAAACAAAGACTTAACCCTTTGACTCCCTCACCCTGTCCACCAGCATCCTGCATTGTCAACCATGATGGCAAAACAAAGACAACCCTTTGACTCCCTCACCCTATCCACCAGCATCCTGCATTGTCAACCATGATGGCAAAACAAAAACTGAACCCTTTGACTCCCTCACCCTGTCCACCAGCATCCTTCATTGTCAACCATGATGGCAAAACAAAGACAACCCTTTGACTCCCTCACCCTGTCCACCAGCATCCTGCATTGTCAACCATGATGGCAAAACAAAAACTGAACCCTTTGACTCCCTCACCCTGTCCACCAGCATCCTGCATTGTCAACCATGATGGCAAAACAAAAACTGAACCCTTTGACTCCCTTACCCTGTCCACCAGCATCCTTCATTGTCAACCATGATGGCAAAACAAAGACTTAACCCTTTGACTCCCTCACCCTGTCCACCAGCATCCTGCATTGTCAACCATGATGGCAAAACAAAAACAACCCTTTGACTCCCTCACCCTGTCCACCAGCATCCTGCATTGTTAACCATGATGGCAAAACAAAAACTTAACCCTTTGACTCCCTCACCCTGTCCACCAGCATCCTGCATTGTCAACCATGATGGCAAAACAAAAACTGAACCCTTTGACTCCCTCACCCTGTCCACCAGCATCCTGCATTGTCGAACCACGCTAGCAAAGCAAAGACTTAACCCTTTGACTCCCTCACCCTGTCCACCAGTACCAGCATCCTGCATTGTCAACCATGATGGCAAAACAAAAACTGAACCCTTTGACTCCCTCACCCTATCCACCAGGGGTGAGGGAGTCAAAGGGTTCAGTTTTTTTTTATAGGAAGCTGGTGGATAGGGTGAGGGAGTCAAAGGGTTCAGTTTTTGCAGTTGGTGGGTACGGTGTGGGAGACAAAGGATTAAAGTATAGCTTAAATGTTCTGTTACTGTCAAGTGTAATAAGTAGCTTTTGACATGGGCTGTTTGCGCTATATAAATGAAATATTCACAGGTTTACATGATGTGCCTCTTACTGGGGTGCAGAGAATAAGGTTAATAATTTTTTCAGCAGACAGATTAGATGAGCAACAGTTTTGTTTAAAAAAATAGATGAATCAAGAATCACATAATTGAAATGAGACAATCGTTCAGATAAGTACAGCTCCTGTATTTTTATGTGAAGTATGTATTTTGTGTTCTGAAAATGAAGCCATTATGAGAGCAGAGCATGTTTGGCCACAGAAACGGGACACTGTTTTATTTTGGGTTAGGGTTGATTGACACTGCATGACAAGGTGTAGGCCCTACTCTACGCTTTAGTAATATGTCATGGCATCAGCCAAACCCGAGAGATACAGGCACCAGCTGTGTTGGTCTAGCAAGATATTCAGAGACATATCCATGATGTGGGTGATTTCTTCCCAATGGCACAGTACAGTACAATACTATAATTCATAAATCAAAATTTGGAAATTAAAGTTTGTGTTCAAGAAGCTTGCACCACACAAACATCATTCTCACAACTACTGAAAACACAAAGAACAGATCAAGTAGCCTATTATGAACCCTTGAGATATTAGTTTTGACAAAGTCAATCATCATCTCAAATAAGGCTTCTACTCGCAATTTTTTTAGCCTCTTGGGCCTGAAAATGCCCCACATTTCTTTGGTCTGATGGAATTTTAACCCATTACCTTCCAGTCGTTAGCCCATTGCATTAACCACCTAGCCATGATGGGATTTATCTGAGACATTCTATTTAGTGCGCAGAACTAGAAGAAACAACTTGGATAACTTCCCTCGCTCCCTCCCTGTCTCACATCAACTCTCTCTTATCAACTATCTCTCCCTCTCCACTGTTCCACTTTACCCCATTCTCTAACTCATTAGACGATCAAACTAGTGGAATGCTGTATAACTTGCAACATGTCATTGCCCGCGTTCTTCATGTGGGAAAATAGGACTGTACAGATTTAAATGCATGTACCATTTCTGTTATTTTTGCATAACAAATTAACATCAGGAAGAGAGTTCTTGAATGTTATATAGAACCAATACTGTTGTACGGATGTGAGGCGTGGACAGTCGACAAACAGAACCAATACTGTTGTACGGATGTGAGGCGTGGACAGTCAACAAACAAAGCCAGAACAAGATTGAGGCAGCCGAGATGTGGTTTCTAAGAAGAATGTTGAGAGTTCCATGGACAGCAAAGAAAACAAACGAGACAGTCTTGATGGAGGCAGACACAAGTAGATCACTCATAAGGAAGATTAGGAAAAGACAGGCAACATTTATAGGCCATTCTATGAGGAAGGGGGATTTGGAGCACCTGGTCACAACGGGAAAGCTGGAGGGAAAAGAGCACCGGGTAGACCCAGGGAGAAAATGCTGGACGGACTTGCAGAGTGGCTGGGGACGAGGAGGGGGTAGGTGGAGATGCTACGGGGAAACGAAAGATAGAGACAGATGGAAGTCCATGATCGCCAATGCCATGCGGCAGGGCACCTGATGATGATGATGATGTACCATTTCTGGTAACCATGTAACCCAGTGCGGCCTGCTGCATGTACCTGAAGAGGATGGGCTCGGCCATATTTGATTTGTGGAAGATACTTTGTATGACAAAAGTATTATCATTGACCACATCATCCATCAACCTCCACCAGGTGGACATGAAACCAAGCTACTGGGGGGAAACCACAGAACATCTGTGGAAGGAGTGTCGTCACTTTTGTCACCTGAAATGTAAGAATATTCAGGCAGGTTGGAAAAATGAGAAATTGACCCATTGAGATGGGCAGATATTCCGGGCATATTCTTAGCTTCTGCGAACTTAGATGGAAAAACAATGGAGAACTACAGATAGAACAAAAGGCGTGTCCTGTACTATAGTGGAGAAGAGAACAAACATGTTAGGTCAACAAGAACGCAAGCACCGCTATACTGTGATGTTATACTGTTTCCAGCAGGATCATGACCACCTACCTGCCAGCAAAACTATACAACATCACGGTAATGCAAACATATGCTCCCATATCAGGCTATGGCGACGACCAGATCAAAGAATTCTACACCCAGCTTCAAATTGTCGCCAGCGAAGTTGACGAGAAAAACACCATCATCGTTAAGGTGACCAGAACGCCGATGTTGGTATAGATAAACAAGAAGACTGTAAACACAAGAAGACTGTAAACATTGCTGCAGCCCCTTCTGTAACGAGAGAATCAGTGATAGGGGATTATGCCTGCTACAATTTGCCAACAGTAATGACAGGTTTCTTGCAAACACTCTTGATGAACATAGAACATCCTGACAAGCCGTGGAAATGTGTTATCGTAAATTCCGGCACTGAATATCAGATACAGAGCTGCCAACCCTCCCGGATTTCCCCGGATTTGAAAAACGATCCCGGAATCCAGGATCTGTCAAAAAAATCCCGGATTTTGAAAGTCTTGTGGAAAAATTTCTTTTTCATGCTTAAATATGCCAGGAGAAGGCCATTTTTGTACTTTGAATTGGTGAAAAATCAATAGCTTCAGGGGGCGTTGCCCCCTGACCCCTGGACCCCCCGGCTCATGATTCCTGTTTTTTGAACTTCAAGGGTTGGCAGCTATGCAGATACAGCCAGGAAGATTGCTTTTGTGAAGAACCGGAACAGGTCTGGATCAAAAGAAGTAGGCCTACGTGTCCAGGAGTTGACCATGGCACTAGCCATGACTTTGTCGTGATGAAGTGAAAAGTACAGTTGAAGAACACCAAGACAATGAAAACAGCCGTCTCAAAATTTAATCTTGCTAAAATGAAAGTACCTGACATTGCCGAACACTTCCAGAGGCCATAGGAGAAAAATTTGCCTCACTGCCTGAAGGAGAAGCCCTCACAAACAGTTTCAACCAAGTGATGACTGACACAGCAATGGAGCTCTTCTGGATGAGCTGATGGAATTCCAAGCCATTGATCACAACTGATATTTGGAGATGACTCTGAAAAATAACTGAGAAAGCAAAAGAGAAATACAGCGCTATAAACAAGAGGCTTGGCCAAGAAATGAAGAATGCAAAGAAAGTCCCGAGCCATTGATCACAACTAACATTTTGGATATAAACTAAAAAAAAAATTTAAAAAAATCTCTCTCTCTCTCTCTCTCTATGTATATATATATAAAAAAGAAAAAAAAAAAGTTTGAGAAAGGAAAAGACACATACAGCGCTGTAACAAGGGGACTGGCCAAGAAATGAAGAATGCAAGGGAAAGCTAGATCGAACGACAATGTGAAGACTTGAGGAAAATGTTGACAACAACAATAGAAAATTTTAAAAGTGTGAAAGGTGTTGTGTTATGGTTTGTGGTTGATAACTGTATACAGCACGGCTCAACGCATTGTGAGTTGGTTCATGTCTTTATTTAACCGCCATATCTCGGGAAGGGGTTTTTCTCGGTGATCTCCCATAGTCGCTTACGATAATAACCAAAGAAGACAAATGTTACATCCCCCTTATTTTGTAAGAATTTGATCCAGGAAATTAATGTCCTTCTGGATGCAAGTACAACAAACTTACACTTTAGCTTAAACTTGAACTTGAATTCTTAGCCTAAAATTTGCTGGCTGCAATTAAAATAAAAGTTGCAGTCAAACTTTAAACTGCCTAAACTTTGGCACAAGAACATGACTAGACACAACTCATAATATTGTTACAACAATGGGATGTCATGGCACGCAGGCCTAGGGGCAACTAAAACAATAACACTACAGCAAAACAAATAAATCAAGAGTCCATGAAATTTCACTTTCATTCTTTTCCTAGTGAATTCATGTAGTGCTTGGTTGCATGTGTATCTGAGTATTACAAGTCCAACTTTTTCGGGGGCTTCACTGCTTGGCCACTGCTGGTCTGGCGAGGCTGGTTGGTGGAGGCAGCCGGTTTCTCCTTGGTGTTTGGTCTCGGTGGAGATACAGGTGGTGAGGTGGCTCGTGGCTCGGGTCCTGGTGTTGGTGAGGGTGCAGGAGCTGGTGTTGTCACTGGTATTGGCCTCAAATGACGTCGGTTCCTTCTTAATGAGGCGCCGCTCGCAGTCTGTATGTTATATGACTTGTGTGCGTTGGTCTGTGTCACTTTGGCAGGTTGCCATTTGTCATTGTCCTGCTGGACGGCAACGTGGTCTCCAGTCTTCAGAGGAGCCATCTGCTGGGCTGTCCTGTCGTAGTAAAATTTCTGGCGTTGTTGGATCTTCTCCCGTTGTTTCTGGAAACTCGAACGACTGGTGGTTTGGGGCTGCAGCAGGTTTTGGTAGGTTGGGAGAATGGACCTCAGTTTCCGGCCCATTAGTAGCTGTGCTGGAGAAGCCATGTTGTCGATAGGGCTGTTCCTGTATTCTAGTATGCTCAGCAAGGGGTTGTAGTGGGTGATCTTGGCTTTTTCAAGGATCCTCTTGCATATCTGGACATAGCGCTCGGCCAGGCCGTTTGATTGGGGGTACTTGGGATTGCTTGTAACATGATGAAAATCCCATGCTTCAGCAAATTGTGCAAATTCTTCAGAGGAAAACTGGGGGCCATTGTCTGTGAGGAGGGTCTGTGGTATCCCGTGACGGGCAAAGTGTGCCGATAGTTTGCGGATCACAGCTGTTGAGGTGGTAGTAGGTAACTGGTCAACCTCAAAATAACGACTGTAGTAATCCTCTGTTACCAGGTAGTCTTTGTTGTCCCACTGGAATAGGTCTGCTGCTATCTTTTGCCACGGATAAAAGGGAATCTCGTGGGAGGTCATCGGTTCCTTGGGGTTGCTGTTCTGGTGTATCTGGCATACCTGGCAGTGCTGGACTGTCTTCTCTATGTCGGCAGAAAGTCCAGGCCAGAACAAAATGTCTCGTGCTCGCTGTTTGCATTTTTCCATCCCCAGGTGGCTAGAGTGGATTTTCTTGAGCATCGTTGGTCTCAGTAGGCTGGGTACAAATATCTTGTGGCCTTTGAAAATGATGCCATCCATTATGGACAGCTCATCTCTGTGGTTCCAGAGGCTTAGGGCGCTTGTATGGCAGTCTTTTCTGTCTTTAGGCCAGCCGTCCTGGATGTACTGTTTGACATGGTGCAGGCTGACATCTTTCTTGGTTTCTACCTGCAGCTCTGCCATTTTTCGGTCACTGACAGGAAGTTTCTGCAGTACAGCATGTATATGGAGGTCAAGCTTCAGGTCGTCTCTGTCGTTATCAGAGTCATCCTGGACATATCTCCGGGACAGAGCATCTGCAACGGGAATCGATTTTCCTGGTACATACTGAATGTGCAGCTTGTATTTTTGCAGTTGGAGCAACATCCGCTGGAGTCTTGGTGGTGCTGCTGACAGGGGCTTTTTGGTGATTGATTCCAGGGGCTTGTGGTCTGTTGAGACTTGTATCTCTTTGCCATATATGTACTGTGGAATCTTCTGTACCCGAACACGATGGCATAGAGCTCTTTTTCTATTTGGGTATATCTTTGCTCAGTTTCAGTCAACGCCTTTGAAGCATAGGCTACTGGTCTGCCATCTTGGAAGATTGCTGCTCCCAATCCTGACTTTGATGCATCTACTTCGAGTCTGATTTCTTTCCCTTGGGGTTGTAGTAGGCTAGTACTGGTTCACTGGTTGTGTTTCTTTGATTCTCTCTAGTGCAGCCTGCTGCGGTTTGTCCCAAATGAAATCCACATCCTCTTGAGAGCTCCCTCAGCGGTTTGGTCAAGTCAGACATCTTGGCGAATTTGGACAGGTATGTGATCAGACCTAGCAGCGTCTGTAGATCTTTTTTGTCTGTTGGCGGAGGCATGTCTTTGATCGCTGCAACCTTCTTGGGATCAGGCTTGACGCCTTCTGCCGTTATCAGATGCCCAAAATACTCCACTTGCTGGGTTCCAATGACAATCTTCTCTGGGTTCAACTTGAGGTTCTTCCTTGCGGCTCTGTCAAGTGTTGCTCTGAGATTCCTGTCATGCTCTTCCTCTGTTTCTCCTGTTATGAGGATATCGTCGACGAGTACGGCGACACCAGGAAGACCTTCAAAGACCGCATCCATCCTCATCTGGAACTCATCTTGGCTGCTGATGAGCCCAAACGGCATTCGCAGGAAGCGATATCGCCCAAAGGGAGAGTTAAACGTGGTCAGGTTTGAGGACTCATTGGAGAGCTTGAGCTGCCAATACCCTGACTTGGCATCCAGTTTTGAGAAGTAGGGTGCTGTGGAGATCCGTGCAAGGGCATCTTCCAGAGTAGGCATTGCGTAGTGGGGCCTTCTGATGTGTTCATTTAGGTCTTTGGTCCAGGGACAGTCGGAGTTTCCCGTTGGGTTTCTCGACTATTACTAACGAGTTGACCCAATCTGTAGGTTCTTCCACTTTTGCAATGATGCCATCAGCTTCCATGGTTAGCAGTTCTTTTTTCAGCTTGTCACGTAGGGCGTGGGGAACACGGCGTTGTGGGTGTATGACTGGGATTGTGTCAGGTTTCAGCCGATGTTGACATCACCTTCTAGTGTACCCATTCCTGTGAACAAGTGTCCGTACTGGTTCTGGATGGTTTCTCTCGTCAGAGGTTCGTTGCTGTTGACTGACAGGACCAGCTTGATCAGGTTCAGCTGTATGGATGCCTGGAGACCAATGATTGGCTGTGAGCTTGTGTCTACGACACAGAAACACCCTTATAGCAATTCTTTTTGTAAGTCGCACTGATGCGGATGCAGCCCACGGTTTTAACTGTTGTCCAGTGTAACTTGTGAGCTTGTGAGGACATTTCTCGAGTGGAGGTGGTTTTTTCAGTTTCCGGTACAAAGATGCTGCAGAATGTTGGCTTGGGCTCCAGTATCTATTTTAAATCGGATGCTGTTTTCCTCCAATCTGTATGTCTGCGTATGCTGTGTCTGGCTTGTCTTTCCCTGATGCTATGTGTCGATATACACCTCTGGTTCACTGTCATCGTCTTCTTCGTCTTCCACGGTGTGGACTGTTTTTTTTTTTTGTTTTCTTTTGGTTCTACACATCTTCTCATAGTGATTTTTCTTGCCACAGAAGTGACATTTTGACCAAAGGCTGGGCATTCTTTCTTGCCATGTTTTGTTCCACAATTTCTGCACAAGAAAGTTTTTTTTGCTTTTCTTTCTCTTCCACTTCTTTGACTTTGCTTCTCCTGTCATGTCTTTGCAGGCTGTCAACGTGACTGCTGCTGGCCATTTGTTTTAAATGTTTCTTGGTGGTTTCATGGCAGTTTGCGATTTCCAGAGTTTTGGCTAGCGTGAGGGCATCCCCTTCGTTTAGGAGTTTCTCCCGCAGATCTTGTGACTGTATTCCGCAAACCAGCCTGTCACGAACCATCTCTTCTGGTTTTTCATAGGCACAGTCTCTGACAAGATTTCTGATGTCTGTCACGAAAAATTTGAAGGTTTCTTCTGGTTTCTGTCGTCTTTCCTGAAAGACATATCGTGCAAAGACAGAGTTCTTTCTTGGAGTGCAGTGTTTCTTGTATTCTGCTCTTATGTTTTCCAGATTTTTCCCTTGGTCTTCTGTCCAGTTCCATGACCTGTATATTTCTCTTCCTTGCTCACCTACCCAGATCCTGAGATAAGCGCATCTCTCTTCTTCATTGGCTCTTTTGAGTGGACCCATGAACATTAGCTGTGCGTGTTCTTCAAATTTGTTCCACTCTTCGGCAAGGTTTGCTGCTTGCCAGTTCATGGTTGGGTGCTGCATTTGTGGTGTTGCCATGACGGTCCGTACCACTGTGCTACAACTCGAATTGCCTACCTCGTCTTGATTTGCCTACTTCGTTGAAGGTTTATGCAAGAATGTGTAGCTTGCCACCACTGCAAAGTAGTCGACACACACTGCACCAGTCCTCCAACCAGTTTCGGACTAGCAGGAGGGGTCTGCCGCTGTCTATGCGTCAAATACTCGGCACGTGGTCGGTTTACAGAGATAACTATCGGAGTACGTAATATCAATTATATCAGTCGGTAACTGCGTGTATGAATTTCTCCGACTTTGCGAGAATCTACTCACTTGTCTCTCCTGTTTACTACAGGTCTTGGGCGACGGGGTCTTTATGTACTTTGTGACACCATGTTGTGTTATGGTTTGTGGTTGATAATTGTATATAGCACGGCTCAACGCATTGTGAGTTGGTTCATGTCTTTATTTAACCGCTATATCTCGGGAAGGGGTTTTTTCTCGGTGATCTCCCATAGTCGCTTACGATAATAACCAAAGAAGACAAATGTTACAAAAGGCTTGACCAAATAAAAGCAAAGTCAAGTGAGCACCATTCACAAAAGGACGGCAACTGTCTTAGGAAAATGACATTATATAAAGGTGGACTGAGCATCGCTCTGATCTGTACAACAAACAGGAAATACAAACATGCTAAGATAACAAGAGTCATCTAATAAAGATGACTTCCAATACTCCCTGAGGTAGTTGCAGCAGCAGTGAAATCGTAGAAATGTGGTAATACTGAAGGAATTGACAACGTCACTGCAGAACTGTTGCAGCATTGTAACTGCCATCTGCAACAAAATCTGGCACATTAGTAAGTGGCCTACACCATGGATACAGTCACAAATCGTCACCCTTCCCAAAACAGGAAATTCCAACACTGCCAGAATTACGGCACTCTCAGCTTTAATCATATCAGCAAATTGATGCTCAACATTATTTTGAATAGATAACAGCCACAAGCAGGTACATTTATTGTTAAGAACAGGCTGGATTCCGCAATGGCAGAAGCACCATCCAATAAATCTTGAACCTGCTTGCTCTTTGCCAAAAACACCTTCAACACCAGAGGGATTTTTACCACGTCTTCATAGACTTCAAGAAGGCGTTTGACAAAGTCTGGTAGGAGGCGCTGTGGGCCACAGCGAAATGTTTTAACATCAGGCAAAAACTAACCAACACCATTCAGCAACTATAATCCAAGGCAACCAGTGTGGTACTTACACAAAGTGCTGTTCGGAGAGTGATTCCGTACTTTGTTTAGAGTGCGTCGGGGCTGCCTTCTGTCTCCCACATTTTTCAACATTACTGGAAAGCATCGTGACCTGTAGATCATGTCAGTACAGTCAGCATGAGAGGAAGAACCATCACGAATCTTGGCTTTGCAGATGATATTGATGGCCAGGCAAGGCAGTGAACAAGAAGTCGCCAAGCTTGTTACAAGACTAAATGAAATATCGACATGATTTGGCATGAAAATCAACGCCGAGAAGACCAAGTTGACGGCCAGCCACAACATCAGTATCATTGCTGATATTACGTGTCCATAGACTGAAGCTAGGAATCTTTAAATGTTTCATTCACTTACCTGGGATCCATCAATAACAATGAGGTATCCAAACCAGAATTTTTTTCCGGTGCATAAAGAACTATCAGCATTGTCCATGCTGAATTCTGAATGGAAAGACAAGAACATCCTCATGAAACACAACACCAGGCTTCCTCGTGCTGTGGTATATTCCATCTTCATGGACCCTCACGGTGGATTGAAAAGACGAATCTAAACCGTGGAAATGAGGTGTTATCGTAATGTACTGGTGCTAAATATCAGATACAGTTATCATATCACCAATACAGTTATCATATCACCAATACAGTTATCATATCACCAATACAGTTATCATATCACCAATACAGTTATATCACCAATACAGTTATCATATCACCAATACAGTTATATCACCAATACAGTTATCATATCACCAATACAGTTATCATATCACCAATACAGTTATATCACCAATACAGTATCATATCACCAATACAGTTATATCACCAATACAGTTATCATATCACCAATACAGTTATCATATCACCAATACAGAAATGCTCCAAACCATCAAAAACAAACAAAAACCAACACACACACAAACAAAAACCAACACACACACAAACAAAAACCAACACACACACAAACAAAAACCAACAAAAAACCAACAAAACAACACAAACAAACAAACAAATAAACAAACACACAAAATAAGTATAATAAACATACTGGACCATGTCAAGTTCTGCTGACTTAAAAAAAAACTACAATGGTATGGTCAAGTAAGAAGACCCAGTGACCTTGCTAAATCAGTCCTCCAGGGAACTGTTGACGGAAGGAGACAGAGGGGAAGACAGAAATCAAAAACAAATAAACAAACAAAAATGACTGACAACATGCGGAATAGACCCCAACAACAACAACAACAACAACAAACAAACAAACAAAACAAAACAAAAACAAACAAAAACAAAAAACAAAAACAACAAAACAAACAAAAACAACAAAAAACAAACACAAAAAACAAACACCCTCCAAAAACCACCACCACCAACAACAAAAAACAAAAAACAAAAACAAAAAACAACCGAAACAACAACTGCAGAGATCCAGACTTTGTCACATAACCGACAGAACTGGAAGAATCTGGTTTGATTAATAGTTAATTTGTTCAACGACCTAATGGCTCTCCACGGAGTTAGAGAGAAAAAGAAGACCGAAACGTGTCTGTTCACGCACATTGTCTGTACATGTATAATCTCAGTTATCATTTAGACTGTAGTTCTACACTTCTATCTCTGTATTCGAAGTAGGTCTTGATGATTTGAAGGGTCCAGTGATATCACACAATGTATTGCTTTAGCACATCGTCTGTCCTTGACTGATAGATGTGACACCTGTCCAGCTTGATGTGGCCTTCACTGTTAACCTTTCATTCTATCCTTTGTTTTTGTCGTCCTGTATATATTGATAGAGAAACATGTACTGCTGAATCATAGACAAGATCCCACATTATATACATTATCGAACGAATCTGCACAAATCAATAGAAGTAGTCTAATAATATACAACAACTTTATTTTCGAGAAAAATTGTTCCTGAGGATAGAACAAAACAAAACAAAACAAAACAAAACAAAACAAAACAAAACAAGACAAAACAAAACAAATGGTCTGATGTGTACTTTGAATGATATGAAGTCCAATACCTGGTACCTACCTCCTACCCAATCCTACAATCTGTATTTAAAAAAAAATTGTTTTATTCATTTTCAAATATGTAGCATTTACAAACGTCTTGAAATGTATACAATGCATAATCAACAGATCTGACAAAATGTAGACAAAACAAGCAATCGTTGCAATATAATATATATATATATATATATATATATATATATATATATATATATATATATATATATATATATAATAAAATATATATATACATATATATATATATACATATATATATATATACATATACGTACACACACACACACACACATACACATCATCATCATCAGGTGCCCTGCCGCATGGCGTTGGCGACCATGGACCTACCATCTCTATCTCTCGTTGCCCCCAACATCTCCCCCATCCTCCTCAACCCCAGCCACTCTGCAAGTCCGTCCAGCGTTCTCTCCCTGGGTCTACCTGGTGCTCTCTTTCCCTCCAGCTTTCCCGTTGTGATCAGGTGCTCCAAATCCCCCTTCCTCATAAAATGGCCTATAAATGTTGCCTGTCTTTTCCTAATCTTCCTTATGAGTGATCTATTTGTGTCTGCCTCCATCAAGACTGTCTCGTTTGTTTTCTTTGCTGTCCATGGAACTCTCAACATTCTGAGAAACCACATCTCGGCTGCCTCGATCCTGCTCTGGCTTTGCTTGCTGATTGTCCACGCCTCGCATCCGTACAACAGTATTGGTTCTATATAACATTCAAGGACTCTCTTTCTGATGTTCATTGATAGGCATTTGTTGGTAAGAATGCTTGTCATCTTCTTGAATGCTGTTTTGGCTTGGCCGATTCTGCCAGCTATTTCCGATGTGCATCTGCCGTCTGATGAAATGACCGTTCCCAGGTACTTGAACTTATTAACCTGCGTCAAGGTTGTGCCATTTGCTGTTATTTTGCATGAGGGGATTTCATGTTTTTTACTGATCACCATTGTTGTATTGTGGGGGGTTGGTTGTGGTTGGTGGGGGTTGGTTGTGTTCTGGTGGGGTTGGTTGTGTTCTGGTGGGGTTGGTTGTGTTCTGGTGGGGTTGGTTGTGTTCTGGTGGGGTTGGTTGTGTTCTGGTGGGGTTGGTTGTGTTCTGGTGGGGTTGGTTGTATTGTGGTGGGGTTGGTTGTATTGTGGTGGGGTTGGTTGTGTTCTGGTGGGGTTGGTTGTGTTCTGGTGGGGTTGGTTGTATTGTGGTGGGGTTGGTTGTATTGTGGTGGGGTTGGTTGTAATGTGGTGGGGTTGGTCGTGTTCTGGTGGGGTTGGTTGTATTGTGGTGGGGTTGGTTGTATTGTGGTGGGGTTGGTTGTATTGTGGTGGGGTTGGTTGTATTGTGGTGGGGTTGGTTGTATTGTGGTCAGATGGCCAAACCACTTGAATCTCTGTTGATGAATTTGATGGTGGATCGATGTTGTTCCCACCATTTCTCTTGTCTTAGTGTTTCTGACAATGTCACGTCTGGTCTTGTTGACAGCTTTTCTCACACAGTGCCCACATGTGGCCATGATCATAATTATGTTTTAACCGATAGTTTGGTTTCTGTTTAAATAATGTTTGTTTCTGCCTATGAGTTTAGTTGTTTGTTACGCTTGGTTCACACTGACGTGCAGGAGACAGACACGGAAATTGGACCAGGGACTATTTTATCATTTCGTTTATTTCACATTTGGAAAATACAGAACAACGAGTAATCACTTAATTCATTCATTCACTCATTCTCTCTCTCTCTCTCTCTCTCCTCTCTCTCTCTCTCTCTCTCTCTCTCTTCCTCTCTCTCTCCTGTAACACGTCACTGTGAGTTCGTGGTTAAATATCTTATACACTGTACTTTCTCTCTCTCTCTCTCTCGCTTTGTCTGTCTGTCTGTCTGTCTCTCTTTCTCTGTCTGTCTCTCTGTCTGTCTGTCTGTTTGCCTGTCTGTCTGTCTGTCTCTCTGTCTGTCTCCCTCTTTAAAACATCTGGCCTTGATTTAAAATACATATTGTACATATTTCTGTCTTCCTCTTCCCTGCCCCCATACGTTATTTTAAACACATTAACAGAATTCACCATGAAATATAATTATATGGTGCACCCCACTCAGTCAAACTCCCATTCCAGCAGCCTGAACCAATAGTAGGTCATGTGGTAACCCTCCCTGGATTCCGCCGTGTAGCATGAAGGCAAAGGGGACTGGTCCATATCGTCTGTGGTGGGGTTCAGATAGGTCCCATTCCACGCGATGTTGCACGTAGGGGGTGAGGCGTCTTCAATGACAGACGAATGGAAGGTGAGGAAGACATTCTGCACCACAGATAAAAATGTTCTGGTAAAAACAAAACACAAAACAAAACGAAACGAAAGGAAAATCTCCATTATTTTTGTGGGCCATTGTTCCAGAAAAATACGAAAATAGAATCAAAAGCGTATTTTTGACTCCCGCACCCTATCTACCAACTGCAAAAACTTAACCCTTTGATTCACTCACCCTATCCACCAGCTTCCTGCAGGAAGCTGGTGGATAGAGTGAGAGAATCAAAGGGTCAAGTTTTTGCTTTGCTGGCATGGTTGACAAAGCAGTATGCTGGTGGACAAGATACGGAAGTCAAAGGGTTAATATAACAAGACAAGACAGGCTTAAATTTTCGGATGAAATATCTCATCATCACCAAGGAAGAAAGCAACGCTCTCTCATCTCATCTGTTGGCATCAACGGTGCGGTGTTGGCCGCTGCAGTCAATGGCACCAACAGGGTTATCTTCCTCCATTTGTTTCGGTCTTCGCTGGCCCTGCTGACTTCATGGAGTCTCATTCCACTGGATTCGGTGATGTTGCCAATGAGAGAAGCTGGTGGTCGGCCTCTCTATACTCTCTGACGCTCATCATCATCATCCATCTCCATCGTCGTGGACGACGGTGGGAGCTCCACTCTTTGTCACGAAGGATCGCCAGGCGACACGGTCTCTACTCTTGTGTATGATGTCATGGAGCCCCAGTTCGCAAGCATCAGCGATGTTGTCCATGAAGGATTTTGCTGGCCTTCCTTGTTTTCTCTTTGCCTCGACTCTCCCCTGCAGGACTGATGTCATCAAGTCGGTTCTCGTGTTTCTGTTCATGTGCCCGATATACTTCACTTTTCTTTTGTTGGTGTCTGGGAGCATTTTACGTTGGACAACTAATTCTAACGCTGTATACTCTTTAAAAAACCCCAAAAAAAACAGAGATGACATTGCCGTCACATCAGTCATGAACTCCTGCTCGTCAAGACAGCAAGGAAGAATGGTTATTTTTCCACTAGTTCTGTTGTTTGTTGTTTGTTATTTGTTGTCTTATGTTTACGCTGGACAAAAGCCAGTTGGTAGAAAATGTGTGTCTGTCTTGTCTGGAGGACCCACTATAAGCACTTGTGGCAATTGTGAAACACCACAAGATTGTTGGGTCATGTCAGCTGCCATGACAGACTGACCATGACCGTCCGTTGGGCAGAAGGCTGTCGCCGAGATCCAGCTTTGAGGTCAAGGTGGGGTCAACCTCAGTATCCCCGAACTGCGTCATTGTTGATGCCCCTGAGAGACGAGAGATGGAGGGAGGGTCCTGTCTGTGGTGTGTTTCGCACCACCACCACCCTCTCTGACGATCACAGTGGTTATGTGTTAATATAATGATGATAATAAAGCTGTAACCGCGCTATTCTGTTCTGATGTGGTGATACAAGTCAATGGAAAAGGAGAAGAGCAGTGTTTAAGTATTTTGGTGCCATCACCAGACATTCAGGAGGATTAAAGCCCGAAGCCCTTGCAGTTTCTGCACAAACAGCAGCAGCATTGGCAAAGTTGAGAACAATCGGGTCTCAGGTCCAAATGGAAACTACTGCACGCGCTCCTGATCTCCATCTTGCTATTTGCATGATAAACATTGGCCATGGAAGCAAAAATACAGAAGACGATTTGATGTACTCGTAGTCCCCATCGTCTGATATGCATGCCGAACATCGGATCATCATCATCATCATCATCATCATCATCATCATCATCATCATCATGTGCCCTTCCACATGGCATTGGCGATCATGGCCCTCCACACGTATCTATCCCTTTTGCTGCAAGCACATCTTGTCTGTCCTCAGCCACTCTGCAAGTTCGTCCAATATTTTCTCCATGGGTCTACCTGGTGCTCTCTTTCCCTCGAACTTTCCTGTTGTGACCAAGTGCTTGATTTCCCCTTTCCTCATAAAATGGCCTATAAATGTTGCCTGTCTTTTCCTAATCTTCCTTGTCAATGATCTTCTTGTATCTGCCTCCATCAAGACTGTCTCGTTTGTTTTCTTCGCTGTCCATGGAACTCTCAACATTCTTCTTAGAAACCACATTTCGGATGCCTCAATCTTGTTCTGACTTTGCTTGTTGACTGTCCACACCTCACAACCGTATAACATGATCGGTTCTACATAACATTGAAGCACCCTCTTTCTGATGTTAATTGATAGACAATTGTTGGTAAGAATGCTTTTCATCTTCTTGAATGCTGTTTTGGCTTGGCCGATTCTGCCGGCTGTTTCTGATGTGCATCTGCCGTTTGTGAGATGACCGTCCCAGATATTTAAACTTATCAACCTGTCTCAAAGTTGTGCCGTTTGCTGTTATTTTGCATGCGGGGATTTCATGTTTTTTTTACTGATTACATGACTTCCGTCTTCTTGCCATTTAACTCCAACCCTTTATTTTTTGTGTGCTTAAGTTAGCATGGTTGACAATGCAGGATGCTGGTGGACAGGGTGCGGGGAGTGAAAGGGTTAACGTGTGTACTGGCTGTTCTGCCTGTGTAAGCATTGCACAAGACGGGAGCTGAGGCGACAGTATACTGTGCACATATGTTGGAGATGACACAAACCTCCACCCTTGCCAAACACAGCTACTGTCGATGCAGGTTGAAAAGGCGGCATTGTGAGTGTACGTGGACCGACCTGGTTTTGTCAGACCTGTGCAGCGTGTATCATCCACTTATGACCCAGTGTGTACATGTACAGCACTGCATGTAACTGCTCCGGCATACGGCTTTGATGACATACGATGATGATAGTATTTCGTGAAACAGTATCTAACAGTACACGAAACAACTGACACATAAAAGCGCACGCATGCAAACACGCAGACACACACATACACACACACAGACACACAGACACACATACACACACACGCAAACACACACACACACACATTCACACACGCAAACACACACACACATACACACACACACACGCACACGCAAACACACACACATACACAGACACACACGCACACACACAGACACACCGCACACACACAGACATACACACAGACACAGATACACACACACGTACACACACACACAAACATACACATAGGCACACACACACACACAAGCACAGACACACACACATACAGACACAAACACACACAGACACACACGCACACACACAGACATACACACAGACACAGATACACACACACGTACACACACACACAAACATACACATAGGCACACACACACACACACAAGCACAGACACACACACATACAGACACAAACACACACAGACACAAACACGTACACACGCAGACACACACAGAGACACACCCAAACACACACACACACACCCAAACACACACACACACACCCAAACACACACACACACACACACCCAAACACACAAACACACACAAACATGTTGGTCTTCATGGCAACAACGTAGTTGACAGAGCAGCTAAATCCGGTGCCCTCCATTCTGAAAATTCCATAGAATTACATGTTAACACCTCGGTAAAAGAAGCTTACAACTCGCTAGAATTAGCATCATGGATTCGATTTCATGAACATTTAAATGAAAAATTTGTGTCTCAAAAAAGAATCAAACTTTCAGTTCAAAATATCTGTAAAAATTTGCAGTATTCCTCGTTATATCATTTGAGATTAATTGTTATGACATATTTTCGCATTCAACTGAACGCTTTGAAAACAAAATATTGTAACAACGTTTTATGTATTTGTGGCGAACAATTCACATTGTATCACTGTTTGTTTTACTGCAGAAAGCTTCGTTCCTTTTTACCAAAGACGTTTACACAAGGAAACTATCTTGAAACGCATTTTAAAGAAGTAGTATCGGATCAAGTTTTGTTAGTTAAAATTTCAGAATCATTGGTTCACAGTCCTGTTAATGCGTTACTTTAAGATTATTATTATAATTATGATTATTTTTGTTTTGTTTTGTTTTTATGACGATTTTTCTTTTACATTATTGATGTTAGCGTTGTTCTAGTTTCATTTCTTTGTTCATCCATATCCTTTTTCTTAAGACCTTGCCGCTTCCTTTTAATTTTTTTTACGTCCCTTACTCTGTTCCCCTCTCCCCTCCACACCCCCCCCCCCCTTATTTCATCCTCCATGCCATTTTTCCCCGTCTAATATCACTTATAGTGAAAAGACGTTAAATCAAGCAACGAACGAACACACAAACACACACACACACACACACACACACACACACACACACACACACACACACACACACACACACACACACACACACACACACACACACACACAAGCATTCCCAAGCAACAAGCCAACAAATCAATCAACCACATTCTCTCATCCAGCCGCACACTGTTGGTCCTTAACTGACCATCTTGCTGACGCCATCAGGATTGCCCTGTTGCACAGTGAAGACCAGAGGGCCATGGTCACAGGTGCCCACGTCTATCCGTTGTGACGCGTTAGGCTTCTTCCCACTCTCCAGGTACCTCGTGGCTATCGTCGTCATGCATCCGCTGTCACACAGATTGCTACTGTTTAACCTTTTGACTCCCGCACCCTGACCACCAGCATCCAGCATTGTCAACCATGCTACCAACTGCAAAAACTTAACCCTTTGACTCCCTCACCCTGTCCACCAGCATCCAGCATTGTCAACCATAGTACCAACTGCAAAAACTTAACCCTTTGACTCCCTCACCCTGTCCACCAGCATCCAGCATTGTCAACCATGGTAGCAAAGCAAAAACTTAACCTTTTGAATCCCTTACCCTTTCCACCAGCTTCCTGCAGGAAACTGGCGGAAAGATTGAGGGAGTCAAAGGGTTAAGTTTTCGCAGTTGGTAGATAGGGTGCAGGAGTCAAACGGTTAAAGCCCAGCCAATTGGGTAGAGCCATATCAGGGTTATAACCGTTTCAAAACATACACCATACTTCAACAGAAAAAAAAAAGGAAAAGAAAATTAAGGACACATATCAATGCATTCGCGCACAGAATCGAAGGAGATGCCCCTGGCGTTGACCTTTCCATCCAATTTATTGCACACCGGATTTAAAAAAACAACAAAAAAACAAAAAAACAAAAAACCCAACAAACCTGAATACAAATTTAAACATAACCAAGGACACTAAAACAGACCTAAATGACCTCAAATTGCTTCTGCATATCTCATTTCCCTAGAGCCAAAAATGCGGTTAATACATGTACCTAATTATCACTCGTGAAGAGAAAGTACGTAAGACTTTATCAAACACATACAGGTGAGTGGACCAGCAAGGCAGAAAATGATAGTATCGCAGAAATGACTCACGTAGAAACAGGCCCATACATGTACTTCAATCTGAGCAAAGATGTTGACAATGTCTGGCAAGGCAGACGAACTAGCCTGTAGTGATGAAAGCTTAGGATTAATCAATGTACAACCCCTCGTTGATATCTTATTTCGATATAGGGTTTAGGGCTGATAGGCAAAGAAGTAGGGTTGCTTTAGGACGTAGGCAAATAAGAATAAGAGGATGAATGATTATGCTTTCAGTTGAATATGTTTACATGTAATTAAAGAAACTACATTGTATACTGAATTGTAATGCTATGTGTGGACTGCTTTTGAAACTTATTGCTAGTATGCTTAGTGCGTTTCTACTCGTCTCTCTCCTTTCTCGTCGTTGTGTGTGATCTCTAGATAGAAAGGTAATCCACACAAACATCCCCCCATTCCACAACAAAACCCAAAATTCCCTCCCATGACAGATGGTGGAGAAACAGACTCCCGTTACACATGGTGGAGATGCGGGGTAACAAACTCCTTCTTGCCACACATTGTGGAGATTGCAATCGATCCCCCTCACCTACCCGTTAGCATAAATAAGATTTTTAAATTTTGAAACATACATGGATAGATGTTGACAGAAATAACGAAAAAGAAACACACAACGAGAAAAGTGAGAGCTTTAGAGAAATAGACAACGCTTCTAGAAGAAACAAGTGTTCTGTTCTTTGCTACCTCCAGTATATGAAGACTGTATTTCTAGCTTGTGTATTTGCTTGTAAAGTGTTGTAAAGTGCAAGGCATTCAAAGTCAACTTCAAGTATTGATAGAGCCACTATCACCTCTGACACATTTATCCAGTCATGAAGAACCTTGGTTAGAGTGTAAAAACATTCAGCAGTGTGTAGTCAGGTAAACTTATCCGGTCATCACGCTTCACTGAAGGCGTTGACTACAGGCCAATGACAAAGATACAGACACACATTCCATAACAAAACCCAAATTTCCCTCCTGTGACAGATGGTGGAGAAACAGACTCCAGTTACAATTGTAAGAAATGACAGAAAGCAAAAGAACAAGACAGAAACAAAGAAGTGACAGAAAAGAGGAAATTTCTAGCACAGAATTCCCACAGGGGGTGTCACACAGATAACGTTGTGGTGGGTTTGAGGAATCACGCTTCACTGAAGGCGTTGTCTACAGGCCAATGACAAAGATACAGACACACATTCCACAACAAACCCCAAATTTCCCTCCCGTGACAGATGTATAAAATGACGTATCTCCGTTGCATTTTGTGTTCGCTGCCACATCTTTACCGCTACTTCTATGTCACTAGCCCCCACATCACTCATGTTGCATCTCCAAAATCACCCAAACCGAGATCAGAATGACACAGGGCACAAAGGGTCACAACCAGATCCTACCCGGAGCAGAACATATTATGGGCTCATTAGATAGACTGGGACCACACATTCGAGTCATCCACTTTGTGGATGTCATTACGTGTTGGGTGTCTACATTACCTGACCAACATCGCAGGTGTCGGTATCGGTCTCTCGGGCCTGGTTGACGCTAGCATGTATCATGTAAGTAAACGTAGCGTATGTCTTGTCATATAATCTCAATCAGAAACGGAACCCTACAGCACCATCACTATCACCCCCATCTTCATCATCACAGTATTAATGAACAATCGTTCTGGAGTCTCTGGGCCTTTGTGCTGTGGCCCTAGCGACGCCACTGTGGCCCTAGCGACGCCAGTTTTGCTGGGTCTGGAGGTGTGTTGGAGGAGAGCTGAAATGAGTGTTGTGAAGGTAGTGACACAGGAAAGCTGGAGGGAAAGAGAACACCGGGTAGACCCAGGGAGAAAATATTGGACGGACTTGCAGGGAGGCTGAGGACAGAGAGGGTGGAAGATGTGCTTGCGGCGACAAGGGATAGATGCATATGGAGGGCCATGATCGCCAACGCCATGTGGCAGGGCACATGATGATGATGGTGACGATGATGATGATGACGAAGGTAGTGACACAAAAGCCACGTGGAAGATGGAGCTCCAACACCGAAACAACCTCCCCGAAAACAAACAATCCCCCCAAAAAAAACAAAAACAAAAACAAACAAAAAACAACCAAAAACCAAACCAAACCAAACCAAACAAAAACAACCACCACAACAAAAACAACAACAAACGAAAACCAGCAGAAAGTAGAACAACAACAAGTGACAACAACACAATAACAACAATCAAACAAAGAAAAACCCACTCACAAAACAAAACAAACACCACCACCCCCCAACAAACAAACAAAAACAACAACAACAACAAACAAACAAAACAAAACAAAAAATAGCAAAGCGAAACACACCCCACTTCCAAACAACAATGCAGTATAAATCCACTCATCCGTCCACCTCCCATATTGATCTATCGACCCAACCGTACAGGCAAATTGTATACTTACTCCGGGTCCCACGTGTCGTTGACAGTGACTAAAAACCGGATTCGCACCGTGCCACTCACATCGGCAGGCGTCTTACAGGTCACCACAGCGTAACACAAAGTCACCATTACTATCACTGACACTACGGTCTTCATTTTCATGTCTTTAGTATTCTTCTTCCTGCTGAAACCTATCAACAAAACAAGACAAAAAGATAGTTGATGCAAAGCGGCTTTCGTCAATGTCTGTAAGTTTTGCGCTTCTGTCACAAATCTGTGTGTGTGTGTTTTTTTTTTCTCTTCCAAAGATCAAAGGTTCGTCATATAACAAGGAAAAAGACAAAAGATGGAAAAGTCGAACAAAGCAGCAGACAGTTTAACTGTTTGTTTAGCGCGAAAGAGACGACAAATAAATAAGTTAAGTGCAACAGTGGCTGAATGACTGACAGAGCAGGTCTCTAAGACAACTTAGCAAGGTGTTGCCTCGTATCGACACAGCTGAACAACAAAGCGTATCGTCACGAGACACTCACATAATGTGTCCAGCCACCTGCCGCTCTTATTGAAGGCGGTGTGGTGCAGTTTGCGTGATACGACCACGACCTACATTTTCATTAACCCTTTGACTTCGTCACGACATCAACGAGCCACAAAAAG
>JAPXFY010000024.1:59971997-60031997 GCA_030674185.1 Monoplex corrugatus
TGTAGTACCATATATACATATATATAACCTTTGTATCGCTGTTTGTGTAGTACCATATATATATATAACCCTTGTACTGCTGTTTGTGTAGTACCATATATATATATATATATATATACTCCTAATCATAATTTAAGGGCCACTTCTTCCTTCCTCTCTAATTTTAAGTTGAAATAATTGACAATGTTTAGAATTGATTCTATGTTTTATTTCATCATTTCCACACCTGTTTTGGAAAAAGAAATTAGCACAATGACCCATTAGTGAACAGCACATGCATTTAAAGGAACATCCCCCCCTTTTCAAAAAACAGAAAGTGTCAGATTTGGCCAATCTGTTTTCAATATCGCGTGTGTCCGCCCCGAGCCTGGATGCATGCTTCACAGCGCCGATGCATCGACCCCACAAGGGTACGGAGTGTGTCCTGAGGGATGGCCGCCCACTCGATCTGCAGGATGTCGACCAGCCTGGCCAGGGTGCCCGGTGGGGGGTGGTTGTCCCTGATGCGCCTCCCGAGCACATCCCAGAAGTGTTCAATTGGGTTCAGGTCAGGTGAGCACGCTGGCCAGGCCATACGGACGACTTCATGCTGCTCCAGGAAGTCGGTCACAAGGCGTGCTCGATGCGCAGGTGCATTGTCGTCCTGGAAGATGGCGCCTTGACCAAGGTCCACAAGCGCAGGCAGTGCCACGGCCGCCAGAACCTCGTCCCGGTACCGGACCCCGTTCAGGATGCCGTCAATGGGGAGCAGGGGGGTCCGGGTACCACGGCTCATGCCACCCCACACCATCACCGACCCGCCGCCGTACCGGTTATGCTCTTGGACAGTGGCGTCAGCGAACCTCTCCCCTTGACGTCGCCACACCCGAGCCCGGCCATCGTTAAAGGTCAGGGTGAACCTGGACTCATCCGAAAACAAGACCCGGGCCCACTGTTGCCTTGTCCAGGTCACGTGCTCCCTGGCCCAGGTCATGCGGCGCACTCTGTTGACCGGTGACAGCACGGGTCGGACGGCCGGTCTCCGTGACCTCAAGTTTGCCTCATGTAGCCGTCTTCTCACCGTGCTGCAGCTGATGTTAGCACCTGTTGCGTCCCTCAGCTGACCCCTCAAGGTCACCGCAGTGGATGCCCTTTCCCTCAGGACGGAGAGGGCAAGGTAGCGGTCTTGCTGTCTTGTCGTTACTCTGGGTCGACCCGTGTGACGCCTTTCCTGGACTGCTCCAGTCTCATTGAAGCGCTCCAGCAGTCTCTGGATTGTGGAATGCGACACTTCAAGTCGTCTAGCAACTTCCCGCTGCGCTAGGCCTTCATCAAGCAGAGCGAGGGCTCTCCCCCGCTGCTCATCCGTCATCCGTCGTCTTGCAAGCATGGTTAAAACGAACCAAGAACGGGTCCTTTTTATCCTCGTCTGCGGGCAACTTTGGCTGGAGTAGTGTTCAAAAAGGGCTTGCCTTGCACGTGCAAAGCGAATTTTGTCGCTACCTTGCCTGCGTCGTCAGAGAGACCCTGCTGAAGATTCGACAATTTCGTGTGGAAATTGTCTTCCTTGGGCCGCCCATTGCAAATCGGCAAATCCCCAAACACGTGCCAAAAGGAAACTGCAATGTTGTCTGAGCTCTTATCCATTCAGTTACGGCAACGAATTGGAGAAAAGAGTAAGAGAAAATAGGTTATTTCTCCTTTCAAAAATTGACTCAAAAACGTTCCTGGCCCTTCAATAATGACGTGTAGTATATATAACCCTTGTACAGCTGTTTGTGTAGTACCATATATACATATATATAACCCTTGTATGGCTGTTTGTGTAGTACCATATATATATAACCCTTGTATGGCTGTTTGTGTAGTACCATATATATATATATATATATATATATATAAAACCCTTGTACGGCTGTTTGTGTAGTACCATATATATATATATATATAACCCTTGTATGGCTGTTTGTGTAGTACCATATATATATATATAACCCTTGTATGGCTGTTTGTGTAGTACCATATATATATATAACCCTTGTACTGCTGTTTGTGCAGTACCATATATACATATAACCCTTGTATGGCTGTTTGTGTAGTACCATATATATATATATAACCCTTGTACAGCTGTTTGTGTAGTACCATATATATATATATAACCCTTGTACAACTGTTTGTGTAGTACGATATATATATATATGTATATATATATATATATATATATATATATATATATATATATATATATAACCCTTGTACAACTGTTTGTGTAGTACCATATACATGTATATATATATAACCCTTGTACAACTGTTTGTGTAGTACCATATACATGTATATATATATAACCCTTGTACAACTGTTTGTGTAGTACCATATACATGTATATATATATAACCCTTGTACGGCTGTTTGCGTAGTACCATATATATATATATATATATATATATATATATATATATATATATATATATATAACCCCTGTACAACTGTTTGTGTAGTACGATATATATATATATAACCCTTGTACAACTGTTTGTGTAGTACGATATATATATATATATAACCCTTGTACAACTGTTTGTGTAGTACGATATATATATATAATATATATATATATATATATATATATATATATATATAACCCTTGTACAACTGTTTGTGTAGTACCATATACATGTATATATATATAACCCTTGTACGGCTGTTTGTGTAGTACCATATATATATATATATAAAACCCTTGTACGGCTGTTTGTGTAGTACCATATATATATATATATATAACCCTTGTACGGCTGTTTGTATAGTACCATATATATATATATATATAAAACCCTTGTACAACTGTTTGTGTAGTACCATATATATATATATAACCCTTGTATGGCTGTTTGTGTAGTACCATATATATATAACCCTTGTATGACTGTTTGTGTAGTACCATATATATATATATATAACCCTTGTATGACTGTTTGTGTAGTACCATATATATATATATATAACCCTTGTACAGCTGTTTGTGTATTACCATATATATATATAACCCTTGTAGGGCTGTTTGTGTAGTACTATATATATATATAATTATATATAACCCTTGTATGGCTGTTTGTGTAGTACCATATATATATATATAACCCTTGTAAGGCTGTTTGTGTAGTACCATATATATATATATAACCCTTGTAGGGCTGTTTGTGTAGTACCATATATATATATATTAACCCTTGTAGGGCTGTTTGTGTAGTACCATATATATATATATAACCCTTGTACAGCTGTTTGTGTAGTACCATATATATATATATAACCCTTGTATGGCTGTTTGTGTAGTACCATATATATATATATATAACCCTTGTAGGGCTGTTTGTGTAGTACCATATATATATATATATAACCCTTGTATGGCTGTTTGTGTAGTACCATATATATATATATAACCCTTGTAGGGCTGTTTGTGTAGTACCATATATATATATATAACCCTTGTAGGGATGTTTGTGTAGTACCATATATATATATATAACCCTTGTACGGCTGTTTGTGTAGTACCATATTTATATATAACCCTTGTACGGCTGTTTGTGTAGTACCATATATATATATATAACCCTTGTACAGCTGTTTGTGTAGTACCATATATATATATATAACCCTTGTACAGCTGTTTGTGTAGTACTATATATATATATATAACCCTTGTACAGCTGTTTGTGTAGTACCATATATATATATATAACCCTTGTACAGCTGTTTGTGTAGTACTATATATATATATATAACCCTTGTACAGCTGTTTGTGTAGTACCATATATATATATATAACCCTTGTACGGCTGTTTGTGTAGTACTATATATATATATATAACCCTTGTACTGCTGTTTGTGTAGTACCATATATATATATATAACCCTTGTACAGCTGTTTGTGTAGTACCATATATATATATATAACCCTTGTACAGCTGTTTGTGTAGTACTATATATATATATATAACCCTTGTACAGCTGTTTGTGTAGTACCATATATATATATATAACCCTTGTACGGCTGTTTGTGTAGTACTATATATATATATATAACCCTTGTACTGCTGTTTGTGTAGTACCATATATATATATATAACCCTTGTACGGCTGTTTGTGTAGTACCATATATATATATAACCCTTGTATGGCTGTTTGTGTAGTACCATATATATATATAACCCTTGTACTGCTGTTTGTGTAGTACCATATATATATATAACCCTTGTACTGCTGTTTGTGTAGTACCATATATATATATAACCCTTGTACTGCTGTTTGTGTAGTACCATATATATATATAACCCTTGTATGGCTGTTTGTGTAGTACCATATATATATATATAACCCTTGTAAGGCTGTAATGCGCCCTGAAGCTAGAAAACAGCCGTACCCAAAAACACTCCACACGTAGCGTTTCAATGCGAACATACTTTACTAACTGAACTCCATTAACAACAGCTAAACTTCTGACTTCGTCCGAGCATGTGCGTACCGGCCGGAACGACACAGCGCGTGATATCGTTACATCTCCCCCTTTTTGTATACTCGAACAATTGAGTGTGCGAAACTTTATCTGTTTATCTGTTCGATTATTTGATTACCAAAGGGAGGTAACTATTAATGTCTCTGTCTTGGTTTCAATCCTTGTAACGGACAGGTGCCTTCACAAGACGTCCACAACGGGTCTTTCTGGGAGGTGTGGCCGTGTGGCTGGATGTCTCTGGTGGTTGAGCTGGGTCTGCTGCACCTTGGGACTGGACCGGACTGGGTAGAAGCTGGCCTTCTGGGCTTTCTGGAGCTTCTGGAAGATTTGGAGTCGTCACCTTCGTTGGGGAATGGGGAGAATGGCTCTGGATAGACTTTGGACTGGGCGTGGAGAATATAGGGAACTGGATAGAGGTGGGAACAGGAGAAGGAACAGGGCACTGCGTAGGTCTCAGATGCCTACGGTTCCGTCTGTACTGACCAGACGGAGTCTCAACAATGTACGAGCGTGGTGCAATCTTGCTGTGTACCCTGGCTGGGTTTGCCCACACCTTCTCGAGGTCTAGCTTCTGGAGGACTGCATCACCTGGTTGCAAGTCTGGTAAATTTTGGGCTCTATTACGCCGATTGAAGTAGACTTTGTTAGCCTCCTTCTTCTTTGCGTCACAATTAATTACAGCCTGTTTGTCAGCGATTTTCGGCTCCAGGTTCTCTGGTAAAGTTGGAAGGCTGTTGCGGATGCGACGACCCATCAAAAGTTCTGCTGGGCTTGCCCCTGTAACTGTGGTAGGTGATGATCTGTAAGTGAGCAAAGCCAGAAAAGGGTCTCTCTGTGATAGAATCTTCTTTGCCTCCTTCACAGCCCTCTCTGCCTCCCCATTAGCCTGAGGGAAATAAGGACTGCTTGTGACATGATGAAAACCCCATTTCTTGGCAAATGCTTGGAATTCTGCTGCAGTAAACTGGCGTCCATTATTTATAATATATATATAATATAATATATAATATAATATAATAATTAATAATTACAATATTTATATAGCGCAAAATCTTGATAAAATCAAATCTAAGCGCTGAAACAAACACACACGCACGCACGCACGCACGCACGTACACACACGCACGCACACACACGCACGCACACACACACACACACACACACACACACACACACACACACACACACACACACACACACACACGCATGGCTATAAATGGGGAGAAAGAATAAAAGCAATAAAAGCAAGAATAAAAGCAATGGAAAATTATAGAGAGCATATCATATACAATTATATATTATAACAATGTGATTCCCCTCCGAGCGGAGACAGGCTGCAGGGGGGGGGGGGGGGGTTGAGTGAGGTTAGGATTTTATGCAGAGGAGAAAAGGTGAGTTTTGAGAGCGGACTGGAAGGAGACAAAAGTAGGTTGCTGACGGACTGAGTGAGGAAGTTTGTTCCAGGAGAGTGGACCAGAAACAGAGAAGGCTCGTGGACCATAGGTATTGAGCTTAGTGCGTGGAAAGCGAAAAGTCAGAGGATCGGAGGCAGAGCGGAGGGTACGTGAGGGAACATAGATCTCAAGTAGGCTTGACAGGTAATCGGGGGCTGCGTTATTGAGGCTTTTGTAGCACATGGTGTCTAGTTTGTACTGTATGCGCTTTGATACAGGGAGCCAGTGAAGTTGTGCCAGGAGAGGAGATATGTGGTCAGCTTTTTTCTTTTTGAGTACAAGGCGTACAGCATTGTTTTGAATGCGCTGTAGGATGTGAATGGTGGAGGCAGGAAGACCAGATAGGAGTGAATTGCAATAGTCAATGCGAGACATTATGAAGGAGAGAACGAGTTTTGCAGTTGTTTCGACAGAGAGATACTTCCTGATCAGCCTTATACGATGGAGATGATAGTAGCAAGATCTGGCAGTTTGAGAAACAAAGTTGTTCATGGAGAGGGTAGATTCAATGCAGACACCAAGGTTTTTAGCTGAATCAGAAATTGGGACTGATGTGTTACATAATGGGAGAGAAAAGGAGGCAGCTGAGAAAGTTTCTGACGGGTGCCAATGAGGATAGCTTCTGTCTTGTCATTAAGCTGAAGTGTATTGTGTGTCATCCAGTTCTTAATGTCCGAGTAACACTCAGAGGCGCTGTATATTATCAGGTGAGTCACTGTCTAGAAGTTGGTGTCATCAGCATAGAAGTGGTGTTTTATAGAGTGGGAGTTGATGATGGTGGACAGGGGGGAGGTGTAAAGAGTGAAAAGAACAGGGCCAGGAACAGATCCTTGTGGAACACCACAGGTCAGATATGCAGGTTGAGAGTAAGTGCCATTAATGAGAACAGTTTGTTTTCTGTTTGATAGATATGAAGTGAACCAGGAGAGAGCAATGTCAGAGATGCCAAAAGTATGATGAAGTCTAGAAAGGAGAATACCATGGTCAATGGTATCAAAGGCTGCAGACAGATCAAGGAGTATGAGGAGAAAGACTTTGCCAGTATCAGTTGCAAGGAGAAGATTGTTGAGAATGTGTAGTAGGGCAGTTTCAGTGCTATGGCACTGGCGGTAGGCTGACTGGAAAGGATTGAGGAGATTGTTGGCAGACAGGTGAGAGTTCAGCTGGTTGAGGACGACTTTTTCAAGGAGTTTTGACAAGAAAGAGAGATTAGAGATAGGCTGGTAATTTTTCAGATCATTTGGGTCTAAATTGTGTTTCTTGAGGAGAGGGTGAACAATAGCAGACTTGAAAGAATCTGGAACAGTTCCAGTTTGAAGAGAAGTGTTGATGATGTCAGTGATGAATGGGAGGAGAGTAGGGAGACAGTCGGAGTAGAGAGAACCTGGAAGAGGATCCAGTTATCTGTCATCAAAGTCTCTGGCACGCCATGGTGTGCGAAGATATTCTTCATTTTCTTAATCACAATGTCAGTAGTGGCTCTTGGGAGATGGGATATTTCCAGATATCTTGAGTAGTAATCCACTAGGACTAGGAACTGATCTCCCTTGTAGTCACACAGGCCTGCAGCTACCTGTTGGAATGGACGATCAGGAAGTTGAGTTGTCAGTAGGGGTTCTTTTGTTTACGTTGGCTGTCTTGCTTCACAAAATTGGCAGTTTTTGACCATCGTCGTGATGTCACTGCCAATGCCTGGCCACCATACCGAATGTGAAGCTCGTTCCCGACACTTGGTTATGCCGAAATGTCCATCATGAATCCTCGTCAGAATGTCATCTCTCATCTTCTGTGGGATTACGATCCGGATGCTTTTGGTAAGCATGCCTCTGTTGATGCTCAGTTCATTTCTAACTGAGAAGAATTCTCTGAGTGCAGGATCGACCTTACTGATGTGTGCTGGCCATCCAGTTGCTGTGTGGTACATTGCTGCACTCAGTATCTTGTCCTGACTGGTTTCTTCAGCTATGTCTTCGAGCAGTCTATCTGTCGCTGGCCACATAGTTCTGATCATGCTGACACAAGCAGATATGTCATCTTCCATTGTGGAAATTGAATTCACTTGCCTTTCTTGTGGAGATCTGGACAAGGTATCTGCCACGATTAGGTGTTTGCCTGGTGTGAACTCAGCCTTGACATTGAACCGCATGAGTCTGAGCAGGAGCCTTTGGCAACGAAGTGGAGTATCTTGTAGATTCTTGGTGTTTATTAAAGGTATCAGAGGCTTGTGGTCTGTTTCCAACTTGAAGGTTTCAAGTCCCACAAGGTACCTCTCGAACTTTTCACATGCCCACACAGCTCCCAGGCACTCCTTCTCTATCTGTGCATAGCCACGTTCTGCTGGAGTGAGTGTGCGTGAACAGTATGCAACAGGTCGTAGGATTCCTTCATGGTCTTGAAGAAGTACTCCTCCTAAGCCATAACTACTGGCATCAGAGCTAACTGTTTTCTTTGAGGGATCAAAAAATGCTAGCACTGGAGCTGTGGTCAAACTCTTCTTGATTTTTGCTAGAGTATCACAGGGTCACTTAAACGCACGTTGGTGCCGCCCTCGGTAGTCCCAACTTTTTTTTCATACCACCATAGGGACTTAAATGCACGTTGGTGCCACCCTCGGTATTGCCCAACTTTTTTTTCATACCACCATAGGGACTTAAACGCACGTTGGTGCCACCCTCGGTATTGCCCAACCTTTTTTTTTCCATTTTATTTTGGTGTGTGTATTGAGTGACACTCGTCACAAGGTGCCGTGCTTAAGGGCCTTACAGTGCATATGTGTAGATCCTTCGTTCAGAGGATTTTTTTCAATTCACATGATATGGCACACATAATCAAAGACTGATAAAAGTATGTACAGTGACGTGAATGATTACCACTGAGAAAACGACACTATGATTATACACAAAGCCTTTTTTTCTTGTGCTCCTTAACAGTGATTCAATTTATCGAGTAGGATATATGGTATTAGCAATACTACTGTTTACAGCTCAAAGGAAAAGTTCTCAACATGGCTATGATTCCTATGTATTAAAGTTATTAATGAACATTACATTTTAGGACCTACTTTCTTATGTGTTGTGTATGTTTTGGTACTAACGTGTTTGTTTTGTTGCAGGCAAGTATTCTTCACAATACAGGAACCATCACGTTGTTACATTCGATTGTATGACGGCTATCGATCCTGTCGTTCTTACCGCCTTAAATCCAGGACCGTCGATTGTTCATGATTAAATATTCCGAGATATTTAATCAACCGTTACACGGTTATTTTCAACGTTTCCCTACCGTTCTGAGCAATATCGCGATGGAAACCCATTACTGATTGCTAGGGCCAGTGCCCTACTGCCCGTATCGTCCCCCCTTGCGTTGTTCTTATTCATTACGTTACACAGTCGTTACTACATGTATGGCCACACCGTCCTCAGAATGACTGCTCGCATGCTACAGCCCATTTATTTTGTGTGCACACTTTCCCATACCTTTGCATAATTTCATTATCATGCTCACATGCGTTCATCTGCAGACTGCGTACCCTGCGTTCATCCACGCTCTCCAATCCTGCGTTCATTACACGTTCGTCAGCATCAATTATACCTGTGTTCAGTAGATGTTCACCACGTTACTCTTTTACTCATTTATGTTCATGCAACCCCGGGATATATCATTGTATACCATATGTCGTCATCTCATACATCATACGTTATCATCGTGTATCATTGCACATCAGTGCGTATCACTGTATCATTTTTATCATTGCGTATCATATGTTGTCCTCTCATCCTCTGGTATCAGTACGTGTCTTATGTTATAATCTAATCATACAGCATCATCTTGTATCATTTCGTATCGCATCGTATTATCTTTTATCCAAGGTATCAGTTCATGTTATTTCACGCCATACAGCACCATATCATTGTTGTCTCCATGTGTTTTTTCTTATGCTGCTGAGAACTACACTGGTGTCTATTGCGTACAACAACACACGTGTTGATTTTTTTTTCCTAACCGTACTAATCCTACTAACGATTGTTGTTCAGTAGATTTTGAGTTTTAGCTTCATGAGACCAACATGTTCTATTTCATTATCATTCATTTGCTGATCATGTAATTATATGCGATTAAAAACAATTGGTATGATGAACCTCATTTGAGCTCTGTTACAAGTTTGCAAGACTTCTTATACCCTATCCCGTACCAAGGAGACATGCCACTTTATGTTACTTCATTTTTTTCTCAAGGTGCTTCGAACATATGTATTCAAGTGCTATAAGCTAATTATTGTGTGTACACCATTTCTGATGATCTTCACAATTTGCAAAATGAACATTGGCGACATGAAACCTTGAGTCGCTGCTTCTTCCTATGTGATGAACATTATACGTGCTACAGGTGCACTCACTTCTTCGCCCTTGTTTATTCATGAGACTCAACAATGTGTATTCGTGCTTCTGTTGGTAGTTAATGTGGCACTTCTCTTTGATGAAAGCTTTTCATTTCCTTGCAATGACTTTAAATTGTCATAATTACTTCATAGTGCAGTGCAGCTTACCACTGCTTGTCTTGCAATCTTGTAAGGATATCAAGTATCAGCCTGTCAATGATCTATTGCTGCATGTCATTCATTCTTCTGAAATGATTATTATGGTTGCTTACATGTATGATGTGGTTTTCAGGTATTGGTCATTTACATGATTACGTTTCTTTTTCAACCTACATTTCTGTGTGTATCTCGTGTTTCCAGGACATATTTCTCCATACATGCATTGTGTTTTCAAGCTACAATGTTTTTTTCTGGAATAGCATTTTCCTTATAATGCTACCGATTTTGAAGAACAAGGTCTCCCAACAGTGTAAAAATCGCTACTCACAGTTCCGTAGCTTTCGATGGCGTTCTCGCCATCTTCGTCAGCGCTCTAATGCTGTCTGCGTGAATCTCTACTCAGATCTCGCGAACATGGGATGAACCCAGTTCACGAGATCGAATCAGAGAATGGTACACCGGGGGCAGGGTGTAACGGCCCCGGTCCCTGTTGAGCGGGGGGTTGGTGGCTGCGATGTAGATGGCCTCCTTGACTCCTCGTTGGAACCACTTATTTTCTCTGTCCAGAATGTTGACATTGTCCGCACTGAATTGATGTTTTTCGGCGTGTAGGTGAGCTCCTACTGGAGAAGAGTCCCTCTTGTGTTCTGTTAGTCTCTTCTGAAGGGGGCGTTCAGTTTCACCGACATAATGTTGGTTACAGTCCTGGCAGTCTATTCTGTATATAATGCCAGCTTTGTCGAGTTTGCTGGTTTTGTCCTTGGGGGTGACCAGCTGGCTGCGTATGGTGTTGGAAGGTTTGGAATGTACAGCCACCCCCAGTTTTCTGATCTTTCTGGACAGAGCGTCACTCACACCTCCTACGTATGGGATGGTGATGTGTCCCTTGCGCTGGTGTTGTTTCACTGGCTGTTGGGATGCGGTGTTGGATTTCCTGCCTCCCGGGCTGTTCCAGGCCCACTTTTTGTAGCCCGAGATGGTGAGCACTTTTTTCAGGTGGTTTGTCTCCTTGTCTTTTGCCTCTTGGGTACTGCATATGGTGTTAGCTCTGTGGGTAAGGGTTCGAATCACTCCCAGTTTGTGTTCAAGGGGCTGGTGGCTGTCGAACTGTAAATATTGGTCCGTATGAGTTGGTTTACGGTAGACCGAGAAGGATAGAATGCCATCAGTTCTGGTGATGAGGGTGTCCAGCATGGCTATGGAGTTGTTCTGTTCCACTTCCCTCGTGAATTTGATGGCTGGGTGTTGGTTGTTCAGATGTTCTGTGAACTGTTCGACCAGTTGCTGGGGGAGGATAGTCATGGTGTCGTCTACGTAGCGCCCCCAGTATCGTGGTGGGGAGTGGAAAGAAGCCAATGCTTTCTCTTCAAAATCCTCCATGAACAGGTTGGCTACTATTGGGCTTACTGGGGAGCCCATGGCTGCTCCTTCTTTTTGTTGGTAGAATTCACCTTGGAAGGTGAAGTAGGTGGTGGTGAGGCAGCAGGACAAGAGTTCACATACGTCGTCCACTGTGAGAGATGTACGTTGGTGGAGGGTTTGGTCGTTTTGTAACCTTCGGCGTATGATCTCTATGCTTTCTTTCACTGGTACGCTGGTAAATAGGGCAGAGACATCATATGACACAAGGAGTTCATCATGAGCGAGGGTGTAGTTACTCAGTTTTTCCACTAGGTCAGCACTGTTGTGGATGTGATGATCTGTGTGTCCTACGAGAGGTGATAGGATGTCCGCCACAAATCTAGCCGTCTCATACATGATGGAACCTCTGGATGCGACTATGGGACGGAGGGGGACTTCTTTCTTGTGGACTTTGGGTAGACCATAGAACTTGGGGACGTCGGACACAGTTGGGTATAATTTCCTGTACTGTTCTAATGACAGGCGGTCCGTCTCTTTCAGGCGTTTCAGTGTGTCTTTCAGTTTGTTGGAAAACTTGGAAGTAGGATCTTTCTTGAGGCGTTCATATGTTGTAGTATCTTCCAGAAGTTTGCTTGCCTTCTCATAGTACATGGGTCTAGGCATGATGACTGTGGCACGACCTTTGTCAGCTGGTAGGATCATCGTGGCGTGTTCGTTCTTTAAATCCGCCAGAGCCCGTCTTTGGTCCGGTGTTAAGTTGGATTTCGGTAGTTTGGCCTGTTTCATGATTCTGACACAGTCTGATCTTAAGTGTGTGGCTTCTTCTGAATTAGGGCCAATATACCTGCAAGCTGTTTCAATGCTTGTGATGAGGTCTACCACTGGAAGCTTGTTAGGGGCTACGGCGAAATTTAGTCCTTTCTCTAGTACTTCCTGTTCAGGTTTAGTGAGTTGGCGATCTGATAGATTGATCACCCACCTCTCTTTGGTCTTTCTTTTTGTTTCTTCCGGTACAGGTGTAATCTCGCTTTTGTCATTCTGTTGTCTCCTGTTGTTTTTTGTTGCTAGAAGTTCGAATTTCTTTCGATGGCGTTGGCGTACTTTGTCCCATTCTATTCGTCGTGTGTTGTTTAGCCACTCTTTGATTTCGGAGAGCATAGCATCTGGTAGTGTGCTAGAGCTCAGTCTTTCCTCGAGGTCTTGGATTTTTCCTTCCAGACAAGTGATGCGGGTGTTGATTTGCTTGATGCGTTCGTTCATGAGTGCTCGTTGTGCCTGATTGATGATATTATTTGCTGCTGTTCCTTTCATCGGAGTTTTGATTTTTAGGCTGGTGGGAAAGACGCCGTGATGTTTGCAGTGCAGTGTGAAGTGTAGATGGTTCCTGAACTTCGCTAGGGAGCGGTGTAATTTCTCTGATTCACGAAAGGTAGTGATGATCGTCCGATCGTAATCGCGAATGAGACGTAGGGGAAGTTTCAACAGTTGGGGGGTAGACATAATGCTACCGATTTTGAAGAACAAGGTCTCCCAACAGTGTAAAAATCGCTACTCACAGTTCCGTAGCTTTCGATGGCGTTCTCGCCATCTTCGTCAGCGCTCTAATGCTGTCTGCGTGAATCTCTACTCAGATCTCGCGAACATGGGATGAACCCAGTTCACGAGATCGAATCAGAGAATGGTACATTTTCCTTGTATTCTTATTTTGCATTTTTCATGCCATGCCTTCTTTTATGCGTTACATATCCTTATTCTATAGTACGACATAGTATGACTGTATGCTACGACAGAAAACTTACGTTATATTGTAGTTGTGGTTTCTTTTCATATACATTGCCAAGTCACCATATTCTTGACATGGATGACAAGCGATTGCTTTATTTGAACGCTATGTTTTCCCATCCATTCCCTAAAAGTCCCATGAATCAGAACACATTGTGCAAGAAGCTACTGGTCTTTAATATTGGGAGGATTCCACGCAACTACTTCTGCTCATCATCCCAGTGTCCTGCGGCTGGTCTCTGCTCCAGTCATCTCAGCTCAACAACTGAAGCCATCCTTCATTTGACTCCAACGTAAGTGGACTCCTTTCACACACCTTCATCTTCACTGTGGTATTCACCGCTTCATCCACAGTTTGCATACGAGACACATTTCTTTGCCACATGTATCGCCAACTTCACGTCTTCCGTCATCAGGCAGTCTCCGTTTCTTCTTTGTCTTCAGCCTGACTGCTTGCTGAAAAACCAGTTCAAGTTCACCTCCCTCATTCACGTTTCTATGGACGTCCTTCTGCATACGTCATCTGGACATGAACTATGTGTGCATGGTGTTTCTCGAGGTGCAAATACGATTCTCGAGGTGCAAATACGACATATGTACACGTGTGAGAGTCTTGACTGGGTAAACCGAACTTTGCCTACCACAACTGGTGAATGACATCTTCCTGGAAACTGACCTGCCCAGCCCGGTTGCTACAGTGCTGCCGCCAGCATGCACATGGGTGTTCGGATTCATCCCATTTCCCATAAATCTTCTTTGAGAAATTCCCTTATTTCCAAACCTTCCTATCGCCTGTCAATCATGTACGAGAATATGTGTTCCATTGTACCGTATTTCATTACTTTCCCATTCCCCCTATACTGTTAAAAAAAAAAAAAAAAAAAATTGAGGACATTTTTTGCTGGTGAGGGGACATATTATCACAGGGTCCCCCTCAAACCGTATTGTTAGACGGCCCTCAGACCGTACTGTTAGACGGCCCTCAGACCGTATTGTTAGTCGGGTAAGTAAGGTTTGCGTAATGATCACGCCATCCATGAATTAATTGGTTACTCGGCGTTTTCCACCGAGCAGGATCTAACGCTCACATTGGTCTTATCCAACTATAGAGGGTAGGTTATCTAGTACACACAAGATTTCAGCAAATACCAACGTCCAAGCGAAAAGTCCAGGGCCGCCAGGTGCCAAAGATTGCTTGGTTATTCAAATTTCGATGTCCAATGAAAGACAGGTTAGTTATTCAAATTTCGATGTCCAATGAAAGACAGATGGGAAGGTTTTGTGATAGAAACAACAGAAACGCACTGTATAAAGGCCAGAAAGTCAATCACTAGAGGAATTCACCCATTCGATTGCCACACAGCCAGAGACCTTCCAACCTATCTCAGAGGTATGTAATCCCACGTCTCATTTTATACTTTAGTTAGGTAGGGATAGAAGTAGGTAGTATGTTTGATTTTCCACAAAGCAAAGAATAGAGTAGGACATAAGAAAGTGTTCAGCATTCTAGTGATATGCAAGTTCTGATGATTCGTAGTGCATCTTAGGATTTTAGGAATATTAGGACCCAGGACAGTAGGAATGGTGAATCACGTTTATGCTGAAGTTGACTGCTTAAATAAATACGTTGTAGTTATTAATCTATGTGTGGACTGCTCATGAGAATCATGTCTAGTGTGGTTAGTGCATTTCTTCTCGTCACTCTCCTTCCTTGTTGTGTGTGTGGCTTCTAAGTAGAGAAACAATTCTTCATATACACCCCCAATTCATCTACCTGTTATAAATGACTCCACTCACAAATAACCTTCCCGCGATACATGGTGGAGATACACAACAACCTTCCTGTTATAAGAGCATCCACTTGTGGTTGTTCCCAAATCCATTCCTTGTCCTTTTCCAGCAGTTCTGTGACAGGACGAAGTGTTGTTGACATGGAAGGAATGTAGCGGCCTAAAAAGTTCAGCATTCCTAAGATACGTTTGAGCTCTGTGACGTTCTTTGGATCTGGCATATTCCCTATTGCCTCAATTTTTGCCTCGTCGGGTCGTACACCATTTGCGCTGATGCAATGTCCAAGAAATTGAATCTCCCTCTTGCGAAGTTCTGACTTTTGTTGGTTGAGCTTCAAGCCAACATCTTTGAGCTTCTTGAGGACATTGTTCAAGTGGATCTCATGTTCTTGTGGATTTGCTGAGTAGATCAGAATGTCATCAAAGAAACAGACAACGTTGGTTTCTCCCTGTAGGATCTCCTCCATCGTTCTCTGAAAAAATCTCTGGAGTTGACGAGATACCAAATGGGAGACGCTTGTAAAAATATCTCCCAAATGGAGTGATGAATGTTGTCAGCTTCGCCAATTTTCTTCCAGCGGGATTTGGTAGAATCCTGATTTCTTTAGATCAACGCATATGCTGACTGCTCCAGATTTCTTGAGAACAGGAATCATCCCAGCGCACCAGTCAGTTGGCTGTGTGATTTCCTCAATGATGTTGGCTTTTCTCATCTTTTCAAGTTCTTCCTTGATCTTATCCATGAGAGGAATGGGAACTCGTCGAGCAGAATTCAAGCTGTATGGCTTTGAGTCCTCCTTAAGTTGGATTTTCACTGGCTTGCATTTCACCGGCTTGTCAGTAAGATTACCGAATGCTGCATAGAATGGCGTGTCTGGTCTCTGGACTTCATCAAGTCTTTTTACCAGCCCCATTTTACTTGAAGCAGCACGTCCCAAGAGGTTGTCGGAGTCGGATCTGATGACGAAAATTTGCAGCCGGAAATTCATGCTGTTTACTTGGACTGTCGCCGTGAACTGTCCTTTGCAGTCCATCACGCCATTGGCACTGCGTAACACTGCTCTAGTATGCTGAAGAGGTGGGAGTGGTCGAATCTTTTGGAACTGCCTGTCTGACATCACTGTAACATCAGCCCCTGTATCTATCTTGAACTGCATGGGGGTACCATTAATGTTCAGCTTAGTGACCCATGGAGGAACAAAATCAGCAGTATCTACGACACCCAGGAAATACACCTCATTTCCATTATCGTGAACTGCATTGACAGACGTGATGCTCTGCTGACGGCAAACGAGAGAAAAATGTCCGTACTTCCCGCAATTTCTGCAAGATTTTCCTCTGGCTGGACAGTCTTGTCTGTTATGATGGGGACTTTTGCCACAGTATCCACAACGTCCACCGTCATCTCTGCCCCCTCCACGTTGAGAAGTACTAGTATGCTGCAAACTACGAAAATTGTTGCCAGCATGATGGCCTCCACGAAAATTGGAATTCCTTGCTTTGCCCTGGGTACCTCCACGGTAACTGCCGCGTCCTCTGCCAACTCTGCTTTGTCCCGACTGTACAGCATCCACTGATGTTCTCTGCTCTGACAATTGCTGCTTGACTTGTTCATGTTGCCGGGCTCGACCAATAGCATTTTCAAGAGTCAGGTTCGCTTCCAGTTGTAGTTTTTCAGACAAGAGTCAGGTCCGCTTCCAGTTGTAGTTTTTCAGACAGCTCACGGTCTCTCACTCCAATGACTAATCTATCAAGAATAGCACTCTCTTTGTTGTCAAAATCTGCATGCTCTGCTAGTTCATAAAGCGCTCGCACAAACTGCTCAATGTTTTCACCAGGTTGCTGAAAACGCTGATGGAATACTGCCCTTTCGTGAATAGTATTTTTCTTGGGAGTAAAATGTTCGTCAAACTTTTGGATGACGTAATCGAATGTCGTGTTTTCGTCTATTACGAAATTTCCATATATCTTCTCTGTTTCTGCACCCATTGAATAAATCAAGGCACTGACCTGGACATCAAATGATTCTTTTGTCAGTTTTGATGCTGTGCGGTACCTCATGAACCGTTGCCTCCATGTCGGCCAACTGTTGGGTGTGGAGAAGTCAAACGACGTGGGTGGTTTGAAAGACATAGTTGCGATAGAAATCCACTCGAGGAAAGTTCTTGTCCAACTTGCTTCAACCACGCTGCCACCATGTAATGCGCCCTGAAGCTAGAAAACAGCCGTACCCAAAAACACTCCACACGTAGCGTTTCAATGCGAACAAACTTTACTAACTGAACTCCATTAACAACAGCTAAACTTCTGACTTCGTCCGAGCATGCGCGTACCGGCTGGAACGACACAGCGCGTGATATCGTTACAGTGTAGTATCATATATATATATATATAATAATATATATATATAACCCTTGTACAGCTGTTTGTGTTGTACCGTATATATATATAACCCTTGTATGGCTGTTTGTGTAGTACCATATATATATATATATATATATATATATATATATATATATAACCCTTGTACAGCTGTTTGTGTTGTACGTATATATACTACACGTCATTATTGAAGGGCCAGGAACGTTTTTGAGTCAATTTTTGAAAGGAGAAATAACCTATTTTCTCTTACTCTTTTCTCCAATTCGTTGCCGTAACTGAATGGATAAGAGCTCAGACAACATTGCAGTTTCCTTTTGGCACGTGTTTGGGGATTTGCCGATTTGCAATGGGCGGCCCAAGGAAGACAATTTCCACACGAAATTGTCGAATCTTCAGCAGGGTCTCTCTGACGACGCAGGCAAGGTAGCGACAAAATTCGCTTTGCACGTGCAAGGCAAGCCCTTTTTGAACACTACTCCAGCCAAAGTTGCCCGCAGACGAGGATAAAAAGGACCCGTTCTTGGTTCGTTTTAACCATGCTTGCAAGACGACGGATGACGGATGAGCAGCGGGGGAGAGCCCTCGCTCTGCTTGATGAAGGCCTAGCGCAGCGGGAAGTTGCTAGACGACTTGAAGTGTCGCATTCCACAATCCAGAGACTGCTGGAGCGCTTCAATGAGACTGGAGCAGTCCAGGAAAGGCGTCACACGGGTCGACCCAGAGTAACGACAAGACAGCAAGACCGCTACCTTGCCCTCTCCGTCCTGAGGGAAAGGGCATCCACTGCGGTGACCTTGAGGGGTCAGCTGAGGGACGCAACAGGTGCTAACATCAGCTGCAGCACGGTGAGAAGACGGCTACATGAGGCAAACTTGAGGTCACGGAGACCGGCCGTCCGACCCGTGCTGTCACCGGTCAACAGAGTGCGCCGCATGACCTGGGCCAGGGAGCACGTGACCTGGACAAGGCAACAGTGGGCCCGGGTCTTGTTTTCGGATGAGTCCAGGTTCACCCTGACCTTTAACGATGGCCGGGCTCGGGTGTGGCGACGTCAAGGGGAGAGGTTCGCTGACGCCACTGTCCAAGAGCATAACCGGTACGGCGGCGGGTCGGTGATGGTGTGGGGTGGCATGAGCCGTGGTACCCGGACCCCCCTGCTCCCCATTGACGGCATCCTGAACGGGGTCCGGTACCGGGACGAGGTTCTGGCGGCCGTGGCACTGCCTGCGCTTGTGGACCTTGGTCAAGGCGCCATCTTCCAGGACGACAATGCACCTGCGCATCGAGCACGCCTTGTGACCGACTTCCTGGAGCAGCATGAAGTCGTCCGTATGGCCTGGCCAGCGTGCTCACCTGACCTGAACCCAATTGAACACCTCTGGGATGTGCTCGGGAGGCGCATCAGGGACAACCACCCCCCACCGGGCACCCTGGCCAGGCTGGTCGACATCCTGCAGATCGAGTGGGCGGCCATCCCTCAGGACACACTCCGTACCCTTGTGGGGTCGATGCATCGGCGCTGTGAAGCATGCATCCAGGCTCGGGGCGGACACACGCGATATTGAAAACAGATTGGCCAAATCTGACACTTTCTGTTTTTGGAAAAGGGGGGGATGTTCCTTTAAATGCATGTGCTGTTCACTAATGGGTCATTGTGCTAATTTCTTTTTCCAAAACAGGTGTGGAAATGATGAAATAAAACATAGAATCAATTCTAAACATTGTCAATTATTTCAACTTAAAATTAGAGAGGAAGGAAGAAGTGGCCCTTAAATTATGATTAGGAGTATATATATAACCCTTGTATGGCTGTTTGTGTAGTACCATATATATATATATATATATAAAACCCTTGTATGGCTGTTTGTGTAGTACCATATATATATAACCCTTGTAGGGCTGTTTGTGTAGTACCATATATATATATAACCCTTGTACAGCTGTTTGTGTAGTACCATATATATATATAACCCTTGTATGGCTGTTTGTGTAGTACCATATATATATATATATAACCCTTGTATGGCTGTTTGTGTAGTACCATATATATATATAACCCTTGTACAGCTGTTTGTGTAGTACCATATATATATATAACCCTTGTATGGCTGTTTGTGTAGTACTATATATATATATAAAACCCTTGTATGGCTGTTTGTGTAGTACCATATATATATAACCCTTGTATGGCTGTTTGTGTAGTACCATATATATATATAACCCTTGTATGGCTGTTTGTGTAGTACCATATATATATATATATATATAACCCTTGTATGGCTGTTTGTGTAGTACTTATCTGTCTATCCATCTATGTAAGTATGCATGTGTATGTACGTATGTGCGTATATACATGTACATGTATTTGTCTTCGCGTATTCGCTTTATCTTGGACGGATGCATGTTGTTCTGCCTTATACAGTGCATACAACATACGTTACTGCCGCTTACACCGTATTCAGTAGATGGACCACAAGTCGTTATACAACAGATTGGGGTCCAGAATGGCTGGAAACCTGCCCTGTGGCAATGCTGCTTCAAAACAATACAGAAGAATTTTACCTAATCATAGAGTTTTCTAAACAGAGAACACCAGGTAGACCCAGGCCAAAGAGCCCGTTCAAAATGTGGTGTAAGGGGAGCAACTGCTCGTTCCTTTCTTTTAGCGGTAGTGGAAAAATTTATGTCCCTTTGTTAAACATCCTTAAGTCGTGCTCGCCTCCAAGATTCTTTAAGAATTCATTCTAACCTGAGATGTAAGAAAAAGAGAGACAGACCTCACACACACACAGAGTACTATGCACGCGCACACACGCATCAAGTAATCATCTTGGAGGCGAGCACGACTTAGGGATGTTTAACGAAGGGACATAAATTTTTCCACTACCGCTAAAAGAATGGAATGAACAGTTGCTCCCCTTACACCACATTTTGAACGGGCTCTTTGGCTCGAAATCTGACAGCTGTCACGTGTGATTCAAGGTAAGGATCCCAACCCACAATCTGAAAAAACAAACCAAAAAGAAAACAACGTGCGAAAACAACGTGCATACACGCATCCGTGTAAAATCGGAACGGAAAAAGCAAACTGGACCCTCCCCTAAAAAAACCAAAAAAACCAACCTCCCCCCAAACATCCGCCTATATTAAGAGATAGACCGCTCTTTTTATCATCTCGGAGACACTTTCTTTTACTGTCACGCCTCCCTATTTTATATCAATCAATCTATCTGTCTGTCTATTTATCTGTCAGTCTATCTATCCATCTATCTGTCTGTCCGTCTATCTATACATACATATATATATATACTCCTAATCATAATTTAAGGGCCACTTCTTCCTTCCTCTCTAATTTTAAGTTGAAATAATTGACAATGTTTAGAATTGATTCTATGTTTTATTTCATCATTTCCACACCTGTTTTGGAAAAAGAAATTAGCACAATGACCCATTAGTGAACAGCACATGCATTTAAAGGAACATCCCCCCCTTTTCAAAAAGAGAAAGTGTCAGATTTGGCCAATCTGTTTTCAATATCGCGTGTGTCCGCCCCGAGCCTGGATGCATGCTTCACAGCGCCGATGCATCGACCCCACAAGGGTACGGAGTGTGTCCTGAGGGATGGCCGCCCACTCGATCTGCAGGATGTCGACCAGCCTGGCCAGGGTGCCCGGTGGGGGGTGGTTGTCCCTGATGCGCCTCCCGAGCACATCCCAGAGGTGTTCAATTGGGTTCAGGTCAGGTGAGCACGCTGGCCAGGCCATACGGACGACTTCATGCTGCTCCAGGAAGTCGGTCACAAGGCGTGCTCGATGCGCAGGTGCATTGTCGTCCTGGAAGATGGCGCCTTGACCAAGGTCCACAAGCGCAGGCAGTGCCACGGCCGCCAGAACCTCGTCCCGGTACCGGACCCCGTTCAGGATGCCGTCAATGGGGAGCAGGGGGGTCCGGGTACCACGGCTCATGCCACCCCACACCATCACCGACCCGCCGCCGTACCGGTTATGCTCTTGGACAGTGGCGTCAGCGAACCTCTCCCCTTGACGTCGCCACACCCGAGCCCGGCCATCGTTAAAGGTCAGGGTGAACCTGGACTCATCCGAAAACAAGACCCGGGCCCACTGTTGCCTTGTCCAGGTCACGTGCTCCCTGGCCCAGGTCATGCGGCGCACTCTGTTGACCGGTGACAGCACGGGTCGGACGGCCGGTCTCCGTGACCTCAAGTTTGCCTCATGTAGCCGTCTTCTCACCGTGCTGCAGCTGATGTTAGCACCTGTTGCGTCCCTCAGCTGACCCCTCAAGGTCACCGCAGTGGATGCCCTTTCCCTCAGGACGGAGAGGGCAAGGTAGCGGTCTTGCTGTCTTGTCGTTACTCTGGGTCGACCCGTGTGACGCCTTTCCTGGACTGCTCCAGTCTCATTGAAGCGCTCCAGCAGTCTCTGGATTGTGGAATGCGACACTTCAAGTCGTCTAGCAACTTCCCGCTGCGCTAGGCCTTCATCAAGCAGAGCGAGGGCTCTCCCCCGCTGCTCATCCGTCATCCGTCGTCTTGCAAGCATGGTTAAAACGAACCAAGAACGGGTCCTTTTTATCCTCGTCTGCGGGCAACTTTGGCTGGAGTAGTGTTCAAAAAGGGCTTGCCTTGCACGTGCAAAGCGAATTTTGTCGCTACCTTGCCTGCGTCGTCAGAGAGACCCTGCTGAAGATTCGACAATTTCGTGTGGAAATTGTCTTCCTTGGGCCGCCCATTGCAAATCGGCAAATCCCCAAACACGTGCCAAAAGGAAACTGCAATGTTGTCTGAGCTCTTATCCATTCAGTTACGGCAACGAATTGGAGAAAAGAGTAAGAGAAAATAGGTTATTTCTCCTTTCAAAAATTGACTCAAAAACGTTCCTGGCCCTTCAATAATGACGTGTAGTATATCACATCGATCGGAAAGAAGTGTGTGTCTGTGTTTTGTGTGCGCGCGCACGTATGTCTATGTGTGTTTGTGTCTGTGTGTGCGTGTGTCTATGTGTGTGTGTATGTCTATGTGTGTGTGTACTGCCAGATCTTGTTACTATCATCTCCATCGTATAAGCCTGATCAGGAAGTATCTCTGTGGAAACAACTGCAAAACTCGTTCTCTCCTTCATAATGTCTCGCATTGACTATTGCAATTCACTCCTATCTGGTCTTCCTGCCTCCACCATTCACATCCTACAGCGCATTCAAAACAATGCTGCACGCCTTGTACTCAAAAAGAAAAAAGCTGACCACATATCTCCTCTCCTGGCACAACTTGACTGGCTCCCTGTATCAAAGCGCATACAATACAAACTAGACACCATGTGTTACAAAAGCCTCAATAACGCAGCCCCCGATTACCTGTCAAGCCTACTTGAGATCTATCTTCCCTCACGTAGGCCTACCCTCCGCTCTGCCTCCGACTCTTCGTGTGCTTTCCACGCACTAAGCTCATACCAATGGTCCACGAGCCTTCTCTGTTTCTGGCCCACTCTCCTGGAACAAACTTCCTCTCTCAGTCCGTCAGCATCCTACTTTTGTCTCCAAGTCCGCTCTCAAAACTCACCTTTCCTCCTCTGCATAAAATCCTGACCTCACTCAACCCCCTCTGCAGCCCGTCTCCACTCGGAGGGGAATCACATTGTAATATATAATTGTATATAATATGCTCTATAATTTTCCATTGCTTTTATTCTTTCTCCCCATTTATAGCTATGCGTGTGTGCGTGTGTGTGTGTGTTTCAGCGCTTAGATTTGATTTTGTCAAGATTTTGCGCTATATAAATATTGTAATTATTATTATTATGTCTATGTGTGTGTGTGTAAGTGTCTATGTGTGTGTGTGCGCCCACCAGTAATGTGTTAGCTTGGATGGATCTTTACCAGATTTGTCGGTAATGCATAACTTTGAAATCATGTTCAACATCAAGACACGCACACCAAAAATATGCTTACAACCGGCACTCTTGTAGGAAGGCGTGTCGACAGCACTTTCTCAGGAACTTCTGACAATACTTAACCCCTTGACTCTCGTATCCTATTTACCAACTGCAAAACCTGAACCACCCTATCCAGGAAACTGGTGGATAGGATGAGGGAGTCAAAGGGTTAAGTTATTACTTTTCTAGCATGGTTGACAATGCAGGATGCTGGTTAACAGGGTACAGGAGTCAAAGGGTTAAAAAAATCTGTGTCGTGACAACCCCCCCCCCCCCCCTTCCCAATCTGTCCTCTATGCATACAATTTCTTATTTCAACGGAAGCAGTTTGCGTGAAAAAGCTCTGGCAAGAGGATTGGAACAACCACATAGGCAACAAACTGTTCAAAAACCCACCCCGACCTTAACCCTTTGACTCCCACATCCTGTCCATTAGCATCCTGAATTGTCAACCATGCTAGCAAAGCAAAAACTTAATCCACTGATTTCCTCACCCTATCTATCCTGAATTGTCATGTAGGAAGCTGGTGGATAGGGTCAAAGCGTTAAGTTTTTGCAGTTGGTGGATAGGGTGCAAGAGTCAAGGGGTTAAATAGTTCCTCCCGTCTACTCTAGGAAACCGCAGAAAGGGGGCAGTGTTATTCAGGTTACACATGGGTCACACATTCTACACTCTCTCAAGACCTTTACAAACACGAAAATGCACCATGGTGGAAACCCACTAATAAACCATTCAACATCAAACACCTTTTTTCGACTGCTGGAGACTTGAACGATTTGAGACATAAGCATTATACGCAGACTCCTTAAAGAACCTTTTGAGAATTATTCCTCCAGATGCAATTTCCAAACTTTCACCAAAACAAAACAAAAAAACCCCAGTCCTGGCACGGCCTTTTCAAGTGAAGAAGGAAGGCAGAGAGACGTAAGTGAATTAAAGCCAAAGTTAATTAGCCACTCTCGGTTTCCCGCCCGTGTCTTTGCAAGTCGATACAGTTTGTGTTCTGTGGCCTGGTTGTCTGTGCCCTTTGTCGGGTCTCCCAGGTTTTCAGTTCTACTCCCCCCCCCCCCCACCTTCCAATGTTTTCACCCATCAACAGAGTGGCACTGCACTGCGGCGACACTTTCCGACCTAAGCAGCACGACTATCACACAGATTTATCCTTTGTGTGCTTAGGACAGAGAGAGAAACAGAGAGAGAGGGAGGGAGGGAGAGAGAGGAAGGGAGGGAGAGAGAGAGAGGAAAGGAGAGAGAGAGAGAGGAAAGGAGAGAGAGAGAGAGGAAAGGAGAGAGAGAGCTTCCTGTAGGAAGCCAGTGGATAGGCTGAGGGAACCAAAGAGTTAAGTTTTTGCAGTTGGTGGACAGGGTGCGGGAGTCAAAGGGTTAAATAGTTCTTCCCGTCTATTCTAGGAAACCGCAGGAAGGGGGCAGTGTTATGCAGGTCACCCATTCTACACTCATTCAGACTTTTACAAACACGAAAATGCACCATGGTGGAAACCCAATAATAAGCCATTCAACATCAAACACTTTATCGACTTATATGTAATACCAAAGGAAATAAGAGGGAAGCAGGGAGAATTTTAAATATCAACTAAGTAACATAACTCTTGAGAGTCACGGAGTTATCTCCCGTATAGAATTTCTCAAACCCAACACAGTTTGCACTACCCATTCAGCTAGCACAGACGCAGCTACAAAGCATAAAGTGGTAAGCTCAGAACATTCCTTAAAAAAGGAATGCCCAAGTTACCCATCTCTCTCCACCATCGTGGCTGTGTGTAGCGTAGTTACAGGGTATATGTGTAACTTGGGCATTCCTTTTTTAAGGAATGTTCTGAGCTTACCACTTCATGCTTTGTGGCTGCGTCTATGCTAGCTGAATGGGTAGCACAAACTGTGTTGGGTTAGAGAAATTCTACATGGGAGATAACTCCGTGACTCTCAAGAGTTATGTTAGTTTGACCTTATCGACTGCTAAGACTTGAACGATTGGATACATGAGCACCTTGGAGACATAAGCACCATACAGCAGACTCCTTAAAGAACCTTTTGAGATATGTTCTCCAGATGCAATTTCCAAACTTTCATAAAAGATCAAGCCAAAACAGCATTCAAGAAGACGAAAAGCATTCTTACCAAAAAATGCCTATTAATTAACATTAGGAAGAGAGTTCTTGAATGTTATATAGAACCGATAATGTTATACGGTTGTGAGGCGTGGACAATCAACAAGCAAAGCCAGAACAAGATTGAGGAAGCTGAGGTGTGGTTTCTAAGAACAATGCTGAGAGTTCCATGGACAGCAAAGAAAACAGTCTTGATGGAGGCAGACACAGGAAGATCATTCATAAGGAAGATTAGGAAAAGACAAGCAACATTTATAGGCCATTTTATGAGGAAAGGGGAATTAGAGCTTCTGGTCACAACAGGAAAGCTGGAGGAAAAGACTACCATGTAGACCCATGGAGAAAATATTGGACGGACTTGCAGGGTGGCTGAGGACAGAGAAGGTCGAAGACATGCTTGCGGTGGCAAGGGATAGATACATATGGAGGGCCATGATCGCCAACACCATGGCACTTAATGATAAGAGATCAATAGATTCCATCTTATATGATATGTACGGGAACACATTTTAAAAGCTAAAGTCTTTAAAGGCTGATCGAGTGATCTATTGTGGAATTAGCTCTTGTTCTGCTTTAGTGGTCGTCTGGCCTGTTAGCAACATGAGTTCGATTACTGTTCAATAGAAGCTTTTTCGAGTTCGACGTGACCTTGAGAAATATAAAATTAGACAAATAGCTTGACCAGATTGTTGTTATTGCCAAATGGACCCTTCCCTTTCACTCTTTTGACAGACAAAATGACAACTTGGGTCAAGGTTCATTCGTTGAATAGGCGTGAGTGCACTCTAGCTCCATATCTTGAGTGTATGTTATGATGTGGGTGTGTGTTTGTGGGTGTGTATGTGAGTGCTCGCGCGCGCGCGTGTGTGTGTGTGTGTGTGAGTGTGCGTATGTTATGTATAAAGTGAGCCACTGTCAAAATGTGTTTTGGGGTGAATTGCCTAGTTCAAATCACTGCAACAATTTTCTTGCCTTTGCACAGCCTGAACAAACCTAGATATTGAGCTTTAAATGTCAACTCAAAAATTTCAGCCTTCCTTTTTACAGATAGGTGTAGTAGGCTGAGAGTAAAGTTTGGTGTTAAACCAATGGTTGTACCTATGTATGTATTTTGTTTGTTTCTTATCAAGGTTACTCACTAGTTTATAATTTAATTTTTTTTTTTTTTGCCTATTGTTTTTTTCATGCATTCTGCAATATTAAAGTGTAAATATAAGGTTTCATTCGTGACACTTTTGTGTCACAGGCCTACAGTTCTTTGATCAATCACAGTGGGAAAGAATGATTAAAAACTGCCATGAAATTGAGCTTTTCAAGTTTTATGCATAAAACTGCCTGAATAGAACTCGTCAGCATTGCAATCAAATGGATACTTTGGATGAAACTATGCCCTATAAAGTATGTGCTACTGCATCTGGAAAAACCAAATGATTTGTTCAACCACCACGAATTCATGTCTGCTATTTGATTTGACATTTAAAGCTCAATATCTAGGAATGTTCAAGCCGTGCAAAGGCAAGAAAATTAGTTGCAGCGATTTGAACTAGGAAAGTCACCACAAAGCACCTTTTGACCCTGGCTTATCATGTGTATGTGGGTGTGTGTGTGTGTGTGTGTTGTGTGTGCGTGACAGAGGGGAGGTTCGGGTCAGGGGTCATACGCCCTACTCCCCTTTTTGTCTTCCCCTCCCAGTTTGCGAGTGCTTTGTGCCCTGGAGATTTGGTCATTGTTGGTGATAGCTTTGGTAAATGATGAGAATGCGCGCCCTAGTTTCATTCTTGAGTCAAGATTTGGCGCCTTGTAAATATCATCATTATTTATCATTATTGTTATTTCCAAAAATAGACGATCTTTTTTTCCCTATTTCCCTCCATTCTTGCTAGCTAATTTCCCATTTTCATCTTACTAATAAAGATCACTCCTCGCACTCTATTTTCGTCTTACAAACAAACAAACAAAAACAAAACAAAACAAAGCACCAAAACAAACAAAAAACCCCAAAACAAAACAAACAATTCCAACCAAAACAACAACAAAACCCCAGTCCTGGCACTGCCTTTCAAAGCAAGCGAAGAAGGAACGCAGAGAGACGTAAGTGAATTAAAGCCAAAGTTAATTAGCCACCCTCGGTTTCCCCCGCGTGTCTTTGCAAGTCGATACAGTTTGTGTTCTGTGGCCTGGTTGTCTGTGCCCTTTGTCGCGTCTCCCAGGTTTTCAGTTCTACTCCCTCCCTCCTCCAGTGTTTTCACCCACCAACAGAGTGGCACTGCACTGTGGCGACGCACTTTTCGACCTAAGCAGCACGAATTTCACACAGAATTTATCCTTTGTGCGCTTAGCAGAGAGAGAGAGAGAGAGAGAGAGAGCGAGAGAGAGAGAGAGAGAGAGAGAGAGAGAGAGAGAGAGAGAGAGAGAGAGAGAGGAGAGAGAGAGAGAGGGAGACCGATTCGCAGGCACGCACGAACACACACACAAACACATACACAGAAACGTACACACACACACCAGAAAGAAAGAGGTGCACACTCAAGCAAATATCACCTCACACACACACACACACAACGGACTGGGCTCGCGCACGTGTCTGTGTGCAGTGTGTATATGTATCCGTGCGGGTGCGCGCGCTAGCGCGTGCATGAGCGTGTATATACGCGCACGTGCATGTGTAGGCGTATATGTGTGGGTATGTGCACTAGTGGATAGTCTCAGACGAATTCGTCGCCTGTTTTGGGATGACGTAAAGAATATTCAAACATGTCCCCACCTACCTTGTTTTAAACACAGCATTTACATAATGATACTTGCATTTTATATATAGATTTTACATAAGTTTACCGTTTTATACATAGTTTTTACACAATCTTACCTGTTTTCTATACATACATTTGACAATTTTAGTCGTCTTTTATACATGGTTTTTACATAATTTTACCTGTGCTTTTTACATAGTTTTTACGCAATTTTCCCCGTGTTCTATACAATTATTACATAATTTTACCCGTGTTTGATACATAGATTTTAGACATTTTTCCTTGTTTTATGTCGTTTTTAATAATTTGAAACGTGTTCTATACACAGATTTTACATAATTCTGCTCATGTTTTATACATAGTTTTTACAAACTTTTCCTGCGTTTTATAGTTTTTACATAATTTTTACCCTTGTCTTATACACAGCATTTACATAAGTTTACTTGCGTTTTATACATAGTTTTTACACGATTTTACCCTAGTTTAATGCACAGTTTTTACATAATTTTACCTGTCCTTTATACACAGTATTTACCTATTTTAACCCATTTTTAGAGAGTTTCTTCCATAGTTTTTACATAATTTTACCCCAGTCTTATGCACAGTTTTTGCATAATTTTATCTGTGATTTGTTCATAGTTTTTACAAATTTTTCCCGTGTTTTATACAGTTTTCATATAATATTACCCGTGATTTATGAATATTTTAAGATAAAAGCTTAAAAAACCAATCTTTTATACACTGTTTTTAGGTAATTTTATCAATGTTTTATATATAGCTTTTACATAATTTTACACGCGCTTTATACAGTTTTCACATAATTTTACTCATGTTTTCGACCTATTTTACCGATATTTCATGCAATTTTTACATAATTCTAACCGTGTTTTATACATAGTTTTACATAATTTTACCTCTTTTATACATACATTTTTATGATTTTACGAGCATTTTATACATTGATTTTACTATTTCTATGCATGCCTTATACAGTTTTTGGCACAATTTTACCCGTGTTATATACATATAGATTTTGCATAATTTTACCCGCGTTTTATGGATAGCATCTACATAATTTTACTTGTGTTTTATACATTTATTTTACATAATTTTACCACTGTTTTATACTTATATTTTACATAATCTTACACATTTCCTATACAGACTTCTTATATAATATTACCCATGTTTCATACATAGTTTTTACATAATTTTACCTGTGTTTTATACATAGCGTTTACATAATTTTACTTGCGTTGTAGATTTTACATAATTTTACCCTTGTTTTATACATAGATTTTAGATAATCTTACCCATTTCCTATACATATTTTTGACATCATTTTATCTCTCTTTTACACATAGTTTTTACATAATTTAATCTGTGTTATACAGTTTTTATGTAATTTACCAGTTTTACTCCTTGTGTTTAATACACTTTGTACGTAATTTTAATCATGTTTTATACAGTTTTTACATCGTTCTACCTGCGTTTTATACATAGTTATTATGTAATTTTCGCCGCGTTTTATATACACTTTTACATTATTTTACACATATTTACTACAGTTTTCAATAATTTCATCCGTATTTTGTTCGTAGTATTTACAAATTTTAGTCTTTAAAATTTTTAGTTTTATACAGTTTTTACATATTTTTACCCCACTTTTATGCATAGTTTTTACATAATTTTAGCCGTGATTTGTTCATAGTTTTTACATTTTCTTACCCATGTTTTACACATGGTTTTTTGGTATAATGAAACCGGTAATTTATTAATAGGTTTTAGACAATTTTACTCATGTTTCATACGTATTTGTTTCATATTTTTTACGTAAAAACCATGTATAAAACATGGGTAAAATTCTGTTAAAACTATATATAAAACACAGGTAAAATTATGTAAAAGCTATATAAAAAAACAGGGATGAAATTATGTAAAACTACATGTATAAAACATGGGTAAAATATGAAGAAACTTCTGCATAAAATACGGATAAAATTATATAAAAACTATTTAAAAAACTTATCAAAACAAGGATGAAAATAGGTAAAAGCTATGCATAAAACACGGGTAAAATTTGTGAAGACAATGTATAAAAAACAGGTGAAATTATGTAAAAACTATGTATAAAACATGGAAAAAATTATGTAACAAATATGTATAAAACACGGGTAAAATGTTCTAAATATTATCTTTATAAAAACTATGTTTATAAAAAACAGGTAATTTTTTTTAAGACTATGAATAAAACATGGGTAAAATTATGTAAAACCTACGTGTAAAACACAGGAAAAATTATGTGAAGAATTACATAAAACAGGGGTCAAATCAGTTAAAAACATAAAACATGGATAAAATTATGTAAAAAACATAAATTTGGGTAAAAGTTTGTAACAAAATTATGTACAAAACATGGGTAAATTTTGTAAAGACTATGAAACAAGAGCAAAATTATGTAAAAACAATGTGTAAAACATGAGTAAAATTTTCTTTAAAAAAAAAGGCTGTATAAAAAGGGGTAAAATTGTGTAAAGACTATATAAAACATGAGTAAAATTACATAAAAAAATAAAAATAAAACATGGGTCAAATTTTGTAAAACCATGTATAAAACCTGGGTAGAATTATATAAAAGTATATATAAAACATGGGGAAAAGTATGTAAAAATTTTGTATAAAACATGCAAAATAATGTAAAAACCATGTATAAACATGTCTAAAATTATCTAAAAACTTTATCAAACATGGGTAAATTCATGTAAAATCTATAAAACATGGGTAAAATCATGTTGAAACTATGTAAACAACACCAGTAAAATTATGTCAAAACTCTATTAAACACAGGTAAAATTATGTAAAAACACTGTATAAAACAGGTAAAAATCATGTAAAAACGATGCATAAAACATGGGTAAAATTATGTAAGAACTACATAAAACAGGGGTAAAATTAGTTAAAAAGGTATAAAACATGGGTAAAATTATGTTTAAAAATATGTGTAAAACATGGGCAAAATTATGTAAAAGTTATGTATGAAACACGGGTAAAATTTGTAAAGACTATGAATAAAACATGGGTGAAATTATGTAAAAACTACGAATAAAACAAGGGTGAACATTATTTAAAAATCTATACATAAAACATGGGTAAAATTATGTTAAAAAACGAAAAGGTATAAAACACAGGTAAGACTTTCTAAATTCTATAAAAACACAGGGGAAACATTATATAAAATGTATGTATGAAATACTAGTAAAACAATGTAAAAACTATAAAATATGGGTAAAACTTATGTAACAATTATGTATAAACTATAAAATCTAAAACATATCTAAAACTGTTTAAAATAGTGTAAAACATGATATCTCACCTGTACAAATAAAGGTTTAAAACATGACGTCACTCTTGTAGAAATAAAGGTCTAAACCATGGTGTCTCACCTGTAGAAATTTAAGGTTTAAGACATGATGCCACACATGTAGAAATCAAGGTTTCAAACATGACATCTCAGAATGTCATTTCTGTAAAAATAAAGTTGAAAACATGACATCACACCTGTAAAACATGATGTAAAATATGTAGAAGTAAAGGTGTAAAACATGACGTCTCACCTGTAGAATAAAGTGAAAAAAACATGTTACACCTTAAAAATAAAGGTTAAAACATGACATCTCACCTGTAGAAATAATGGATTAAATCATGACATCTCACCTGTTGAAAAAGGTTTAAAACATGAGGACCACCTGTAGAAAAAATGGTTTAAAACATGACGTGACACATGTAGAAATAAAGATTTAAAACAGGACATCACAGGATGTCATTCCTGTAGAAGTAAAATTTAAAAACTTGAGGTCACACCTGTAAAGAAAATGGTGTAAACCATGATGTTAAAACCTCTGGAAACAAATGTAATAAACATGACTCATCTGTAGAAATAAAGGTTTAAAACATGATGCCTCACCTGTCTATATAAAAGTTTGAAGCATGATGTCACACCTGTATAAATAAAGGTTTGAAACATGATGTTTCGCCTGAAGAAATAAAGATTTAACTCACTTGGTACGGAGAGTTTTCCCCCTTGCGTTTCCCCTGGTACAGCCCATTTTGAAGGGTTAGGAAAAAAATCACAAAAAATACAAAACATAAAGGAACAAAATGAAACTTTCAGAACTGAATATTTACATGTTGGGTTAGTTCATGCCAAAATATTGAAGTTCTTCCTTGAATTTTTCTTCTTCATGTGCCACGTTGAAAATACCCCAAATTTTGTGGTCAGGATCACCATACAATCACACTTTGATCAGCTCCATGAACACACAGTCAAAGGTGAGAAGGTCTTTGTATGCACAAAACAACATGAATAAAGTAGACTTTGCTCAGGTAAAAAAAAAGGAGTATTAGTGATATTATATGAATAAATGTTACAAATTGTTACACAGGGGAGTTATAGGGGCGTGGCACTCAAATGAGACATGCAGGCCACAAGAGCCAGAGAAGGACGCAAAGTGGGAGAAAAACTAAAATCTTCGTGCCAGTCATGCATTCATAAAGTGAATGAAACCTCCATCAGACATGCGACTCGCTGTACTTGGCCTGCTGACTGCTCGCCTCTCGTGACGTGTACGCCCACCTCCCTTTCCCCACTTCACTGTCGTCTGAAACTGGGTCACTGTCAGTACCTTCTTGCTGGCAGCTTCCATCACTTGATACACTTTCACCATTATCTTCAGCATACTCCTCGATGTCCAATCCTTCAGTCTGAAGCACTTCAATCACTTTAGCAGCAGTAAAACGCTGCCGAGGTGATCTACTTTGTTCGAAAACTTGTACTCGTCTGCGACGCCATTTTCGACACAAATGCAGATTAGTAAATCATTCGGGGTGCCGAAGACAATCGCTTCCCGACGAGTGTAGTGTTACGGAATCTCACGAAGTAACTTTCCACTTGACCCTTGACATGTTTGCAGTGATCACTGTGGCTATGGTAGGCATGCAGGCTCAAAAGGGGAGCGTCGAAAAAATTTTAATTATCGAAACCGCTATAGTGTTCCGTCGTACGCAACCGTTCCGTCGTACCGATAGAGTTAAAACATATGTCTCACCTGTAGATGAAAGCTTAAAACATGTCACATCTGTAGAAACAAAGGCTTAAAACAAGACGTCTCTTCTGTACAGAAAAAAGATTTAGAATATGACATTACACGAATAGATATGAAGGTTTAAAACATGGGATGGAGTCTGTATAAAACATGAGTAAAACGATGTAAAAACTTGGTATAAAATTCAGCTAAAAGTACATAAAAACTGAATAAAACATGGGTAAATTATGTAAAAATTATATTATGTACAGAACATGGGTAAAATTATGTAAAAACTGTATAAAACACAGGGAAAATTATGTAAAAGTATATATAAAACATGCATGAAATTATGTAAAATGTATGTATTAATAAATGGGAAAAATTATATAAAAATCATGTATAAAACACAGGTAAACCTGCATTAAATCTATGTATAAAATGCAAATAAAATTATGTAAATGCTATGTGTAGAACATGCATAAAATTATGTAAAAATTTTATATGAAACACGCCAAAAAATATGCAAAAATGCATAAAACACAGGTAAAATTATGTCAAAATTATGTATAAAACACGGGTATAACTTTGTAAAAACTATGGATAAAGAACGGGTAAAATATTCTGCTACAAATGTGTATAAAATCTGGATAAAATTATGTAAATACTGAATAAAACAAGGATAAAATTATGTAAAAATTGTATAAAACATGGGGTAAATCTAGGTTAAAAACTATAGTAAAGCATGGATAAAAGTATGCAAAAATTACGTATACACCACAGGTATAGTTAAGTAAAAAATAGAAAACACGGGTAGAATTATGTAAAATCTGTATAAACCATGGGTAAAATTATGTGAAAACCATACATAAAAGACAGGTAAAATTATGTATAAATTGTGGGTGAAATTATGTAAAAATCATGAATAAAACAAGGGAAAAATTGTCTGAAAAATATTCTCAAACAGGTGAAATTATGTAAATGCTCTGATAAAACATGGGTAAAATTATGTAAAAATACTTTGAATACATATATTAAACATGGGTTAACATATGTAAAAACTATATAACATAGGGGTACACACAGGAAAAAAATATGTATAAAAACACGGGTAAAATTATGTACAAATATCTATGATTAGAACACAGTAAAATAATGTAAAAACTACGTACAAAACAGGGGTAGATTTATGTAAATACCATGTATTAAATATTGGTAAAATTATGTGAAAAGTATACATGAAACACGGGTAAAATGATGTTAAAACTATGTATAAAACACAGGTACAAGTATGTAAAAACTAAAAAATGTGTGTAAAATTATGCAAAAACTGTATATAAAACAGAGGTGAAATTATCAAAAATGTGTACAAAACATGGGTAATATGTAAGATCTACCTTTAAAACACCGGTAAAATGATGTAAAATCTATGTTTAAAACACGGGTAAAATTATACAGAAAATATGTCTAAAACACAGATAAAATTATGTAAAAGCTATATAAAACATGAGTAAAAGTATGTACAAACTATGTAAAACATGGGTAAATTTAGGTAAAAACATTGTATTAAACAATGATGAAATTATGTAAAAAAAACAAACAAACAACCACCTATAAAACACGGGTAAAATCATGAGCAAATTATGCATGAAACACACGTAAAATTTGTTAAACCTATGTATAAAAAATATGGGTACAATTATGTAAAATCCTTGTATAAAACATGAGAAAAACATTATGCAAAATCTATGTATAAAACATGGGTAAAATTATGTAGAAAATACATATAAAACATGGGTAAAATTTTCTAAATACTATTTATAAAACATGGGTAATATTACATAAAACTATGTATAAAACATGAGTAAAATAATGTAAAAACTGTATACAAAACATGGATAAAATCATATAAGAATTATGTATAAAACAAGGATAAAATCATATAAAAACATTGCTTAAAACATGGGTAAAATTATGTAAAAACTGTGTATACAGCCCGGGTAAATTTTCTTAAAAACTATGAAACAAAGGTAAAATTACGTAAAAACTATGTACAAAACAGGTATAATTGCGGGTACAATCAGTTAAAAACATTGTATAAAACAGGTAAAATTGTGTAAAAAAAAAAAACCCAAACAGGTGTATAAAACATGGGTAAAATTCTGTAAACATGTATAACACACGTGTAAAATTTGTAAAGACTATAAATAAAATGGGTAAAATTATGTAAAATCTATGTATAATACGCGGGTAAAAAAATGTAAAATCTATGTAAAAAACATGGGTAAGATTATGTAAAAAAATAGGTATAAAATGTGAGTAAAATGTACTAAATACTATCTATAAAACACGGGTAACATTACACACAAACTGCAGAAAACACAGGTAAAATAATGAAAAAACTATCTATAAAACATGGGTATAAATTATATTACAACTCTGTATAAAACATGGGTAAAATCTATCAAAAAACTACAAAAGATGGGTAAAATTATGTAAAAACTGTAAAACAGTATAAAACATGACGTCTCATCTGTATAAATATAGGTTTAAACCATGTCACTCCTGTACAAATAAAGGTCTAAAGCATGCGTTTCACCTGTAGAAACTAAGGTTTAAAACGTGATGTCACACCTGTAGAAATAAGTCTAAAACATGACATCACACCTGTAAAAATGGTGCAAAATATGACGTTAAAAACCTGTAAAAACAAAGGTGTAAAACATGACATCTCACCTGTAGAAAGGAAGGTTCAAAAGATGATGCCTCAACTGTAGAAATACAGGTTTCAAACATGACCTCTCAGGATGTCATTCCTGCAAAAATTAACATTAAAACAGACATCCTGTAAAATATGGTGTAAAACATGACTTTAAAAACTGTAGAAATACAGGATTAAATCATGACATCTCACATGTACAAATAAAGGTTTAAAACACGACAACTCAGGATGTCATTCCTGTACAAATAAAGATTGAAACTTGATGACACATCTGTAAAAAAATGGTGTAGAACAATTTGTAAAAACCTGTAGAAATAAAAGTTTAAAACATGATGTCTCACATGTGGAAATAAAGGTTTAAAACATGATGCCCCACCTGTAGAAATACAGGTTTCAAACATCACATCTCACCTGTGGAAATGAAGGCATAAAAGATGGTGTTGCAGTATGTCACTCCTGTACAAATAAAGTTCAAAACATATCTCACCTATAGAAATAAAGTTTTAAAACATCACCACAGTGTTCAGTCATTGAATCTGATGAGGCATCTGACCACTGGGAAGAAACGCTGCCATAGTCCTCAGTCATTGACGTTGATGGTACATCTCACCTGTGGAAAGAGCATTACACAAACATCAAAACAGTGCTCAATCATACAGTCTGATGGGACATTTCACCTTATTAAAAGAATATTTTAAAACATCACCACAATGTTCAGCCTTTGTTAAGACAACAAACCAACTAAAAGAACATTTTAAAACATCATCATAGTGTTCAGCCACTGACCCTGACAGGTCATCACACCTGTAAAAAGAACATTTTAAAACATCATCATAGTGTTTAGCCACTGACTGTGATGGAACATCACTCTTATACAAAGAACATTTTAAAACATCACCAACATTTTAAGGCACTGATTTTGATAGGACATCTTACCTCTTGTGTGCATAAAATTAGTTAACATTTTAGGACAAAGAAGTTCAGCATCCATTTCTCAAAAATCATTCTCTATCAACCTCAATCAAAAGAAATGGACCACAGCATATGATCAGCAAAACAGTACTTTCCTGATTGGAGTGCATGTCTTGGTTTGATTCTTAAATGTTCAATCAAGATTTCATGCCAGCATCTTGGTTTAGAAGACCACCATCATCCTTGTCCTCCAGAGAAATCATATCTGCAAACAATATGTAATACCCAAAAATACAAACCACAAATAATACTGTCCACCCCCACTCCCATACTTTTCAATTCCCATAACTTGTATAAAAATGAATTTCAGACGTAACATACACAAATAACAAGACCTAAAACACTGAACAAATAGATTATTCATACAGACAACAAGCTTTAGTTTACTACTCATACATGTTACAACTGAAACAACTTACTATCTTCAAAGCATGATATATCAACAGAACTGAATTCAATCCAAATGCCCTACATAAACTGATTTAACAAAGACTCATCAACCAATTAAATGCTATCACTCATACATTGTACAACTATCAATGACACAACCTACAATGCTCTGTGACAATTTTAACTGCAACAGCTTCAAACTCAAACTATGGGCATAGTAGTCAGTGGTAAACATCTGACTTACAACAGGAGGGTCATGGGTTCGATCCACCTAGAACTTCTGCCTGGTAAGAAAAGGATGGACATTTTTCCAATCTCCAAATGGTCAGCATATGGGCAGTCCTGACACTGCCTAACCCATCCTTTCATGTGTAAAAGCACGCAAAATGTCAAATACGCATGTAATATATAAAATCCTGTAAGCCATGTTAGTGTCTGGCTTATGGAAACATGAAAACACCCACCATGCATGCCCATCAAAAATAAGATAAATAATATCACACAATTACCCAGTTCAAAACACTATCTGTTGGATTTGGGAAATGGCTCCACCACCATCTCCAGGGGCCTGGAAGGGGGCGTTACCCATCTGAACAAGAAACCAAAGAATACTAAGATTACATCATCTGACACACACACTCCAATTCCACCCACCCCCCTCCCCAACCCCTTCCCTCCCCCAACCCTCCCTCCCACCTCCTCCCCCCCCAACCCCTTCCCTCCCTCCCCAACCCTTTCCTCCTCCCCCCAACCCTTCCCTCCCTCCCCAACCCTTTCCCCTCCCTCCCCAACCCCTTCCCTCCCTCCCACTCCCTTCCCAACACCTTTCCTCCATCCCTCCTGTCCATTTGTTTTCCTCTCCCCATTTCCACAGTCTAATAACCCCCATTCCTTCTTCTCCCCCCCTCCCCCCCCAAATTCAATGACCTATTCAAAACATCAGCTTCTGGAATATCAATCAGTTTCACACATTCTTCCATCAACACTTCTTTTGTGTGTCTTTTATAGCGTGCTGATTTTTCTCAGATGCATATACGCAGATTATTCACCCACACTGAGCAGGTGGTATGTTTTGGATCGTGTGCATGCTCCACACTTTCATGCTACATAAGGCCACCCAACAAACACTATCACTACAACATCTTTAACATGCATTTAAATGATATTCTGCATGTTAAACATACACAGAAGGTGGTTCAGGCGCTGGCAGGTCTGCATATAAGCAAAACCTGCCATCAACCATTTTAGTCCAAGAACTACATTCCTACAGTACAAGGACACAGCAGGGAAATGATCATCCAGCACAAAGGTCAAGTGATAACATCAAGGTCAAGTGATAATATCAAAGTTAAAGATAACATCAAGGTCGAGAGATAACATGAATTTACGTGATAATATCAAGGTCAAGCGATACCGAAGTGTCACCTCTGTCTCCAGCTTAAGTTTGCAAGACTCCACGATCTGTTCCCCCTGAAGCTTCGCTGTAAACTGAGAATCAACACATCAGTTAAATCAAACACACAATCAATACAACTTGTCCCATAATGGCCAGGTTGTATGGGAATGACAAAGTAACCTACACTTTTCAAGGGACCAACCTTATGAGGCTGGTGCCCATCTCCTGTATCTCTCTGCTTAACCTTCCCCAACCCTGTACAGGGCTGGGCAACCCCATTCACAGTAGGTGAACCGAAAATGTGTGTGCAAAGTTTTACCCGAGACTTGAACCTGTGCAGTCAGAATGGAAGGCAAGAGACTGGACCTCTGCCCCAAACAGGCCTCATGTAAACAATGCAGGTCTAATCAATCACCAATCAGAAAGTATAACATTTTGGACAGTCCTGTGTGCTCTAATATTACAATACTCACAGACTGAGCAGCTGGACCAAAAGTTCCATAATGTCATCATCATCTGCCTATTATGCTCATCTATGTAATCATAATCATGCTATGTCATCATATCATGCTGTCACCATAATTATGCTAAGACACTATGTAATCATAATCATGCTAGGTCATCAAATCATATGCTGTCACCATAAATATGCTAAGACATACTATGTAATCATAATATAGCTATAGTCATTATGATATGTTGTCACATAAATTATGCTAAGACATTATGTAAAAATAACAATCTCAACATTGGTGTCCCCATAATTATCCTAAGAATTAGTAAATCAATAACTGTATATATGTCCAATCATTAATGCTCACATTAATTATGCTAAGAAATGAATCATAATCAAAATGTCATATATCAACATTACCCAAATTACAAACATACTATGTAATATAATAAGTATGTATAAACTACCAAACAGCTAAGAATCTAATGAAATTAAAAATCACATTATCTTACATCTTATATTAGCAAAATCAGTAATATAACATGCTATGTCTATTTCTTCTTCACCATATTTGCTTCACAAGGCGATCAGCCAAATAAGTCATCCTGACATGCTGTCACCTAAAAATGTAAACCATGATCTAATCATGCCTATGTATCATCATCATGTGAAAATCACATCAACCACCTTCTAACTATCAGGTACACATCTGAACAATGTGCAAATAGAGGAGAACATAATCTAATCATGCAGCATCAACAGAAGTTGGGCAACCATACATTTGCAAGAACATCAGTAACTAAACACTAAGTAACTTGAAATAACAGCCAGTGTAACCTAGAACACATAATCAGAATACTACCTAACATGAAACAATGAATTGAGAACACCAGTAAACTAGCTAGTCACTATATACATTTAGAAAGTATTGAAATTGAGAACACCAGCAACTGGAGAAAAGTAACCAAAATTTTCTATAACTAAAAACAAGAATTTCAGAGCAAGTTAATGGTACCACAAATTATCACAATACAGTAATAGTCCAGATGACTCAAGCATGTTATATATGTATTCCACAATATTAATAACCAACACAATCTGTAAATTATGTTCCAGAAAAGAACATCCAAAATCAAAATGTTCAAATATAACATTACAAATACAACACACCTAATGAAATAATAGAAGTTGTAAAACTAAAACAGTAAAAGCAATGGAAATTAAAACTCACATTATTTAACTTTGATAGAAAATATCACTTATCAGTCAAATTAACATTATATTTTATTTCTTTTTACTTTTGCTTCACAAGGCGGATCGCCAAAAAGTCATCCTGACATTGCTGTCAGCTCTACCAAAGTGAAACCAGATCTATCATGCTCTATGTATACATGTGAAATCACATCAACCACCTTCTACTTCTAGGTACACATGCTGAACAATGGCAAAGTAGAGGAGAACAAAGCAATCTTGGAGGCAAAACAGAAGTTTGGACAACAGACATTTGAAGAAGAACAGAAACTACCATATGAAAAACACCAGTAACCTGGAGAACACCAGTAACCAGAACTACTAAGGAGAACAATGAATGAGCACCAGTAACCAGAATATCTACCTTAACTTGGAGAACAATGAATTGGAGAACACCAGTAACCTGGAGAACCATAACCAAATATCTACAAATGGAACATAATGGAGACACCAGTAACTGACACACTTGACAAACCATATGTGACCATGACTCGAGAACATAGTAATATGGAGAACAACAATAACTTGGAGAACAACCGTAAGCTGGACAACAACAGTCATTGAACAGTAAGTTGGAAAACTACCCAAACTTGAACAGTAACCTGGAAAACAAGGGTAACCTGGAGAAGAAGAGTAAACTGGAGAAGATAAGAGAAAAAAAATAAACTAGAGAAAAGAGAAACCTAGAGAACAAGAGTAAACTGGAGAAGAGTAATAACACAGAGAACAAGAGAAACTGGAGAACAAAGTAAACTGGAGAACAGCAGTAAGTTTGGAGAACAACAGTAAAGAGAAGAATAACATTGTTATTGCTATTTTTTTTGTTTACAGACCAGCTGTCTGTGCAGAGCCATATCATCAAGGCTATAACTGTTTCAAAACATACAGAGATACACAATACTTCAAACAGGGAAAAAAGAAAATTAAATACACATACCTAGATATATTCGTGCACATAATCTAAGGAGATGCCCCTAGCACTAAACATATACAAAAACAGGCTTCCTTATATCTCATTTCCCTAGATTCAAAAATGCACTTAATACATGCACTCAATTATCAATCCTAAAAGAAAGTGTAAGGCTTTATTGAACATATACAGGTGAATGGACCAGCAAGGCAAAAAATGATAGGAACAAATGACAGAAAGCAAAGAAGGCAGAAACAAAAAGAGTACAGAAAAGAGGAAATTTCTAGCGCAGAATTTCCAGGTGTGGATACTATTTATATTGAAAGTGCCCCCGAGAACAACAGTAACTTAGAGAACAACAGTACTATGGAGAACAACAGTAATGACAACAGTAATGTGGAGAATTACAGTAACCTGGAGAACAACAGACTTTGGATAATAGTAACCTGGAGAATAACAGTAACTTAGAGAACAACAGTAACCTAGAAAATAACTGTAACTTTGAGAACAACAGTAACTGTGAAATCAAACAGGTAAGCTAATGAATGACAGACTATGAAATGAAGCAAAAAAGGTAATTTTTTTTTTCATGAGTGAGAACTGAGATTAATGATGAACCCTTAACTTTCCTATTTCTACTTTTGTCAAGTGAACAATTCTGCCTAAATGTCAGCACATACTGCCATTTTTATTACTTTTTTCCTTTCTTCATTGTTGTTGGTTGTTATTTTTGTTTTGTTTGTTTTTTAAGGCGGAGAGGTGGTCTATCAAACTGTTCCCACATGAATTGAGTCACTCTCCCCTAATTTTAGCTATGCTTGAAGCTAGACCATCTCTCTGCTTTACGTTTTTATGTGTTTTCCGTAAGAGGCTTCCTTGATCTTCACTTTTTTTCCATTTTGATTCTTGTCTAATCTCTAGTCTAAGAACTCCTTGTTGTTGTCTTTTCCCCCTATCTTAAGTTCTTACTATTTGTATCATGGAACAAGTCTTTTTCCTTTTCTCTCTTTCTGGGTTTTGCCTCGCATATCATAATTCAAGGAAAATTCCTTGTACTTCTTTTTTAAAATTCAGACACTTCAGAAGAAGAATCAGTGTATTTGTGCACATGTGCCAACCACAACCACACACACACACACACACACATACATATATTCATACCCATGTCCACATAAACACACCCTCCCCCGTCCCATGCCCAGCAAAGCGAGAAACCATAATTATAGGATTTGAAAAAAAAAACAACAAGAACACACACTCACATAACTCACACAACACACACCATATGCACACACACAAATATTACATGACCCTTCAAAAACAAAAACAAAAAATTGCACATACACAAACCAGATACACAAAGGAAAAACTAAAACTAAAACAGAAAATGACATGGGAAGAAAGGCAAGAAAAATAATCCATCCCACACTAACACAGGCTGAATATACACACACAACATATACGCTTTCAATCCCATTCTACATACTCCACATCACAAAGTAAAGGGATTTACGTTATGGATCCAAACATCCCTCAGCTCACAACATGCACCATCGAGAAACATGTTCCATCCTCAGGAACGTAAGTCCTCCACACATTGCCATAATACAAAAAGTCATTCGTTCCAATGAACTTAAGTCCTCCACAAATCACCATAAACACAGGTCATTGTGATTGTTCCCAGGAACTTCAGGCCTTCACATACTGTCATAATACACATGGTCATTCGTTCCCAGGAACTTAAGTCCTCCACAGGGTCATTCGTTCACAGGAACAACAGGCCTTCACACACCGCCATAATACACAAGGTCATTCGTTCCCAGGAATTAGAGTTCTTCACACCACAACCATAAGGACCCCTGCCATCAGGAAATGTGGTCCCCTGGTCTGTCACTCCAGGAAAAGTAGTGCCCCATGACACCACAGATCCACTTAAAAAAAAATCACTGCAAATATATGATGGAGGAGTTTTCTTTGCCTTTGTCCAATGTATGTCTTTTCCATCATCTTCTGCATGCAGTCTTTTTCCAACCACCAAAACTGATCACGGAGCACATCAATTCAGCCTTCAAACAATACTTAGATGCATATCACACCACTTATGATGCACTGAAGATCACGATAGTTATGTTGTCACTTCACACATTTCACACAATCCACCAAGAAGCAGTGAAGATCACAATGTTGCTGCTGATGTCCCCCATACTTAATGATCCAAGGAAAACTGAAACTGCTTATGCTGAGCGCCCTTTTCCAACGAGCACGGTGAACAATTCCTGATGAAATAGTGAAGATCATGATGACAACTGTATGTGACTGCACGTTTCTGACACTGTTAACAGCACACAGTGTTGCAGGGTGAAGATCACAATGACACACTGTCACATTACCATACTGTAGGTGTTCCATGCTGCCAGTAGCCAGTCATGAACCACTGGAGATCCTTCTAGAAACAGGTTTGCAATCTACACAATATGGTCTTGTTTTTATTATTACTATTATTTTTTTGGCTCGTTCTTTTTTCTTTTCTGACATTTTTTTCGTCCTGTTTTTTTTTTTTTTTTTTTTTTTCAAAATCAGCACGGTCACACCCATTCCACACATATACACAAAACTGGTCCAGGAACTGTCATAGTCATGTATTTGTGGTTGTTACTGTGCTGCTTTCTGTTCTTGTATGGGCTACATTCTTCTCTTGCTAAAGGACAGAACGTTTCCTTTCCCCCCCCCCCCCCTTTTTTTTTCCCTTATTTTTCCTTTCCTCCCTCTCTCTTTCCACCTGACCTAGCAAAAACCTATAAATACAAACACTATGAAAGCAACAAAAGACTTTTCTTCCATATCCACCAGCTACTATTTCCAAATGGCCCACAACAGCCATGATCTGACCCAACAGCAAAGTGCTGCACACTCAAAATGTCATCACAGTCCTGATACATAGCCCACAAGACCAGCCTGAGGTTGAGGTCACTCTCCTACATGTGTGCTGCCACCTACAGAGTGCTGGACTCTTGGTGGACATCAGCACTAGACTGCTGCCATCACAAACCCAGCCTGAAGGCAGCGGCACTCCCATCTTGAGTGTGCTGCCACCTACAGTGTGCTGGGCTCTTGATGGTTGCTCGTCATGTCAGATCGAAGTCAAAATACTTCATTGTTCCCATCACAAAACCAGCCTGAAGATTGGAACACTTTCCTCTGACTGTGAGGCCACCTACAGTACCTTGGGCTCTTGGTGGACAGCACATTTTCCCATTATGCAACTAGTCTGAAAGTAGTCACACTTCCCCCAAGTGTGCTGCCGCCTATCGCCTATCGTGTGCCAGCTTTTAGTACATCATGTCACGTTATTGTCAAGATGAGCTGGGTGGGCCAGGTCCTAAGTGGGCACTGTTTACTGTGAAATTGCTATTTGTGAGTCTGGGGAACGCTTCGACAACAGGGACTGAAAACTTCCGGTCATTAGGGCGTCACTGCTTTCCTTTCATCTCGTTAACATTCTGACAAGTGTTATTTAACTATGGGACAAGTTTCAATGATGTTGGACTGAAAACCTATTGCCCTGCCCTGCCCAGATACTAGTTGTGCATCACACGTTTACTGAAGTCTATGGAAAACATTACAATAATGTGTAACAAAAGTTTGTAGTTCTGTAATCACAAACCACAATCTATTGGGAAAAGTTCCTAATTTGACAATTTTGCACTATGCAGTTCCATGCCCACAGTTTTCAAAAAAAAAAAAAAAAAAAAAAAAAATCAACACCACCACCCATGGTATCAGTACAACCTGTGTTATTGTTATTTTTGTTTAAAGCCCAGCCGACTGCATAGAGCCATATCAGGGCTATGACAGTTTCAAAACGTACACAATATTTCAACAGCAAAGAAAAAAAGTAAAAAAAAGTATACTTATAAATGCATTCATGCACACAGTCTAAGGAGATGCCCTGGCACTGACCACTCCGTCCAATTTATTGCACAGGGGATTTAAAAAACATACCTGAATACACATTTAAACGTAACTAAGGACACTAAAATTGCTTCCGCATATTTCACTTCCCTAGAGTCACAAATGAACTTTGTATAAGTACCCAATTATTAATCCTAACAGAAAGTATGTAAGACATTATCAAACACATACAGGTGAATGGACCAGCAAGGCAGAAAATGACAGGAAGAAAGGATAGAAATCAAAGGACGAAGAAAGAAACAAAGAGTGACAGAAAAGAGGAAATTTCTAGCACAGAATTTCCAGAAGGTGGGGATACTATTTATACTGAAAGAGCCCCCGGCATCCCCACGGAGGTACAACCTGTGTTAACAACTTACATAGACATTGCGTTCAGACAGGACAAATGCACACACACACACACACGCTCGCGCGCGCGCACACGCTTCATCATCAATAAGAAGACACTCGCACAAATACCACCAAAAAAAACCAAACAAAAAAACCCCCGCCCTCAAAAATCAACAACAACAAAAGCCCCAAAACAAAAGCAACACACACACACACACACACACACAACCACAACCACATCACACACATATCATATACTCCTGCACACACACACACACATGAAAGATGGTCAAACACATACCCACACACATACATGTATTCATAAACACATACACAACTCTCACACACACTAGAGAGATGGTCAAGTAATCAATCTTCACACATATGCGCATGCACAACACACACACACACAAATATACTTTAATATCAATAACTAAACACCCACGCAAATACCACACACACACACACACACACACACACACACACACACACACAATTATTTTGTTTTTTTCTTGTTTTTGTTTAAAACCCGGCTGACTGCCATATCAGGGCTATAAGTTTCAAAGCACATACAAAACTTCAACAGCAAAAAAAACCCCAAAACAACAACCACCACCAACCAAACACACACACATGCACACACACACACAGAGTGACACACACAACCACAAACACATTACACACACATACACTCCCGAACACACACACGCATGAAAGATGGTCAACACATACCCACACACATACATGTGTACATAAACACATACACAACACTCACTCACACACACACACACACACTAAAGAGATGGTCAAGTAATCCATCTTCAACATACGCGCATGGCACACACACACAAACACACTTTTATATCAATAACAAAACATCCACGCAAATATCAAACAATACCTGCCCTCAAAAAACAAAACAAAACACAATTTATTTTTTCTTGTTTAAAACCCAGCCGACTGTGTACAGCCATATCAGGGCTATAACCATTTCAAAGCACATACAAAACTTAAAACAAAGAAAAAAAAAAGTGCACATCAGTGCATTTGCGCACATTTGGTATCAACCTTTTTGGTATTAACCTCTCTCCAGTTCAGTTACCCACACACACTCTGTTTCAACTCTCTGAGGTGATGGGCAGAAATAATACAAATGATAATGATGATGATGATATCATCATCATCCGAATGAGAATAATACACTCATGATAATGATAACATCAATAATAATGATGTACAGACTCTCTCCCCCACAATCAGCTTAACACAAAGTCCACCAGAATCACACTGATATGAAAATCAACACATATACCCCTCACAGCTTCTGAAGGGCTGTCACACTCACAGGAAATACACACACACACACACTCTTTCATAACAAAACACTCATACAAATTCCAAAAAATACCGCCCTAAAAATGTTTTTATAAAACACACACACACAACCACAACACACTTTGCCCACTTTCATTGCTGTATCAATTTGTCATTATCACCAATTACCCCACCTTCTCAAAAAAAACAAAAAAACAACAAAAAAACCCAAAACAAAACACCAAACAAACAAAAAACAAAACAGATAAACAGAGTAAAACCTTCAGAAAAAAAATCATCCATTTATGACATACATGTACTAAACCAAGTAAATACAAAAAGAAAACAATAGAGATTGCTTACACAGACACATAAACTCTCTCTCCCCCCGCCCTCTCTGTGAACACTACAAAGTACAATAATATCAAAACAAAACAAAACAAAACAAAACTAAACTAAAAACTACACAGAATACCAATACTGGCACACACACACACCCACTTTAATATCAATAACAAGACACTCGCACAAATAAAAAACAACAACGCCCTAACCCCCCCCCCCCCCCCACAAAAAAAAAACAACAAAAAACCAAACAAACAAAAGAAAACACACACACACAACCACATTATGCACACACATACACTCCCACACACACACACACATGAAAGATGGTCAAACACATACCCACACACATACATGTACACATAAACACACATACATGTACACATAAACACACATACAACTCTCACTCAAACACACACTAAAGAGATGGTCAAGTAATCAATCTTTTCACACACACACACACACACACACACACACACACACACACACACACACACACACACACACAAATACACTTTACTATCAATAACAAAACACCCACACAAATACCAAACAATACGTGACCTCAAAAAAAACAAAACACACACACAATTGTTTTGTTTTTTTCTTTTGTTTAAAACCCAGCTGACTGCATACAGCCATATCAGGGCTACATCCGTTTCAAAGCACACACAAAACTTCAACTTTTTTGGTATTAACCTCTCTCCCGTTTGCCACACACACTTTGTTTCAACTCTCTGAGGTGATGGGAAGAAATGATATAAATGATGATGATGATGATCATATCATCGTCATCCCAATGAGAATAATATACTCATGATAATGATAATATCAATAATAATGATGTACAGACTCTCTCCCCCACAATCAGCTTAACACAAAGTCCACCAGAATCACATTGATATGAAAATCAACACATGTACCCTCACAGCTTCTGAAGGGCTGTCACACTCACACTCAAAGGAAACACACACACACACACACACAGAGACATGGTCTAATATCACTCATAGTGAACAGACGTTAAATCAAAGAACGAACGAACACAGAGACACACACACACACAGAGACACACACACACACACACTTTAAGAACAAAACACCCACACAAATACCAAAGTACCCGCCCTAAAATTTAAAAAAAAAAACCACACACATAACCACAACCACATCACACTTTGCCCACTTTCATCGCAGTATCAATTTGTCATTATCACCAATTACCCCACCCTCTCAAAAAAACAAAAAACAAAACAAAAAACAAACAAAAAAACAAACACACACACACAAATATCTTAGGAAAAAAAAAAAGTCATTCATTCATGACACACATGTACTAAAACAAATAAATACAAAAAGAAAACAAAAGAGAATGCTTACACACACACACACACACACGCGCGCACACACACTCTCTCTCTCTGTAAACACTACAATATTATCGAAATAAAATAAAACAAAACTAAACTAAAACCAACACAGAATACCAATACTGAACACACACACACAAAACGCACCAACTTTAATATCAGTAACAAGACACTCGCACAAACATGCCCTAAAAAAATAAACACACACACACACCCACATCCACATTATACACACACATACACTCCCGCACACACACACACATGAAAGATGGTCAAACACATACCCACACATATGATGATGATGATGGTAGTCCTTCGTTGCCGAAGATGACGATGAAATCCTGCAGCTCATCTGTGGACGCGCATGTGGCTGTGCAATCCGATCTTGGATGTACAATGTCTGTTGCAGTGGGGACACTGGAATGTCGTGGTTGGGGTGGTTGGATTATGTCTCCTCTCTCTTCTGATAGTCAGCTTCTCCCTGTAGTTGATATCGCTGTTTCTGCTGGCAAGATGGACGGCCCTGCGCCAGGCGTTCCTTTCGGTGGCAGTTCTTTCGAGTTCTTTGGGGGTAACCTGTGCAAACTGGAGGTTTGCCTTTATCGTGTCCTTGAAACGCTTTTTTGGCCTCCCGAGATTTCTTTTGCCACTTGTGAGTTCGCCGTACAGCAGTTGTTTGGGCATTCGGTGGTCTTCCATGCGGATGACATGGCCGACCCATCTCAGTTGGGCTTTGACAAGCAGGCTTTCTATGCTTTGTGAGCTTGATCGGTTGAGGACCTCAATGTTGGTGATGCGGTCTTGCCACCGGATGCCAAGTATGCTGCGGAGAGCCCTTTGGTGGAACTGCTCTAATTTGTTGATGTGCTTCCTGTAGAGTGTCCAAGTCTCCGAACCGTAGAGGAGGGAGGAGAGCACAACGGCATTGTACACTTTGATTTTTGTTGACAGCCGGACATTGTGCTGGTTTAGTACCTTGTTTTTCAGCCTACCGAGAGCCTGGCTGGCTTTGCTGATTCGTGAATCAATTTCCTGATCGATGGAGCCGTCTGCAGAGATGATACTTCCAAGGTATTTAAAGTTCTTGGTGTTCTTCAGACTGTTGCCATCGATGGTGATGTTTGGAGACAGTGGGTTAGTTTGTGGGGCAGACTGGTGAAGAACTTGTTTTCCCGATGCTTATTGTAAGTCCAAAGAGCTTTGAGGCTTCTGCGAAGTGATTGAGCATTGTTTGCAGGTCCGCTTCCGAGTGAGCATTCAAGGAGCAGTCATCGGCGAAGAGCGCCTCCTGAAGGAGTTTTGTGCTGGTTTTTGTCTTGGCTTGCAGGCGACGTAGATCAAAAAGGGAGCCATCCAGGCGGTACTTTAGGTATATTCCCTTGTCAAGATCCTTGCAGGCGTGGGAAAGCATGGCGGTGAAGAAGATATTGAAGAGGACTGGTGCCAGGACACAGCCTTGTTTGACGCCATTTGTAATTTCGAATTCGTCAGTCATGTTGCCACTTGCAAGAACTTGCCCACTCATGCCTGTGTGGAAGAGCTGGATGATCTTTAGGAATTTGGGAGGGCAGCCAATCCGTTCTAGGACAGTCCACAGGGCTTCTCTGTTGACCGTGTCGAAAGCCTTGGTAAGGTCAACAAAGACTGAGTAAAGAGGCCTATTCTGTTCTATGCACTTTTCTTGAATTTGTCTCATAGCAAAGATCATGTCCACAGTGCTTCTCCCTGGCCTAAAGCCACATTGAGCCTCTGGTAGGATCTGTTCTGAGATGGTTATCAGTCAAAGGAAACACACACACACACATATACATAAAGTGATAAACACACACAATTCTCACTCACACGCACACTAAAGAGATGGTCAAGTTATCAATCTTCACACACACACACACACACACACACACTTTAATAGCAATAACAAAACACTCGCACATATATACCAAACAATACGTGCCCTAAAAAAGAACAAAAACAAACCAAAAAAACTCGGACACAATTGCTTTGTGTTTTTATTGTTTTTGTCTAAAACCCAGCTGACTGCATAGAGCCATATCAGGGCTATAATCGTTTCAAACACACACAAAACTTCAACAACACAAAAAAAAAAAAAAAAAAAAAAAAAAAAAAAAAAGTCAGTACACATATCAATGCATTCCCCACATAATCTAAGGAGATACCCCTGGCGTTGACCATTCCATCCAATTTATTGCACAGGGGACTTAAAAAACACAACTTAATACAAATTTAAACATTCAGAAGGACACAAAAACATATATAAAAATGAGCATAAATTACCTAAAATTGCTTCCGCATATCTCACTTCCCTAGAGCCAAAAATACACTTAATACATGTACCCTATTACCAATCCAAAGAGAAAATATGTAAGACTTTATTGAACACATACAGATGAATGGACCAGCAAGGCAGAAAATGATAGGAAGAAAGGACAGAAAGCAAAGGATGAAGAAACAATCAAAGAGAGTGACAGAAAAGAGGAAATTTCTAGCACAGAATTTCAGAAGGTGGGGATACTATTTATACTGGTGAAAGAGCCCCCAGCATCCCACAGGGGAACACACACAATGACACACATATTCATGCACATATATATTTATGCACACACACACACACATACACACTTTAATATCAATAACAAAACATTCGCACAAATACCAAACAATACCCACCCACCCACCCTCCAAAAAAAAAAAAAAATTACCCACACCCACATACATATATATATATATATATATATAATATATACCCACACAGATACCCATACCCCCCCCCCCCTAAACAAAACAAAACACAATACTAAAGACATGGTCAAATCATCAATCTTCATACACCAAAAAAAGCAAACAAACAAAAATCTTCACTTTGATATCAGCACAAAATGTTTCCCCCATAACTTTTACAGTAAACACAAGCAGATCTAGTAGTCTGGTCAATCAAATCTCTGTACTGATCCAATGTTTCCCCCACAATTTTTAAAGTACACACAAGCAGGATCTGATCTGGTCAAACAAATCTTTATGCTGATCCAACACTGACACCAGCAGTTACATTCTATCTTTAAATAGCCATGACATTTTGGTGTGGGGGGTAGGGGAAGGAACAAAACTGATGTCACCATTCTGTCATCAAAGCAAAGAGTCCATCAACAGCTCTTCTCTTTCAAACAGAACTGCTGGTGCTACTGCAGTAAACAGTTTTCTATCAAGCTCTGAATTTCATAAAGAAAAAACAAAAGTCTGTAAAGATCCATCAATAAACCCTGAGATCCCAGAAAAATACTGTTTGAACACTTGCTTGAAAAAATAACAACTACAGGTGGGATGAAAATTTGATAACTAAACAAATTTTGTTAAGTTAAAAAAAAAATCAAAATGTAAGTACACTGCATTTTTTCATATGATTAAAAGAAAAGAAAAGATCCATTGTAATTTTTCTTGTGCAGGTAATGAAGTATTTTGAATCGGAATCCTAACCACAAAAAAGTGGTTGTGGTCTAAAACTAAGAGGCATTCATTGATTCAACTATTTTACATTCAACTGCTGTCTTTAACCCTTTGACTCCTGCACCCTATCCACCAACTGTAAAAACTTGGCCCTCTGATTCCCTCACACCTGCAGGAAGCTGGTGGATAGGGTGAGACAGTCAAAGGGCCAAAGTTTTGCTTTGCTAGCATGGTTGACAGAGCAAGATGCTGCTGGACATGCTGTGGGAGTCAAAGGGTTAAACTGGCCAAAGACAGGTGTGTGATCTAACTCTATACAGCCTACAGCTTTCTGTCAGCTGTCCCTGAACATACAAGGTGTAAAGATGCATCCATAAATAGCCGAGAAAACAGACATGTTTTGACACACACAGTCTTCACTTATCAATCTCACACTTGCATATCTCATCTCAGTTTGGTATTAACCTCTATCCAGTTCCCCACAAACACACTGTTTCAACTCTCTGAGGAAAACATGGGGAAAGTTGATACAAATAATGGTAATGATTATCATCATCAATATCATCATCATCATCATCATAACAATGAGAATAACATACTGATGATAATGACAATATCAATAATGATATACAGACAATAATGATATCAATATCAATAATAATGATATACAGACTCTCTCCCCCACAATCAGGTTAACACAAAGTCCATCAGAATCCCCCTGAAATGAAAATCAACACATATATCCCTCACAGCCTCTGAAGGGCTGTCATAATCATAGGAAACGCACAGACACACTCACACTTTAAGAACAAAACACACAAATACCAAAAATGTGCCCCCCACCCTAAAAAAAAATTAAAACATACACACACAACCACAAACACATCCCACACACACACGTGTGCAAACACACACACTCACTTTGCCCACTTTCATCTCAGTATCAATTTGTTGTTATCACCAATAACCCCACCCTCTCAAAAAAAAACAGAAAAAAACCAAAAAAAAAAAAACCAACAACAAACCCCCCCCCCCCCCCACCAAAAAACAACAAACAAAAAAATAAAATGACACACACAAAGTAGTCTCTTTAGAAAGAAAAGAATAAAAAGTCATACATTCACAAGATATATACACTGAAACAAACAAATACAAAAAGAAAACAAAAGAGAATGCTTACACAATCACACACACCCACTCTCTCTCTGTGTAAACACTACAATATTATCAAAACAAAACAAAAGAAAAAAATTACACAGAATACCAATAATGAAACACACACACACACTGCACAATTTGGCCCGTTTTCCTCTTAGAATCAATTTTTGTCACCATCTCCAAATACATCCTTCAACAAAATTCCTCTCCATCTGGTGTATAAAAAAAAAAAGGGGGGGGGGAGGGAGAGAGAATGGCACAATTATCTCCCTTTCTCATTACACGTAAATGCTTTCCTATGACAGTTTTTGACATGACAAGGATCAATTCCGAAAGACCACCTCCACTTAATCATCCCGCATCCACATATTCTACAATCAGCAAGTGACATCACTACAAAGTCTGGTCAATCTAGCCAACAATGTACTCTTGGTGCCTTTATTCTTCTGCAGTTTGTTTTTAATGTAAATAAATATCTTGAAATCATCATGTTTTATTGTATTACTGTTTTTGCTGACACCCAAAACAATGCTTTACTAACCACACCTACTTCAATTCACTATATCTCATTTAGTTTCATGACTTCAAAAGGAAAAATCTTGGTCATCAGAATTTTAATCAATAGCTACAGTTTATCAGAAATTTACATGTTCTCTGATTGCAAATTGAATGTCAGGCTTCTTCATCACACAGTTCCCTACTTTTATATACTTATATGGTTTTATTGCACCCAACTCTTTACTTTTACGAATGAATAAGAGGTCTCCATTTAGAACACATGTTTCCTACTTAATTCCAAAATTTTAAGCAAGCAATCTGAAATTTGATGAGTATGTGACAAAGATAGTATTAAGAATATTCATGATGAGGACAAGGAACAGAATCAAAACGGAAATAGCAGAAGAGCAATATGGATTTACTGAAGGGAAAGGAACTATTTACACCATATACATCATAAGAATGAAATTTATGACATAGGAAAAATCCCTAAAGATAGGTCAAATTCAATTTTCATTGCACTTCCAAAGAAAGTAGGCCCTATAGTATAGAATATGAGTTTCATCATACAATCAGCTTGATAAGCCATGCGACAAAGGTTCTATTAAGAAAAATGATAAGAACAAGGAACAAAATCAACACAGAAATAGCAGAAGAACAATGCTGCAGGAAAATGAACTATTAATGTCAAATACATCTTAAGAATTCTCATAGAAAGATCAACTGAATTGAAGAAGGACTTATTTTATGTTTTGCTGATTATATTAATGCTTTTGGTCAGATAAGACACGAAGAACCGATCAGCTCACTAGAAAGGCTCAATGCTGATGGAAAAGATCTAAGAATGATAAGGACTATGTATTGGGAACAAACAGTAGCAATGACAATAGAAAACGATATAAGCTCTTTCCAAAATATCAAAAGAGAGGTTCGGTAGGCATATGTTGTATCACCAGATTTGTTTTCACTTTACAGTGAAACCATCACCAAAAACCGAAAAGCATGTCCTGGGATAAAGGTTGGAGGAAAAATGTTAATCTTCATTATGCAGTTGGCACTATCCTTATTACAGAAAATGAAAAAGACCTACAAAATCTCGTGACTGTAATAGAAATAGAAAGCAGAAATAAAGGGCTGGAGCTAAATACCAAGAAGACTAAGTCATGATAATCAGTAAAAATAAAAAAACAAAAATCAAAAAAAGTCGTGATTCATTTCACCAGATGGCAGATGCACATTAGAAATAGTCAGCATAATCGGCCAAGCTACAACAGCATTCAAGAAGATAAAAGCGTTCTAATCAACAAATGCCTATCAATTAACATCAGGAAGGGAGTTCTTCAGTGTTAGATAGAATAGATACTGTTCTAACGGTTGCAAAACTTGGGTAGTCAGCACACTAAAAAAAGTGACTAAGTCAGAATAAGATTGAGACAGCTGAAATGTGGTTTCTAAGAAGAATGTTAAGAGGTCCATGAACAGCAAAGAAATCTTAGTATCATTCAAAACAAAAAACATGTAGATATCTCCTAGCCAGGCAGAAAGTGATAGACAAAATTTCTACCACAGAATTTCCAAACATACTTTAAGAGCTCCTGGCATCCCCATGGGGGTATCCCCTAAATGCACAAATCTGAATATGACCACAAAAAATACATCTATTATCCTCTAACTAAGTGCAGAAATCAGAATATGACAACAGAAAGATCATGAGTTATCCTCTACATGCAGAAATCTGAATATGACCATGCACAGTACATGTAGTTATCCCCTCAAAGCAGACCAAAGTACATGTAGTTATCCCCTAGATGCAGAAATCAGAATGTGGCCACAGAAAGTTCATGTAGTTATCCCCTAAATGCAGAAATCAGAATGTGGCCACAGAAAGTTAATGTAGTTATCCCCTAAATGCAGAAATCAGAATGTGGCCACAGAAAGTTCATGTAGTTATCCCCTAAATGCAGAAATCAGAATATGGCTACAGAAAGTTCATGTAGTTATCCCCTAAATGCAGAAATCTGAATATAACCACAGAAAGTTCATGTAGGTATCCCCTAAATGCAGAAATCTGAATATAACCACAGAAAGTTCATGTAGGTATCCCCTAAGGCTAAATGCAGAAAACTGAATATAACCACAGAAAGTTCATGTAGTTATCCCCTAATTGCAGAAATCAGAATATGACCACAGGAAGTATATGTAGTTATCCCCTAAATGCAGAAAACGGAATATAACCACAGGAAGTAGGCCTATAATATGTAGTTATCCCCTAAATGCAGAAAACTGAATATGACCACAGGAAGTATATGTACTTATCCCCTTTGTTATTGTTATTTTTGTTTAAAGCCCAGCTGTGCAGAGCCATGTCAGGAGTAGAACCATTTCAAAACATAACTTCAACAGGGAATTTTCAGCACAGAATTTCCAGAAGATAAGGATACTATTTATACTGAAAGAGCCCCCGGCATCACAAACCCAAGGTACATGCAGTTATTTCCTAAATGCAGAAATCTGAATATAACCACAAAAAGTACATGTACGAATCCTTTAAAAGCAGAACTCTCAGTATCAACTATCATCACAGAAAAGACAAGCTTTTTTTTTAATCCCTAAATGCAAAAATGTATTTTCACACACACACAAAAATACATGTACTTATCCACTTAATGCAGAAATTCAATCATTATCAAAAAAAAAAAAAAAAAAAAAAAAAAATCACACACAAAAACAAAACAAAACCAAAAATCCCAAAACAAAACAAAAAAGCATATAGTGATATACTCATCCCCTAAATGCAGAATTCTGAATATCATCACTGAAAATACAAGCATGTATCCACTAAAGCAGAAATATGAGTATTATTACAGAAAACACGAGTACTCATCCCCTAAATCTGTATATCATCATAGAACCAGTTACCATGGTGTAGTGATTAATGCAACAGACTACCGACTGGAAGGGTGAGGGTTCGAATCCCCATCAGTCCCTTCAAAAAATCATTGTGGGATTTTTCAGCTCTAACCAGCTCCTACGCAGAGTTGAGTGTGCTATGGGCTTATTGGGAAGACTGGGACCACACTGAAGTCTCATCCACTTCATGGATGCATCATTGAGAGTGTTGCTCAAATCCTCTGACCAGCACCGCAGGTGTCTGTATCTTTTGGGTCTGGTTGATGCCAGGGTATTTTATGATAGCAAGCACAGAGTACAGCCCTGTCACACAAATCTCAATCCCAGATGGAACTCCATAGCATCATGATTATCATCCTCATCAACATCATCATTGCATTATTAAAAAAAAATGGTAGCGTAGAAAATGGGGCAGAAAAAATATCATCATAGAAAATCCAAGGATCTTCCTTCAAGACCTGAACCTGGATAATAAGGGCAAACTGTCAAGCACATAATCCAGTAATTACTTCCTAAATATAATCTCACTCTGTATTAGCTCAAATATAATTAAATTGTAAAAAATACAAAAAAGCTTTAATTCAATAAAGAATGAACAAATACATAACACACTGCATATAAGTTTTATAACAAAGAACAAGACAAAACACACAGTACTTTTGTTTTTATACAAACGACTTTTTTTTATCATTTCTATATTTTTGTTACTCATCTGGGTGGGGTCCATCAATGAAGCCAGTCCACCATCACTCTTCGGGTTGAATCGTCTGTCTGAAAGTGAAACAGGAAAAATGTAACTGTCAGATCTAAAACAAATGGTCTCCAAATCACAAATGGTTAAGAAACAAGTTATTTCCACCTTTGAACACTGAAAAACCAATCACCACCTATTTCATAACACTTTAGTTTAAAGATAAATTTGTTAACTGATGCGCAAGTGACTTCAAGAAATACATCTCTCTGAAAACGGAAACCAATCACTGCCTATTTCATAATACTTTAAAGTTCAATTGACTAATGCACACTTAATTAAAGGAATGCATCTCTGAAAACTGAAAAACCAATCATAACACTTTAAAGCTAAATTTGTACACAAATGCGCAAATTACCTCAAGGAATGCGTCTCCGAAAAACAACCACTGCCTATTTAATAACACTAAAGTTAAATTTGTACACTAATGCGCAGCTTACTTCAAGAAATATCTCTCTGAAAACGGAAAACCAACCACTGCCTATTTGTTGAAACTTTACAGTGAAATTTGTACGCTAATGCGCAACTTATTTCAAAGAATGCGTCTGTACCATACTCTGCCATGTACACACGCATGTACACAGCGATTTATGAAGGTCTTACTCTTAGTCATCTTGGGCAAAGAAAGACCTTTCTATTGATATATCTTTTCTATCGGTTCAGCCATTCCAAAGTCATGGTGCTTTTCGCGAAGAAACAGCACACATGTGGTCACAGTTTTAGCTATGTAATCCATTGAAGGAAAACGTTAATTTAATTTTTAAAAAATCGTAACTTTTGTCACAGACAACCTATCATAGAACTTTTCATACTATTTTAAAGTTCCTTTTTTGCTCTTTTCGGTGATGGTAATTACATACTGAATAGAAATACCTGAAAATTTTTGGAACTATCTAATTATTCTATGTACCTATCTGATTTACATTCTGATTCTGAAACTGATGTTAGATCTACAAACACTACGACTAGTACGAGCTGTTTTCATGAGTCAAACTTCCTACACAGACTATTGTTATTTTTGTTTAAAGCCCAGCCGACTGCGTAGAGCCATCAGGGCTATAACCGTTTCAAATCCTTTACAGACTGTTGGGAACAATGCATCATCAACTTGCGATTCGCCATGATATTCGATTGTGCAAGTTGTTCTCCATTTGTTGACCCGAGCGTGGGGCCTTTCGAAAGGAACGGTAAGTTGACAGAATGGACATAGTACACGCTACCGTTAAATTATACAACAATACACTCAAATCTACGTACCCAACACTGAAGACATTGCAAGCACTTGGCAGTCGCAAGAATTACTCTGGAAATTGCTTGCAAACCTTCGGTCATTGGCTTACAGTCGACAGACATGACCGCCGCCAGCTGGCGTTTTAGATTGTCACGTGGTTACAAGCGCGGAAAGCCATGATCAAGACATTAAAAAATTGTCTCATTTTTGAGTCAAGAGAAAATCGAGTACGTTGTCGCAACAGGATATCTAGAGAGAAAAAGAGCACCAGGCAGACCTAAGAAGAAAACAGTAGTTTTTGCAGAGTGGATGAGGACACAAAAGGTAGGAGATATACTTGCAGCGACAAAAACAAGAAAAAAAATCATATGGAGGGTCATGATTGCCAACGCCATGAGGCATATAGCACATCATGGATGATGATGATGATGATGATGATCCAATCCAAAGTCAGGACATTTTATGTATTTCGCTTGACAGTCAGGACATTTGACATTTTATTTAGCAGTCAGGACGTTTGACATTTCACTTAACAGGACATTTGACATTTTATTTAAGTCAGGACATTTTATTTAAGTCAGGACATTTTACTTAACACACACACACACACACACACACACACACACACACACACACACACACACACACACACAGACACACAGACACACACTCTCTCTCTCTCTCACATGCACGTGCGCACATGTACTCACAGACATGCATGCACAGCCACACTCTGCAAATCCCATGGATTGATTTGAATCATTATCCCCTTTTCTTTATAGAATTCTGGACTCGGTTTGTACCCACACCTTTCCCCTACCCACAACCATCCTGCTTCTTTACC
>JAPXFY010000024.1:60049497-60056997 GCA_030674185.1 Monoplex corrugatus
ATAAATAATAAAATAATCCAAAACAAGTGTGACTGTCCGCGTTCAAGCAAACAGGAACCAGAAAAAAAAAAACACGAAAAAAAAAAGAAAAAGAATAAGAACGCGTATCTAATACTACTCTTGTCTTGTCTTGTTGTATCAAATACGCGTTCTTATTCTTTCTGAAACCCAAAGCGCTTAACAATAGCGAAAACAAACATAATAACTGAACGCAGCAGATCACATAGTGTTTCGTCATCATCATTGCCCTACAGCATGGCGTTGGCGATTATGGCCCTCCATACAAATCTGTCCCTTGTCGCTGCAAGTACATCTCCCACCCTCTCTGTCCTCAGCCACTCTGTAAGTCCGTCCAGTATTTTCTCCCTGAGTCTACCTGGTGCTCTCTTTTTCTCCAGCTTTCCTGTTGTTACCAGATACTCTAATTTCTCTTCCCTCATAAATGTCCTAAACGAGACAATCTTGAAGGAGGCAGACATAAGAAGATCATTGATAAGGAAGATTAGGAAAAGATAGGCAACATTTATAGGCCATTTTATGAGAAAAGGGAATTAGAGCACCTGGTCACATCAGGAAAACTGGAGGGAAAGAGAGCACCAGGTAGACCCAAGGAAAAAATATTCGATGGACTTGCAGAGTGGCTGAGGACAAAGAGGGTAAAAGATATTCGTGCGGCGACAAGGGATAGATTAGTATGGAGGGCCATGATCGCCAACCCCATGTAGCATGGCACTTGATGATGATGAAGATGATGATGTACCATCGGTGTGGAACACGGTGCCAGCTGATATGAGGGACTGCCCACCATTTTGCACTTGACGTCACAGTTAAAGACATCACCTGTTAACCCAGGCCTTCCATTACTGATATCCTAATTGCTCGTCCACCAATATGCACTTCCACTTCTTTTTTTGTTTGTTAACATTTTGGCCACCGCATCCTGTCCTCTAGCATCCTGTATTGTCAACCACGCTAGCAAACCAAAAAACATAACCCTTTGACTCCCTTGTCCTATCCACCAGCTTCTTGCAGGAAGCTGGTGGATAGGGTGAGGGAGTCAAAGGGTTATTTTTTTTGCATTTGGAGGATAGGGTGCGGGAGTCAAAGGTTAGTTTTTGCATTTGGAGGATAGGGTGCGGGAGTCAAAGGGTTAAGTTTTTGCAGTTGGAGGATGGAGGCAGCCGAGATATAGTTTCTAAGAAGAATGTTGAGAGTTCCGTGGACAGCAAAGATAACAAACGAGACAATCTTGATGGAGGCAGACACAAGAAGATCATTGGTAAGGAAGATTAAGAAAAGACAGGCAACATTTATTGGCCACTTTATGAGGAAAGGGGAATTGGAGCACCTGGTCACAACAGGAAAAGCTGGATGGAAAGAGAGCACCAGGTAGACCCAGGGAAAAAATACTGGACGGACTTGCAGAGTGGCTGAAGACAGAGAGGGTGGAAGATGTGCTTGAGGTAACAAGGGAAAGAAACACATGGAGGGCCATGATCGCCAACGCCATGTGGCAAGGCACTTGATGGTGATGATGATGAGTATATATACATTTGTGCACGTACGTTTTAGTGTGTGCATTCAGGCGTTCTTTCTGTTCATGTGTGTATTATATTGTGTTTTGTGAAATGTGTTATGTACAGTGAGTCCAAAAGGGTCAGGGGGATAGCACAACGCAAGATTGATTTATTACTGTATTATTATTACCTCAGATAACCTGATTTTTCTTGGAGTTATTTTAACAAAACCATGTCACGTGGGTTGGTTTCCCTGAGCAGTCTGTAGCCACACGCAGAAATGACTTGACCTATTGAACCAGTCAGTGCCTTGCTCAATTCTCTTCTCGCTCTCATCTCCCCATATCCTCACTTCCCCCCATCCACTTCCCCCACCTCATCAATACCTGTCACCTCACTTTTTTCCCCCCATCCCACACGTCAGTGCTTTTTTGTCACCCCCTCCTCCCTCCCCAGAACCTCCTACCCTCCCTTCCAGTCTGCTTGCATCAGCAGATCGTTTTTGTTCCGTCAGGGAGATAAGGGGAGGGAATAGAGAAGGGGGACTATTTCAGTCGCTATCTGTACACTAAGCAAAGCCAGAGCAAGGGATGAGGCAGCCGAGATGTGGTTTCTATGAAGAATGTTGAGAGTTCAATGGACAGCAAATACAGCAAACGAGACAGTCTTGATGGAGCAGACACAAGAAGATCATTGATAAGGAAGATTAGGAAAGGACAGGCAACATTTAAGGCCATTTTATGAGGAAGGGGATTTGGAGCACCTGGTCACAACAGGAAAGCTGGATGGAAAGAGAGCACCAGGTAGACCCAGGGATAAAAGTGGCTGAAGACAAAGAGGGTGGAAGAGGCGCTTGAGGCAACAAAGGATAGAAACAGATGGAAGGCCATGATCACCAACGCCATGTGGCAAGGCATTTGATGAGATGATGATGACGATGATGATGATGATGACGACGACGTACGAGACGACACGAGCGACGACGACGATGATGATGACGATGACGACGCGTATGATGATGATGATGACGATGATGATGATATGATCTAGTTGTTTTTTTCAGGCTTTTCCCCAGTTTTTTTTTCTTTCTTTTTCCCCTCCATTCTTCATTCTCACACCACTCCCAGCTGTCCTGTCTGTCTGGTAAGAAAAAGAAGCAAAGTAGAAATGATGTAGATTGTTGACTCCTTGTTGGTGTACATGTATGTTTTGTCTGTGTGATCTCTCTGTCTCTCTCCTCTGTGCAAAGGTGTGTGTGCGTGCGCGAGCGTGTGTACGTATAGATTTGTTCAACTCCGAAATGAATACCTTATTGTGGTATAGGCTGTGTATTCGTCTAAGTGGAGCAGAAAGGGGGTGGGAAGTTGTGATGAAAGTTTCATGTGACTGTTTTGAAAAGATAAGCACGTCTGTTTGATTTGATGGATGACAGATCTGCGGAACTTTCAGGCCATGGTATTTCGACAGTCCGATGTGGTAAGGTGCAACGGCAGAGTGATGACATCATACGATGTTAAGAGTATCCTGCAGACTCTGCCAGGATCTATTGCTTTCCTGCAGAGCTACTGGAGAAGAGTGGCAGAATGGTTCAGACATTCGCCTGCTGGTAACTAAATTCGAGGTTCCAGGGTTCGCTCCCCGTAGAGGCCTCGACTTTTCTCCTCAGTTTGACTGGAATACCGAACTGAACGTCTAGTCCTTCGGAAAGGGACGAAAAACGAGTCGGACCCGTGTGCCTTCTGGCTCTGCACGCTAAAGATCCCACGGCAGTTGAAAATTGTGAAGAGCAGGGCATTGCCCGGCTGCCTTGGTTAAAAAACATTGGAGAGATAGGTTGACTTTCCAGGTCCCATCCCTTGAAGACCAGTTAGCTTTCTTGCCTTTCTGAAATCTTGATTTGAAAAAAAGTGAATATGAATATGAATTTGAAGCGAGGGAGAGAGGCTGGACGCCGCCCTCGTGGTGCTGGCCCCGGGAAAAGTTGAGGTCTCTGCCACCTCACTCCCCTTTGACCCTAGAGTTATGCAATTATCTAAATAGGATCTCAGGGCCTGGCCAGCTCATGGGTTTATGTGCAAGCTTAAGGCTTGTGCCGTATCATTCTAGATCTTCTCCATCACAGGGCACCTATGACGTTAGTGTATATGGAATTCATTCTGAGCGCGGAGACGTCATCTTGAGAAACTGAAACTGAAACTGAAACTGCACAGAGCATAATGATGTCGATTATTTCATTTTTCATCTGTCAGATTCCTGTAAATGTTATGAAAATAAAATAAACGACGAATGCCGAGACTGTCCCACACCACAACAGAGTCCTGGATACAGCAGTTGTGCTTCCTGATGGTTGGTTACATCAGTGGATTGGTCATTGTCCACCAGTGACATATGTCAAACCATATTTGGGCTGATACTTGTCATTACATATGTTGTGTGCCAATTCGTGTGTAGATATAATAATTACACACACACATACACGCACACATATCCACGCACACAGACACAGACACAGACACACACACTTACACACATAGAGACTCTCACACAGACAGACACACACACACCACACACACACACACACACACACACACACACACACACACACACGAACGCACGCACGCACCACACACACAACAAGCACACTCCCATTACAAATTAGAGAGAAATAGAAAACCTGAGCAAAATACATACACATCACCAGTCATCCTGACATTTCCAGATCTGTATTGTGCATTGTTGAAACTGTTCATACAGTGTTTGTCTTGTAAAGCTTTTCCTTTTACTTCAGACTATATTCTACTATAGTGTAGAGGTTCAGGGGTGCGCTGTGTACTGGAAGACTTCTATCAGTCTGGCCAGATGTTTACTTTTTCAGACTCCCTGTACAAGGTCAAAGATAGCCCAGCAATCAGCTGTAGCATTATAGAAAAGTGAAGTGTAGAAGTGCCTATCAGTTTACATCAGGAAGAGAGATCTTGAATGTTATACAGAACCGATAATGTTATACGGCTGAGAGGAGTGGACAGTCAACAAGCAAAGCCAGAGCAAGATTGAAGCAGCCGAAATGTGGTTTCTAAGAAGAATGTTGAGAATTCCATGGACAGCAAAGAAAACAAACGAGACAGTCTTGATGGAGGCAGACAGAGAAGATAATTGATAAGGAAGGTTAGGAAAAGACAGGCAACACTTATAGACCATTTTATGAGGAAAGGAGTATTAGAGCACCTGGTCACAAAAGGAAAGGTGGAGGGAAAGAGAGCACCAGGTAGACACAGGGAAAAAACATTGGACGGACTTGCAGGGTGGCTGAGGACAGAGAGGGTGGAAGATGTGCTTGCAGCAACAAGGGACAGATTCATATGGAGGGCCATGATCGCCAACACCATGCGGCAGGACACATAATGATGATGATGAAGTGGTAGAGACACGAGTATTCTACTCATGCTTCGGTTTTTTTTAGGGTGGATCCCATTCCTTTTGCCTGACTGTTTTTATTTTCATACCAACCCCAGGAATAGGGTCAGGTACCCATTTACAGCTGGGTGGGTTGGATGTCACATGCAGAAAATGAAAAATTGAAAATGGTTCTAATCTAGTTTTGAATAATATGTTGGTTCTTTGAAAAGGGGGCTTTCCTGACACTCTGAGATTCTTTGTGGAAAAATGTCAGGAGATCTGAAGAGCAAATTGCACAAATTGACATAAGCTAGACCAGTGCTTCTATCTTTTTCTCTCTCCCCAATTTCTGTTTCCTTTAATACACTATCGATCTACCACTTCATATACCCTTACAGGACTCCTTAAAGCTCTAGCATCATTATCATGTGCCCTGCCGCATGGCGTTGGCGATCATGGCCCTCCATATGCATCTATCCCTTGTCGCCACAAGCACATCTTCCACCCTCTTTGTCCTCAGCCACCCTGCAAGTCCCTTCAGTATTCAAACTTTTGGTCTACCTGGTGTTCGCTTTCCCTACAGCTTTCCTGTTGTGACCAGGTGCTCTAATTCCCCTTTCTTCATAAAACGGCCTATTAATGTTGCTTGTATTTTCCTTATCAATGATCTTCTTGTGTCTGCCCCCATCAATACTGTCTTGGTTTTTGGTTGTGTGTGTGTGTGTGTGTGTGTGTGTGTGTGTGTGGTGTGTGTGTGGTGTGTGTGTGTGTGTGTGTGTGTGTGTGTGTGTGTGTGTGTGTGTTGTTGTGTTTGTTTTTGTTTTTTTGCTGTCCATGGAACTCTCAACATTCTTCCTAGAAACCACATTTCGGCTGCCTCAATCTTGTTCTGGTTTCGCGTGTTGACTGTCCACGCCTCACAACCGTATAACATTATCGGTTCTATATAACGTTCAAGAACTCTCTTCCTGACGTTAATTGATAGAGAGCTCCAGCATATCGTCAGTTTACTATCTATTGCTGTGGCCATCCCGTAGGCCATTGATCATGCCTGGACGGTGAGTGAAACAGCATTGTGTAACAAGTACAGTATCAGTATGGTCTTCCTCTCCCTTCTTTCTGTCCCTATCGATCAGGTTCACATCAGACACTAGTTGACAAGTTTACACGATCTATGGTCAATGTGCATCTCTCCGTACGTGAAAAAAATCAGCCAAAGAAAGAAGCCGAGTGGGTTGTGGCAAAAAACAAGAAATCCCCTCATGCAAAAACAGCAAACGGCACAACCTTCAGACAGGTTGATAAGTTTAAATATCTGGGAACGACCATCTCACCAGACGGCAGATGCACATCAGAAATAGCCAGCAGAATCGGCCAAGCCAAAACAGCATTCAAGAAGATGAAAGGCATTCTTACCAACAAATGCCTATCAATTAACATCAGGAAGAGAGTTCTTGAATGTTATATAGAACCAATACTGTTGTACGATTGCGAGACGTGGACAGTCAACAAACAAAGCCAGAACAGGATTGAGCAGCCGAGATGTGGTTTCTAAGAAGAATGTTGAGAGTTCCATGGACAGCAAAGAAAACAATCGAGACAGCCTTGATGGAGGCAGACACAAGAAGATCATTGATAAGGAAGATTAGGAAAAAACAGGCAACATTTATAGGCCATTTTATGAGGAAAGGGGAATTGGAGCACCTGGTCACATCAGGAAAGGTGGAGGGAAAGAGAGCGCCAGGTAGACCCAGGGAAAAAATATGGGACAGACTTGCAGGTGGCTGAGGACGGATAGGGTGGAAGAGGTGCTTGCGGCAGCAAGGGACAGATGCATATGGAGGGCCATGATCGCCAATACCATGCGGCAGGGCACTTGATGATGATGGTGGGTTGTGGCAGCACCATTAGGAAATATGTGCCACCGTTGATGTTTTTACTTCTTCTGTTCCAGTTCGATTGCTAGTTAGTACAGTGAACCACTGCGCACACTCAGCACTTTCACCAGCGTGAGAATGGCGTGACCATAGATGAACGAGTCAATGACTCGCTGCCATGTTCTCCCTCCAGCTGGTATCAATACTTGTTCCACACTCACACCTCCATCACTCTCTTCTTTTTCATCACTCACATCAGTACCTTTATCCATTCCATCACCACCTTCTACCCTTCCCTATACCCCGCTGTGCTAACGTCAGGAGTCAGTTTATGTACCGTAGGGGAGATAACAAGGGGAAAGTCTCAGTCTCCATCTTCAGGTCGGCTTTTGAGGATTGTGCCAGACGTTTACTAAGCTGTTTTTCTCATTCTCACTCTCTCCCTCCACCACCACCTTTGTCTCGATTTATGTTTTAGGAAAAAGGTGTGTATGATTCAGATCGACAGTGTTCTGTTTTACTCTTTTTTCTTCTGTCTGTCACTCTTCTCTGTCTGTCTGTCTGTCTGTCTGTCTGTCTCTGTGTCTGTCTGTCTCTCTCTCTCTCTGTGTCTCTCTGTCTGTCTGTCTGTCTCTCTCGGTCTGTCTCTCTCTCTCTCTCTCTCTCTCTCTCTCTATATATATATATATATATGTGTGTGTGTTGTGTGT
>JAPXFY010000024.1:60061997-60071997 GCA_030674185.1 Monoplex corrugatus
CTGTCTTACAAACTTAAATCTGCTTGCTTCACATGTTTGATTACTCTCTTACAAACTTGCACTTTCGTACTTATCATCATGTTTAATTTTCATTTTTTGCAATGCTGTTTTTAGTGCAACGATACTTTGTACAAGGAAAATCTGAAACCATGAGTTTGGGTTAAATTATCTACAGTCTTGTTTCTGAAGTTCCATCAAAGCAGACACTTTAAAAGAGGAATTTATTGTTCCTTTATAACAGCAGTTTGTTAACTGCTCTGCTAAGTTATGATCTCAAGACATGTTTCAGCAACTTCTTGCATTAACTTGAAAATATGTTTTTCAGTCTTGTATTACCTTGATAATATGTTTTTCCAGTCTTGCATTACTTGATAATATGTTTTTTCCGTCTTCATTACTTGAAAATATTTTTTCCAGTCTTGCATTAACTTGATAATATGTTTTTTCCAGTCTTGCATTACCTTGATAATATGTTTTTCCAGTCTTGCATTAACTTGATAATATGTTTTTTCCAGTCTTGCATTAACCTTGATAATATGTTTTTCCAGTCTTGCATTACCTTGATAATATGTTTTTTCAGTCTTGCATTACCTTGATAATATGTTTTTCCAGTCTTGCATTACCTTGATAATATGTTTTTCCAGTCTTGCATTACCTTGATAATATGTTTTTTCCAGTCTTGTATTACCTTGATAATATGTTTTTCATCTGCATTAACTTGAGATATGTTTTTCAGTCTGTATACTTGGATATGTTTTTTCCAGTCTTGATTAACTGATAATGTTTTTCCCAGTCTGATTAACTTGAATATGTTTTTCCAGTCTTTCATTACCTTGATAATATAGTTTTTTCCAGTCTGTATTACCTTGATAATATGTTTTTCAGTCTTGCATTACCTTGATAATGTTTTTCCAGTCTGTATTAACCTTGATAATATGTTTTTTCCAGTCTGCATTACCTTGATAATATGTTTTTTCCAGTCTTGCATTACCTGATAATATGTTTTTTTTCCAGTCTTACATTACCTTGAAATCTGTTTTTCCAGTCTTGTATTACCTTGATATGTTTTTTTTTCAGTCTGCATTAACTTGATAATATGTTTTTTTCAGACATAAAACTTTGCTGATATTTATTTCAAATCAGTGCTTCAATCACGTCTCTTGAAAAATGTATACAACACTTAGAAAAATGATACTGATCAGCTCCTAAAATATTGTTTAAGTCCCACTAACTGATATGAAGTGGCGGATGAAACAGGTACGTTTTTAGTTTGTCGCTTCAGTACTGCGCATTTTTTTCCAGTTTCATTATTTTCGCAGTGAAAGACGAATTCACTCACCAGTTCACTGCACTTGTAAATACTACACAGTTATACGAAAAATCCTTCGTCTAGATCACCAGACTATTTGAGGTAAACCCATGTTAAACGCAAAGCATAAAAACATTAAGAACACCCAAACAGGTAACATGAATTTTGTTATTAGCAAAATACATAAACAGTTTACTGTCAGGAGGACTATACAATCCCTTAGTATATGTGGAAACTCGATGCATTCAAAACAAAATACACTAAGAATTTGTGTGTCTTTGATCATCATCATCAGGTGCCCTGCCACATGGTGTTGGCGATTATGGACTTTCATCTGTCTCTATCTCTTGTTGCCCCAAGCACCTCCTCCACCATCCTCATGCCCAGCCACTCTGCAAGTCCGTCAAGCATTTTCTCCCTGGGTCTACCTGGTGCTGTCTTTCCCTCCATCTTTCCCGTTGTGATCAGGTGCTCCAAATCCCCCTTCCTCATAAAATGGCCTATAAATGTTGCCTGTCTTTTCCTAATCTTCCTTATGAATGATCTACTAGTGTCTGCCTCCATCAAGACTGTCTCGTTTGTTTTCTTTGTATGTCTTTGTGGACAGAAAATAACAACTAGTCGTCTTCTTTCTTGCATACGGATAAAACAACACAGTCCTTTACTTTCTAGGAACATTGTTTCCGATATATTTGAATCAGAGTCATTAGTCTACGAATTTTTTTGTCAGCCTGTTAAAAAGCTGTATAGCCAAATATTTGTAGTTTGATGTTCATTGTAACATTTAGCACATTTACTGTTTACATTGTTGGTTATGTAACTAAAGTCATTTGGGGAATTTACCCTCCCCTCTTCCAATTGCCTTTCTCTCCACCTACATCCTTGCCATCTCCCCCCTTCTTTTCTTTATTGTTTTCTTAATCTTTTATCTTTCTTGTCCCATTCTTTTGTTGTCTAAAATCATTTAAGCGAATAGACATTAAATCAATGACCACCACTACACAAAGCAACACCACCCGTGATCACCACAACCAGAAAATAAAAATTCACACCAAAGCAAAACAAAGACAAGAACCAAACTAAAAACAAACAACCCCCCCCCCCCTCACAGTTGATCGACATGTCAACATTTAATACGCTGATAAAACATTCAGTGTCTCCTTGCCATCCGACCTCCAAGACATTAACCCAGAGGTTACAGGACGGTTGCTAGACCAATTTTTTTGTCTTCACATTTCTCCTCTGGTTGTCTCCCAACGCCTCCCCCTCCCCCCACCCCCCACTGTCTTGTCAGTGAGAGAGACGTGGTGACAGGCACACAGAGCCACAGAGCCACAGAGCCACACAACGTATTGATTGGTGTAGCTCTGTTGCCATACAGTCGTAACTGGAGGGTAAGCTTGTGTAAACTGCTTCAGACTTTTGCCATCCTCCCTTCCATTTTCTTATGGAAAAAGAGATTGAATTGGATCGATTTGTGGAGAATGATTATGTCTGTATGTGTGTGTGTGAGTGTGTGTGAGTGTGTGTGTGTGTGTGTGTGTGTGTGTGTGTGTGTGTGTGTGTGTGTGTGGTGTGTGTGGTGTGTGTGTGTGTGTTTGTGTGTGTGTGCATGTGTGTGTGTGTTTGCTTGCTTGTGTGTGTGTGTTTGCTTGCTTGTATGTGTGTGTATTTGCTTGCTTGTGTGTGTGCTGTGTGTGTGTGTGTATTGTATGTGTGTGTGTTGTTTGCTTGTGTGTGTGTGTGTGTGTGTGTGTGGTGTGTGAGTGTGGTGTATGTGTGTGTTTGCTTGCTGTGTGTGTGTGTGTGTGTGTGTGTGAGTGGATGCGCGCGCGAGCATGTATGTGTGTGTGTGTGAGTGGATGCGCGCGCAAGCATGTACGTGTGTGTGTGTGAGTGTGTGAGTGTGCGTGTGTGTGCGTGTGTGTAGTGTGTGTGTGTGTGTATGTGTGTGAGTGTGTGTGAGTGTGTGTGTGTGAGTGTGTTTGTGTGTTGTGTGTATGTATGTATGTGTGTGTGTGTGTGTATGTGTGTGTACGTGTTTGTTTGCTTGTGTGTGTGTTTGCTTGCTTGTGTGTGTGTATGTGTGTGTGTGTGTATGTGTGTGTGTGTGTGTGTGTGTGTGTGTGTGTGTGTGTTTGCTTGCTTGCGTGTGTGTGTGTGTGTGTGTGTGTGTGCGTGGATGTGCGCGCGAGCGTGTATATGTGTGTGTGTGAGTGTGTGAGTGTGTGAGTGTGCGTGTTAATGTGCGTGTGTGCGTGCGTGCGCGCGCGCGCGCGTGTGTGTATACCAGCATCTGTGCTAACTTCCTCCTTCTTCCTCCTGCGGCTCGGAGGAGAATAAAAACCTGAAAAAATAGAATAAATTTTGGAAGAACATTGTTAAACGTTACTTACGAAATTGTGTTTTTCTGGAGTTTTGGGAGAGACTTCGATGGCACGTTTAAAGAAAAATGTGAAGACTTTGCAAGATGATCACTGAATTTAGAACTGGTGTTGTTTGTAAGAGATGAACATACCAAACTGGATGAAGTATTTAGCCAGTCAACTATACTTGCAAAAACCTTTTGTCTTAGATAGAGAATGAACAAATTCGAACCAAATGCACATCACTTCCTAGCCTATTAAAATTTATTATTGAAAAAATATTTATACACTTTTTGGAAACAATGTGTATCCATACCAAGCGCTTATCGAATAAAACATTTCAAAATAAAGTAAACCTCTTCATTAGCTAAATTGCACAAGTTTGTTTCCATGTGAATATTTTCTTTGTTGTTTGTATAGCATATGATTTTGCTGCAATTTACCAGTTTTCTCATTTTCACTGTCTTAGTAGTGCGTTCACTTCATGAATTATGAATGTGTTGTGCTTAATAAACAGATGAATTAAAAAATACCTCGAAGAGAAATGCAATTTTCTGTGACCAAGAAGTCATAGGAAGCTAGTATTTCTGCTATGATGTCAGGTACAGAGCACTGATGTAGTAGCCGTGCAGTTTGAAGTGGGTGCAGTTGTAAAAGATGCCGGTGAGAAAAGGAGTTTCAGTTTCAGTTTCAGTTTCATAAGATGACGTCTCCGTGCTCGGAATGAACTCCATATGCACTGACGTGACAGGTGCCATGTGATGTAGAAGATCTGGAATGATCACGGTACAAGTCTTAAGCCTGCACATAAACCCACGAGCTGGCCAGGTCTTGAGGTCCTACCTAGATAGTCCTATAATCCTGGGGTCGTAGGGGAGTGAGGTGGCAGAGACCTCAACTTTTCCCGGGGCCAGAACCTCGACTCAAATTCATATTCATATTCACACTTTTTTACCAAGACTTCGGAAAGGCAAGAAGGCTAATTGGTCTTCAAAGTGTGGGATCTGGGAAATCAACCTATCTCTCCAATGTTTTATATATAGGCATACGGGCAAGGCCCTGCTCTTCACGATTTTCAACTGCCATGGGATCTTAAACGTGCGCAGCCCGAAGGCACACGGGTCCAATTCGTTTTTCGTCCCCTTCCAAAGACCTAGACGATCAGTTCGATTTTCTGGTTAAACTGAGGAGAAAAGTCGAGGCCTCTACAGGGATCGAACCCTGTGTTACATTCCAAAAAGAGAAACTCAATATGAAAGTGCGAATGTCGATAAAAGAAGTGTGACGTCAAAATGTGTCTGTAGATTCAGCTCTCTCTGCTGTTCGCTCTTGAAGATTAGTTTGTGATTCGCTCGATATGAATCGAGAATATTTGTTTTGGTTTATGCTAACACTGACAATATATGTTTTAAGTTTGATTTCGTTGTATGGAAATGTGTAGAATGCTTCGGAACAATCTAGAAATGACAAGAAAAACGTAGAATACCTTAGATCTTTCGAGAAGGTTCCGGAAATTGTAAACAAATTTAATCTGTACAGTGATTGGCTAGAAGTACAGAATATTCCAGAAGGGAAGATTCGAGAATAAGCCGAGAATATTCGGGAACTTTCCAAGATGTTATAAATAAAGTGTGACTGTGGATAGAGAGAGAGAGAGATAGATCGAAAGAGTTGAAGTGTAAGCCTGCTGTCAGAGATAGAAAAGTTGCTGTAGATTTGTGGAGTTGCTGCGTGTAGATTTGAGGGCTGAAGAAGAAGAATTCTGCAAACTAGGAGTGGTGCATTGGATGTGTGAAGTTTTTACCCAGTTCCTGTTGTGTTTCATTCGTTCTTCAAATAAAGGATCATTTTCGTTTAACCTGGACTGGTGTATCTTGTCTCTGAGAAGAACGATCGACTGCTAGATCTTCACGAACCTGCATCAACTGCAAGACACTGCCAGTCACATACATCTTTACATTGTGACACCCTTGAACCTCGAGTTTAGTTATTGGCAGGCAAACAGTGGTAAGGTGGAGAAGAGGAATGCTGGTGGAGGTAGTGATGGAGGCTTACTTCACATCAAGTGTTTATAAAAACGGGCCGGATCGTTGAGTGGGAATAGATGGAAATTTATTCTACAGTAGAGGATACAATTAGGAAAAGACAGGCAACATTTATACGCCATTTTATGAGGAAAGGGGAATTAGAGCACCTGGTCACAACAGGAAAGCTGGAGGGAAAGACAGCACCAGATAGACCCAGGGAAAAATATTGGACGGACTTGCAGAGTGGCTGAGGACAGAGAGGGTGGAATATGTGCTTGAGGCGACAAGGGATAGATGCATATGGAGGGCCATGATCACCAACGCCATGTGGCAGGGCACTTTGTGGTGATGAGAGGACGCAATAGCATAGACTCCATGCAGTCACGACGTAATAATACTGAATATGAAGACTGCCATATAATCGTCCTCACAAGCAGGGTCATTGACCTTTTGTAGCTGAAGTGATTGTGCTCTGATTTCTCAAGGGAAAGTGGGAGTATGTGAGTATAAGGAGTTGTGCCGTGTTGTAGAACAACCCTTAAGACTTCATTAACCCTTTGACTCCCGCACCCTGTCCACCAGCATCCTGCATTGTCAACCATGCTAGCAAAGCAAAAACTTAACCCTTTGACTCCCTTACCCTACCCACCAGCTTCCTGTAGTGCAAAAACTTAACCATGTGACTCCCTCACTCTATCCACCAGCTTCCTGTAGTGCAAAAACGTAACCCTTTGACTTCCTCACCCTGTCCACCAACTTCCTGTAGTACAAAAACTTAACCCTTTGACTCCCTCACCCTATCCATCAGCTTCCTGTAATACAAAAACTTAACCCTTTGACTCCCTCACCCTATCCACCAGCTTCCTGTAGTGCAAAAACTTAACCCTTTCACTCCCTCACCCTGTTCACCAACTTCCTTTGCACGAGTCTGGTTGATAGGGTGAGAGAGTCAAAGAGTTAAGTTTTTGCATTTGGTGGATAGGGTGCGAGAGTCAAAGGGTTAAGTTTTTGCAGTTGGTGGATAGGGTGCGGGAGTCAAAGGGTTAAGTTTTTGCAGTTGGTGGATTGGGTGCGAGAGTCAAAGGGTTAAGTTTTTGCAGTTGGTGGATAGAGTGCGGGAGTCAAAGGGTTAAGCTTTTGCAATTGGCCGATAGGATGCGGGAGTCAAAGGGTTAAAGTGTAAACGTGAGTGGGTGGAGCAGGAGAGTATATACAGTAGGAAAAGTATTGTAAACTAGTCCTTAAGACTTCATGAAGGGCGAGAACTGTTTCCAAGTGTAAGGCAGTTGGCACGTAGAATGGCTGTGGGTTTGCTGTGTGTGGGACACTGACAGGGAAAGTGTGGAGATGTATGGACAGTTCCCCTGACAGCTGGACAATAGTGGTGTGGCCAGACACTGCCATTGATATTGCTTACAGCACATAACAACTGTACATCATGCTATCGTGGGCCTGGGAGGAAGGTAGTGATTATGGGCGGTATTTTGGTTTTAACCATTTGACTCCTGCAGTCTGCACCCACCAGCATCCCGCATTGTCAACCATGCTAACTCCGCAAAAACTTAACCCTTTGACTTCCTCACCCTATTCACCAGCTTCCTGTAGTTCAAAAACTCAAACCTTTGACTCCCTCACCCTATCCACCAGCTTCCTGTAGTGCAAAAGCTTAACCCTTTGACTCCTTTACCCTATCCACGGGCTTCTGTAGTGCAAAAACTTAACCCTTTGAATCCATCGCCCTATCCACCAGCTTCCTGTAGTGCAAAACCTTAACCCTTTCACTCCCTCACCCTGTTCACCAACTTCCTATGCACAAGTCTGATTGATAGGGTGAGGGAGTCAAAGAGTTAAGTTATTGCAATTGGTGGATAGGGTGAAGGAATCAAAGGGTTAAGTTTTTGCAGTTGGTGGATAGGGTGCAGGAGTCAAAGGGTTAAATTTTTGCAGTTGGTGGATAGGGTGAGGGAGTCAAAGGGTTAAGTTTTTGCAGTTGGTGGATAGGGTGAGAGAGTCAAAGGGTTAAGTTTTTGCAGTTGGTGAATAGGGCGAGAGAATCAAAGTGTTAAATTTTTGCAGTTGGTGGACAGGGTGCGGGAGTCAAAGGGTTAAAGTGTAAACGTGAGTGGGTGGAGCAGGAGAGTATATACAGTAGGAAAAAGTATTGTAAACTAGTCCTTAAGACTTCATGAAGGGCGAGAACTGTTTCCAACTGTAAGGCAGTTGGCACGTAGAATGGCTGTGGGTTTGCTGTGTGTGGGACACTGACAGGGAAAGTATGGAGATGTATGGACAGTTCCCCTGACAGCTGGACAATAGTGGTGTGGCCAGACACTGCCATTGATATTGCTTACAGCACATAACAACTGTACATCATGCTATCGTGGGCCCGGGGAGGGAGGTAGTGATTATGGACGGTATTTTGGTTGCAGAGTGGCTGAAGACAGAGAGGGTGGAAGATGTGCTTGCGGCAACAAGGGATAGAAACAGATGGGAGGCCATGGTCGCCAACGCCATGTGGCAGGGCACTTGATGATGATGATGATGATTTTGGTTAACCATTTGACTCCTGCAGTCTGTCCATCAGCATCCAACATTGTCAACCATGCTAACACTGCAAAAACTGAACTCTTTGACTACCTTATCCTATCCACCAGCTTCCTGTAGTTAAAAATCTTAACCCTTTGACTCCCTTACCCTATCCACGGGCTTCCTGTAGCGCAAAAACTGAACCATTTGACTCCATCGCCCTATCCACCAGCTCCCTGTAGTGCAAAATCTTAACCCTTTGACTCCCTCACCCTGTTCACCAACTTCCTTTGCACGAGTGTGGTTAATAGGGAGGGGGAGTCAAAGAGTTTAAGTTTTTGCAATTGGCCGATAGGATGCGGGAGTCAAAGGGTTAAAGTGTAAACGTGAGTGGGTGGAGCAGGAGAGTATATACAGTAGGAAAAGTATTGTAAACTAGTCCTTAAGACTTCATGAAGGGCGAGAACTGTTTCCAACTGTAAGGCAGTTGGCACGTAGAATGGCTGTGGGTTTGCTGTGTGTGGGACACTGACAGGGAAAGTGTGGAGATGTATGGACAGTTCCCCTGACAGCTGGACAATAGTGGTGTGTCCAGACACTGCCATTGATATTGCTTACAGCACATAACAACTGTACATCATGCTATCGTGGGCCCGGGGAGGAAGGTAGTGATTATGGGCGGTATTTTGGTTGCAGGGTGGCTGAAGACACAGAGGGTGGACGAGGTGCTTGCGGCAACAAGGGATAGAAACAGACGGAAGGCCATGATCGCCAACGCCTTGTGGCAAGGTACTTGATGATGATGATGATGATTTTGGTTAACCATTAATTTTGACTCCTGCAGTCTGTCCATCAGCATCCCGCGTTGTCAACAATGCTAACACTGTAAAAACTTAACCCTTTGACTACCTCACCCTATCCACCAGCTCCCTGTAGTACAAAAACTTAACAATTTGACTCCCTTACCCTATCCACGGGCTTCCTGTAGTACAAAAACTTAACCCTTTGACTCTTCACCCTATCCACCGGCTTCCTGTAGTTAAAAACTTAACCCTTTGACTCCCTCACCCTATCCACCAACTCCCTGTAGTGTAAATTTACCATTTGACTCCCTCACCCTATCCACCAGCTTCCTTTGCAGGAATCTGGTTGATAGGGTGGGGAAGTCAAAGAGTTAAGTTTTTGCAGTCGGTGGATAGGGTGCGGGAGTCAAAGTGTTAAATTTTTGCAGTTGGTGGATAAGGTGCAGGAGTTCAAGGGTTAAAATGTAAGCGTGAGAGGGTGGAGCGGAGAGTATATACTGTAGGAAAAGTATTGTAAACTAGTCCTTAAGACTTCATGAAGAGTGAGAACTGTTTCGTGGGCCCGGGGAGGAAGGTAGCGATTATGGGCGGTATTTTGGTTGCAGGGTGGCTGAAGACAGAGAGGGTGGAAGATGTGCTTGCGGCAACAAGGGATAGAAACAGATGGAAGGCCATGATCGCCAACGCCATGTGGCAAGGCACTTGATGATGATGATGATGATTTTGGTTAACCATTTGACTCCTGCAGTCTGTCCATCAGCATCCTGCATTGTCATCCATGCTAGCACTGCAAAAATGTAACCCATTGACTCCCTTACCCTATCCACGGGCTTCCTGTAGTGCAAAAACTTAACCCTTTGACTCCCTCACCTTCTTCACCTGCTTCTGTAGTTCAAAAACTTAACCCTTTGACTCCTTCACCCAGTCCACCAGCTTCCTGTAGTTGAAAACCTTAACCCTCTGACTCCC
>JAPXFY010000024.1:60079497-60091997 GCA_030674185.1 Monoplex corrugatus
GTACTGGTTATGAACCTCTTATGTGCTACAGGGATCCTTCTGGACCTTCACAGCGTCGTCATCATTTTCACCACCTCCACCTCCACCACCACCACCATCACATCATCAATCAATCATCATCAATCATCAATAATCATCATCAATCATCATCATCAATCCTCCTCCTCCTCCTCATATCATCATCATTATCAATCATCAATCAGTCAATCAATCAATTAATCAATCAATCCACCAGCACCATCATCATCATCATCAATCAATCAATCCACCACCACAATCATCATCATCATCATCATCATTACCCTTCTTATCATCATTATCCTCTTCCTCATTATTATAGACTTCTGCACACACGCACACACGCATGCGCGCTCGCGCACACTACCACACACACACACTCACACAGACACAGACAGACAGACAGACACACACACAGACACACTGTCTCACACAGACACAGACACACAAAACACACACACGCCCGTGCGCACACACACACACACACACACACAAACATGCATGCGCATTCAAACGTGTGTAAACACAGACAGACAGACATAGTGACAGACAGACAGACACACACACACACACACACACACAGACACGAACATACACACACACGCGCACACACACACGCACGCGCGCACCACAAACATGCACTCATACACACAGACACAGGCACACCCACGCACACCAATATCCACACACGCACACACACACACAAACAAACAAACACACACACACACACACACACACAAGAACGAACACACACACCACACACACACACACACAAGAACGAACACACACACAACACACACACAAACACACACAAGAACGAACACACACACACACACACACACACACACACACACACAAACACACACACACACAAGAACGAACACACAACACACACACACACACCACACACACACACACACACAAACAACACACACCACACACACAACAACACACACACACACACACAACACAACACACACACACACACACACACACACACACACACACAACACACACACACACACACACACACACACACACACACACACACCCTTATGATCACTCCATGAGAACATCAGTAGAAAAATGTCACCATGTATTATAACCATAATGTGCAAAAGAAAACGCTGGACTCCGCCTCCGTACCTAGGATGTCGGTAAGGAAAAGTCACACACGCCCACACAATTTTCATCACAACACCATCACTGACAAATTCTTCTTTATGGACTCAAGCCACTGTCCGATTCTTCTTTCAAACAGAATACTGAACCCTCCCCTTCTCCTTCACCTTGTCCTTCTTTCAAACAACATACTGAACCCTCCCCTTCTCCTTTTAAACAGTATACTGAACCCTCCCCTTCTTTCAAACAGAATACTGAACCCCCCTTCTCCTTTTAAACAGTATACTGAACCCTCCACTTCTCCTTCTTTCAAACAGCATACTGAACCCTCCCCTTGTCCTTTCAAACAGAATACTGAACCCTACAGTATACTGAACCCTCTCCTTCTCCTGCTTTCAAACAGAATACTGAACCCTCCTCTTCTCCTGCTTTCAAACAGAATACTGAACCCTCCCCTCGTCCTTGTCCTTCTTTCAAACAGTATACTGAACCCTCCCCTTCTCTTTGTCCTTCTCTCAAACAGTATACTGAACCCTCCCCTTGTCCTTTTCTTTCTTTCACACAGCATACTGAACCCTCCCCTTCTCTTTGTCCTTCTTTCAAACAGTATACTGAACCCTCCCCTTCTCATTATCCTTCTTTCAAACAGCATACTGAACCCTCCCCTTCTCTTGTCCTTCTTCAAACAGTATACTGAACCCTCCCCTTCTCCTTGTCCTTCTTTCAAACAGATACTGAACCCTCCCCTTCTCCTTGTCCTTCCTTCAAACAGCATACTGAACCCTCCCCTTCTCCTTGTCCTTCCTTCAAACAGTATACTGAACCTCCCCTTCCCTTGTCCTTCCTTCAAACAGTATACTGAACCCTCCCCTCCTTGTCCTTCCTTCAAACAGTATACTGAACCCTCCCCTTCCCCTTGTCCTTCCTTCAAACAGTATACTGAACCCTCCCCTTCCCCTTCCTTCAAACAGTATACTGAACCCTCCCCTTCCCCTTCCTTCTAAACAGTATACTGAACCCTCCCCTTCCCTTTCCTTCCTTCAAACAGTATACTGAACCCTCCCCTTCTCCTTCCTTCTTCAAACAGTATATAACACTGAACCCTCCCCTTCTCCTTGTCCTTCCTTCAAACAGTATACTGAACCCTCCCCTTCTCCTTGTCCTTCTTCAAACAGTATACTGAACCCTCCCCTTCCCTCGTCCTTCCTTCAAACAGTACACTGAACCCTCCCCTTCCCTTGTCCTTCCTTCAAACAGTATACTGAACCCTCCCCTTCCCCTTGTCCTTCCTTCAAACAGTATACTGAACCCTCCCCTTCCCCTTGTCCTTCCTTCAAACAGTATACTGAACCCTCCCCTTCCCTTGTCCTTCCTTCAAACAGCATACTGAACCCTCCCCTTCCCTTGTCCTTCCTTCAAACAGAATACTGAACCCTCCCCTTCCCCTCGTCCTTCCTTCAAACAGCATACTGAACCCTCCCCTTCCCTCGTCCTTCTCTTGCTGGAATCAATTTGTGTAAAGTCACACAAAGTTTCAGCACAGGGCAATACCACCAGGAAATATTGTCCACATTCTGTGAAGGGTAATACCACCAGGAAACATTGTCCACGTTCTGTGATGGGACAACATCACCAGTAAACATTGTCCACGTTCTGTGAAGGGCAATATCACCAGGAAACATTGTCCACATTCTGAGTTAAGGGCAATACTACCAGGAAACATTGTCCACATTCTGTGAAGAGCAATATCACCAGGAAGCATTGTCCACATTCTGTGAAGGCATTATCACCAGGAAACATTGTCCACATTCTGTGAAGGGCAATATCACCAGGAAAATTGTCCACGTTCTGTAAAGGGCAACATCACCAGGAAATATTGTCCACATTCTGTGATGGGCAACATCACCAGGAAACATTGTCCAGGTTCTGTGATGGGCAACATCACCAGTAAACATTGTCCACATTCTGTGAAGGGCAATATCACCAGGAAACATTGTCCACATTCTGTGAAGGGCAATACTACCAGGAAACAATCTCCACATTCTCTGAGGGCAATATCACCAGGAAACATTGTCCACATTCTGTGAAGGGCAATATCATCAGGAAACATTGTCCACATTCTGTGAAGGGCAATATCACAAGGAAACACTCCACATTCTGTGAAGGGCAATATCACCAGGAAACACTGTCCACATTCTGTGAAGGGCAATATCACCAGGAAATATTGTCCACGTTCTGTGAAGAGCAATATCACCAGGAAGCATTGTCCACATTCTGTGAAGAGCAATATCACCAGGAAGCATTGTCCACAGTATATATATAGGTATCTTGGAGTTTCGTGCTTGGAGTGTGTTCAAGAATGATTCATCGCACTTGGGCAGTTCCATATACATTCCACCCAAATCTGCCAGCCAAGATCTGACAAGACTCTCTGAACCCGCATAAAACCTCATGCGCGGGCATGGTTTTGAAATAGGGAGGAGGGGGGGGGGGAGGGGGGGAGAGGGACCCATGAAACATTAAGCTGATACCACCAGAATGATGAAAACATTAAAACGCACAGGGAAGAGGCCAGTTTTTTTTTTAATGTTGTGGGCTGGGATTGCTTTGGACATATCAGATCTTGAGTCCTCACCTGTATCAGAAGAACCATTCAGTAGAAATTCACACAGCGTTTCAGCACAGGGCAACATCTCCAGGCAATACTGCCCACATTCTAAGAAGGTATCTTGGAAGGTCACCAAATCCCTGTCCATACTGTCGTCCTCACGTGGTGATAGTCTCTTCCTAGCAAGCTTGAAATAGAATCCCTTCAGCACAGGACTCTACAACCTACCTTCCAGTCTCTTCTCTCGTTAATGGCGTTTTAAGGAAAATTTGAAACGTATGTCCCCTCCCGCCCCACCCCTCCCTCCTCACAACCACTACGTGGGGCAATGTAACACATCTTCCCTTCAAAACTGTATGAAAGGACATTAGACAAAACTCTATCCTCCGTTTTAAGGAATGTCATACGTGCGACCCGCTCTCACAAAAGGGGACGTAAGTTACACACAAAAATTAACCAAGATCCTGCCTCAGAAAAGGTGGTGAGGGTTTGTATGGGTGAAACTGAAATCTTACTTGACAAGACAGGCGCAAATGTTTGTCCAACTGGCCTTTGTCAAGCGTAATGTCAGAAACAAACAAACACCAAGAACCAGAAAAAAACACGAAAGAAGAATATGAACGCATATTTAATACAACAAAACAAGACAGGCGCAAATTTTCGGCCAACTGGCCTTTGTCAAACACCAGATGCAAAAATTAGGAGGAAAAACTGAAACTTCCCTACAGCTCCGTCCTTTTCTCACACTTGTTTTGGATTTTAAAATCTTACTTGCTACTTGTTCTTTGGGCTTTTGTCAACATGCACAGTAAATTTTACAGTGAAATTCACCCTTAAAGAACATTAGTTAAAATTAAGTCAATATTTTGTGTTATGCGTTGACTAATCTTCGTTGAAACTGACCGAAATTGATAGATTTTCATATGACAGCTACAACTCAACCGTTTACAGAATCCCAACATTCCATGCATTGTTTGGAAGCTTATGACGTCAGCTTCCGAGCGATACACACAATAATTCAACAAAACCCAGTTAGACTTCACGAGACGTCCAGAGGTATATCAACTATCAACCCTTGTAGTGGTTGCTAACAAAAAACACGACAGTGATTATTCTTAAATTTTGTCCTTTTTTTTTAGAACAAGGGTTACAAACACACATGAAATCTCATTCGGTCAGAACTACATTTTTTGTCCTAGCGGTTTCATTTATACATCATAGAAGAAAAATGTTGTGCCATTCCAATTATACATCTTGAAAATTAGCAAAAATCGACTTACGTCCAGCTTTCTGAGAAGGGGTCACAGTACATTCTCTCTGTGTCATGAACAATTTGTTTCCAATGTTGGTGAATTGACATGAATCCCAAATTGCTCAGGAAAATTTACACACATATATACACACTGTTCAGGGAAATTCATAAAACATTCCTTGACGTTTAGAGAAATGTCACATCAATTCTTTATATGTTAGAGGGAATATCACACCTGTTCCCTGATCCTGGAGAAAGTTAGCGAGATATTTTGCCAATGTTAGGGAATATCACACCTACATTCCCTGATCCTGGAGAATAAGTTTTGCGAGATATATTTTGCCAATTGGTGCTAGGGAATATCACACCTACGTTCCCTGATCCTGGAGAAAGTTAGCGAGATATTTTGCCAATGTTAGGGAATATCACCCTACGTTCCCAGATCCTGGAGAAAGTTAGCGAGATATTTTGCCAATGTTAGGGAATATCACTCCTACGTTCCCAGATCCTGGAGAAAGTTAGCGAGATATTTTGCCAATGTTAGGGAATATCACTCCTACGTTCCCAGATCCTGGAGAAAGTTAGCGAGATATTTTGCCAATGTTAGGGAATATCACAGATGTTCTCCCAATGCTGAAAATGCCACACATACTCTCAAAATGTGAGAAACACCTCACACGCCCAGTTCCCCCAATGTTAGGAGATGTCGCAAATCTCCCAATTTTTCGGAATAACAGACACACATAACTGGGATCATTCCCTCACCAGTGTTGAGAAAATGTCACACACAAGCCCTGACAAGCCAACAGTACTGTTACACACACATCCCCTCCAAGCGACATCACTAAGAAGTCTTGTCCATGTCCTCCAGCCAACGCCGGATACGTCCCTCCCTCATGGCGTTGGAATTCGTCACGTAGCTTACCATATGCACTTTCCTCCCCCTTCATCCCGACTTCCCGCTTTCTGCCTGGCCCCTCCCCTTCCCTCACGCTTGTCCCTCCCGTCCACGGGGCCGGGGGGAAGCACGCGGCGGTCACGACACTCGTCCAGGTCTGAGGGCAGGAGACAGAGTTTCTCGGGAGTCAACTCAGCATCCTGAGCCTGAGCAGGTCCGCGGTGTTCAGCCGGTGTGGAAGGCCCGGCCTGAGCGGCCTGCAGGTTGCACAGAGAATGAGAGGTCCGGGGGGTCACTGCCGCGTCATTCACTGCAGTGTGATCCTCTTCAGGTAAGACTGCAGCCTCCTCAGCTGTGCCCCTGCGGACCTTTCCGAGCCCTGCATGCCTTCCGAGACGCTGCCGTCGTTGATGGAGATATCTTGGAAGTCGTCATCAGAGTCGTTGGACAGGAGGCCGACACTGTGCGCCGTGCATACGCTGTTGAGACTGAGGGCGCTGCCCACGCGACTGCCGGCGGTGAGCACGTGCAGTGATGACGTCCTGTCCTCCAGCCAATCGTAGTCCTCGTGAGCTTCACGGTTCCGGGAGCTGACGTCCAGGTCGACCGACCGCCGTGTGGTTCTGGGTGAGCAGTAGACCCCCAGCTTACCCTCCCTCCCTCCTCCTCCTTCTTCCCCCAGGGTCATGGCCAGGGTCAGGTTGGGCATGCTGGCAGTCGGCAGGCCGATGTCGGAGTTACAGCGGTGCGGGATGTACTCCACCCCATCTGGACTTTCCTTGGTATCCGCCACAGCTGACGTCATCGTCACCCCGGGACCATTGGTGGTAGCGGTGGTGGTGATGGTGGTGGTGGTGACGTGGAGATGGAGGTAGGCTTCACAGGGTTGGGACTGGGATCGCTGGCACCGCCTCTGTCGTCCAGGACGATGCGAGGGATGGCAGCGGCGACGTCAATGGGCTTGGGAGCCGGGACGGTCCGTTTGGAGGACGCCATGGGGGCTGTGGGGGTCTTGCCGGGTGGGTCTGTCTTTTCTTCCTGATGCCGCCACCTGAGCCGGTCGTTGTCTTGCTTACTCCTTCTGGCACTGTCAACACAAGAACGGACAGTTCATAAACTGTTTTTTTTTTCAAACCCAAGTCTGTAAAGGTTACAAAAAATGAGAGAGAGAGAGGAGGGACAGAGGGAGGGAGACAGAGAGAGAGAGAGGGGAGAGAGAGGGAGGAGAGAGAGAGAGGGGAGAGAGAGAGAGAGAGAGAGAGAGAGAGAGAGAGAGAGAGAGAGAGAGAGAGACCAGATGGTTTATTCACATAGGCCACAGCCTCTTAGAAGGGGGATGCACATAACTATGCATTCTCACAATCACATAAACATTAACTAGGCAATAACCGTATTTCTAATTTGAAATATTTTGTACAAGTGCATGACAAATAGCGAAAAGAACATAAAATACAAACATTCTATTCTTATTCGAGCCTTGAGTCCGTTGGGTAGAATTAATTCTAAAGAGACTCAAGAAATTGCTGTCTCTCTAAATTTAAACGCTTTACATAGAAATAAGCTAAATTTCGAACAACTTTAGTAAAAGTTGATGACATCAGTAAAGTAAATTTAAATAAGGAAGGTTGTCTATAATATTCTGAGCTTACGTATTTCTCACGAATAGAATGGAGGGAAGAGAGTGAGAGAGAGAGAGAGAGAGAGAGAGAGAGAGAGAGAGAGAGAGAGAGAGAGAGAGAGAGAGAGAGAGAGAGAGAGAGAGAGAGAGAGAGAGAGAGAGAGAGAGAGAGAAAGAGAGATTCAGAGTGCTTGCTATCAACACACATATCTGAGAAATTCCTGCTGCGATAGAAACACTCGGTAATTATAGGTGCAGACACCGTCTTAGCATAACGGACTACTGACTAGGAGATCATGGACCTGAATCCCCATCATCATCATCAGGTGCCCTGCCGCATGGCGTTGGCGACCATGGACTTCCATCCATCTCTATCTCTCGTTGCCCCTAGCATCTCCCCCACCCTCCTCGTCCCCATCCACTCTGCAAGTCCGTCCAGCATTCTCTCCCTGGTGCTCTCTTTCCCTCCAGCTTTCCCGTTGTGACCAGGTGTTCCAAATCCCCCTTCCTCATAAAATGGCCTATAAATGTTGTCTGTCTTTTCCTAATCTTCCTTATGAGTGATCTACTTGTGTCTGCTTCCATCCCCATAAAAAGAGTTATTATGGGATTTTTTTGGGCCCCTATCTGTCCTAATCCAAGATGGCAGATTTACAACTTGACATTGTATGAGGGGAATCAACTGGTCAAAAACTGACAAGATCATAACGCTGTATCCCCAGGCAGAAAGGTCGACATACGTCCTATGACACAGTGAAGACCAGGACAGCAACACACACATCATCCACTACCGACAACGACAATAACACACAAGAACTGAGATCACCGGACGCCGTGTACTAACGGTCTCCAGCAAGCAGCCAGACGACCCCCTGCCACAATCAGACTCATCATGAGGCTGTCGCTGTCAGGAGGCAGCTATAGAAATAATCACCTAAAGGAAATCATTCAACAAATAAGTAACCAGATCAACAGCCTTCAAGGAGTTCGGAGTTTTGAGTTTTGAGTTTTGAGTTTTGAGTTTGTTCAAGAGGGATTCATTACACTCGGACAATACCATATGTGCTCCACCCAAATCAGCCAAGAATTATCTGGCAGACTCCCTAAGCCTACGCAAAACCCTATGCACTGACAAGGTCTTGAAATTGGGGAGAAGGGGCTGGGACTTTTGAAACACTAAGCTGACACTAAGCTGCAAAGTAACGGCAAATGGCACAACCTTGACACAGGTTAATAAGTTCAAATACCTGGGAACGGTCATTTCATCAGACGGCAGATGCACATCGGAAATAGCTGGCAGAATCGGCCAAGCCAAAACAGCATTCAAGAAGATGACAAGCATTCTTACCAACAAATGCCTATCAATTAACATCAGGAAGAGAGTCCTTGAATGTTATATAGAACCAATACTGTTGTACGGATGCGAGGCGTGGACAGTCAGCAAGCAAAGCCAGAACAAGATTGAGGCAGCCGAGATGTGTTTTCTAAGAAGAATGTTGAGAGTTCCATGGACAGCAAAGAAAACAAACGAGACAGTCTTGATGGAGGCAGACACAAGTAGATCACTCATAAGGAAGATGAGGAAAAGACAAGCAACATTTATATGCCATTTTATGAGGAAGGGGGATTTGGAGCACCTGGTCACAACGGGAAAGCTGGAGGGAAAGAGAGCACCAGGTAGACCCAGGGAGAGAATGCTGGACGGACTTGCAGAGTGGCTGGGGATGAAGAGGGTGGGGGAGATGCTGGGGGCAACGAGAGATAGAGATGGTTGGAAGTCCACGGTCGCCAACGTCATGCGGCAGGGCACCTGATGATGATGATGATGATGATGAAGCTGACACCACCAGAATGATGGAAACATTAAGATGGGCAGCCAACAGACCAGTTTTTAATGTTGCAGGCTGGGGTTGAACTCGAGATATCAGATCTGGAGTCAACGGCTGTATCAAAAGAACCACCCAACCCGTGTAAAAAACTGGCCCACATGGTGGTCGAACCTACGACCTCTGCGCTATCAGCACGGCCCTCTAACCAACTGAGCTAATGGGCCTCAAACAGCCTTCAAACCATGCTACATGAAAACAGCATCCAGTTAAACTAGCTGTAAGGAGACAAGACCAAGGTACACATTACCACCACCAGGTGCCAACTGATTCCGCAGTCCAGGGTGATATCAACATCGTGTCACCGTCAGAGAAACATTCCACCTACATGGAATGTGCTGTTCAACCATCGAAAGAAAATGTAACAAAAGAACATCATCATCATCATTAAGTGCCTTGTCATATGGCGTTGGCGATCATGGCCCTCCATATGTATCTATACCTTGTTGCTGCAAGCACATCCTCCACCCTCTCTGTCTTCAGCCACTCTGCAAGTCCGTCCAATATCTTTTCCCTGGTGCTCTTTCCCTCCAGCTTTCCTGTTGTGACCAGGTGATCCAATTTCTCTTTCCTCATGAAATGGCCCGTAAATGTTGCCTATGTTGTTATCTTTTCCTAATCTTCCTTATGATTGTACTTCTTGTGTCTGCCTCCATCAAGAATGTCTCGTTTGTTTTCTTTGCTGTCCATGGAACTCTCAACATTCTTCTGAGAAATCACATCTCGGCTGCCTCATAAGAACATGGCAGAAGACAAAAATGAAGTCAGAAGAAGACACACATCTACCAAACGTACACATGACGTCAAATCATCGGCTTCATCTAAAGAGACCTAGATGTAGGCTAGTGTTCTTCCACCAGTTCTCATCATCCATGACACGGTGTTGAAGAAAGTGGACGCAAAGCGGCTAGATTCGTCCTAAGGCTTCCAAGTGGCGACAAGAACGGCAAACAACATCAAAGAATGTAACATAACTATTATAAGGTCATTAGACAAACGCACACCCGAACCTGACCGTGTTCTTTTATATGTTAGGGTAACAGATCTAACATCTAAAGAGCCTTCAGAATGCTGCTGAAATCAGAAACGTGTAAAAACAACCAACACTCAGTTTTCTAAAGCCTAGATAGTCCTGAGTCAGGGGGCACCTATTAGAAGCAAACACTATAACGTTATAAAGACAGCTTCTGAACGTCCCGACAAAAACAAAACTGCTTACAACAGCCAACGTGACTTACATCAACCACAAGAACTTGCCAGCTTCCAACTACACGCAGGTCAGGCAGGATTACGTGCATCCAACAGCAAGAGGCGCGCGTGTGTCCTAACCAGGAACTTAGGTAAGCAGATTCATCGGCTTTTCTCGGGGGGGGGGGGGGGGGACGGGGACCCCGAAGATATCAACCCAACGACGCCACCAAGACGGACCAAGCTTTCACCCTCCGTTTTTCTTCCTCCCTTGTCATGCTAGGTTCAGCCTAGATTCACTTCCTCTCTATTCAGAGCTAGATCTATAACCTATTTATTTAATATATTTATTTATGAGTTTATTCAAATATTATGTATTTTCGTTCTTTAATCGGTAGTTTCATCCAAATTTACGACGCGCGTTCAATTTACTGGTCTGATGAACATGACAACAGATTTTAGCATTCTTCAATCAATCAATGGAACTGCAGATCAGTCCATTCAAACCCGGTGTTGATTCAACAGTATTTATCAAAATATAATCAAAGTGTTTTAGCGTTGCAATCTCTTACTGTTGTCAGCTGTTGAATTACGTGTATCCTCCGCTGTTCCAAAGTTGTAAGACGACTAACTAGGTACAGGTTGCCATATACATCAGATGTGATTTGGATGACTCATCACTCGTAATTTTCCTGATCCAAACAGATACAAAAGACGTCTGCAATGGGTTGTGTGCAGATGACGTAACTCTAGTCCGGGGGGAGTTACCTTTTCTTCCCTACCGTACCGGTCGCGTCAGTGAGTCCTCGGAATGGTCCGTGTTGGCTTTGTCGGTTGTACGCTTTTGGATTGTTTACCACGTCGACACCAGAAGGAAAAAAATTAATGAAAGAAGCTAGGAAATAAATAGATAGTTACAGATGGTAAACAATTGTTGTGTGAAGGATGTCACAACAAACAGTCGAGTGAAAGACAAAACTACAGATTCCCACGAGTGAACGAGGTGAAAAGATATGGCAGGGGCTGACATGGCAGAGATGGAGAGAATGGCTGGCAGTTTCAGCTCAAAGGCCTTATATTTGATTCAAACATGACGTACATATTTATTTCTTCTGACCACTTTGAAAACAGTACGTTATCATGAGTGCTACAGATCTGTTCATTTGTTTTTGATGCATGCATGATCTTGAGAGTTCTACTTTCGCATTTACACACACACACACACACACACACACACACACACACACACACACACACACACACACACCACACACACACACACACACACACACACACACACACACACACTCTCTTTTTCTCACTTTCCTTCTTCCCCCCTCCCCCGCACACACATACTGATGGGTGAACAGGGCATGTAAATCACTGATGTAAACAAATAATTATTTTCATTGGCAGACGTAAGCTTCCTTCTGTGCTTTATACTGTCTCTTACACAGAACACTGAACTGCTTTGTTTTCATTTGAAGTGTGTGCATATGTTCGTGCCTGGGGGTGTGTGCGTGTGTGTGTGTGCACGGTGTGTATGTGTGCACGGTGTGTGTGTGTGTTCGTTCGTTGCTTGATTTAACGTCTTTTCGCTATAAGTGATATTAGACGTGTGTGTGTGTGTGTATGTGTATGTGTGTATGTGTGTGTGTGTGTGTGTGTGTGTGTGTGTGTGTGTGTGTGTGTGTGTGTGTGTGTGTACGCATGTGCATATGCACAATACCATGTATACATAAATACTTAGCCTACTTTTTGAATTCTGTGGAGAATTTTACTTTCAAACCTTTTTATATTACACGGGTTTATTCAAACGCCTGTGAATATTAGTCATTCGAACATTTTGAGTTATGGAACTTGTTTATCATAGTGTATTTTACACACACACTCAGTTTTAATTTTGTTAA
>JAPXFY010000024.1:60101997-60106997 GCA_030674185.1 Monoplex corrugatus
TTCTTACTGTCTTCACTGTTCTTTCTGTCTTCACTGTTCTTTCTGTCTTCACTGTTCTTACTGTCTTCACTGTTCTTACTTACTGTCTTCACTGTTCTTACTGTCTTCACTGTTCTTACTGTCTTCACTGTTCTTACTGTCTTCACTGTTCTTTCTGTCTTCATTGTTCTTTCTGTCTTCACTGTTCTTACTGTCTTCACTGTTCTTACTGTCTTCACTGTTCTTTCTGTCTTCACTGTTCTTTCTGTCTTCACTGTTCTTATTGTCTTCACTGTTCTTTCTGTCTTCACTGTTCTTTCTGTCTTCACTGTTCTTACTGTCCTTCACTGTTCTTACTGTCTTCACTGTTCTTTCTGTCTTCACTGTTCTTTCTGTCCTTCACTGTTCTTACTGTCTTCACTGTTCTTTCTGTCTTCACCTGTTCTTTCTGTCTTCACTGTTTCTTTCTGTCTTCACTGTTCTTACTGTCTTCACTGTTCTTACTGTCTTCACTGTCCTTACTGTCTTCACTGTTTTTACCGTCTTCACTGTTCTTACTGTCTTCACTGTTCTTTCTGTCTTCACTGTTCTTACTGTCTTCACTGTTCTTTCTGTCTTCACTGTTCTTACTGTCTTCACTGTTCTTTCTGTCTTCACTGTTCTTACTGTCTTCACTGTTCTTACTGTCTTCACTGTTCTGTCTTATAGCGTGTGCTGACTGGCTGTAGTGATAAGCCCTGGGCTCAGATGTCATATTTCCACTTTAATCCCACCCAATAAAATACGAATTGGCTTGTTCGCTGCCCAGCTTAACCCTTTGAGTACTGCACCCTGTCCACCAATTGCAAAAAGGTAACCCTTTGACTCCCTCACCCTGTCCACCAACTGCAAAAACTTAACCCTTTGACTCCCCACCCTATCCACCAACTGCAAAAACTTAACCCTTTGACTCCCTCACCCTATCCACCAACTGCAAAAGGTTAACCCTTTCACTCCCTCACCCTATCCACCACTGCAAAAGGTTAACCCTTTGACTCCCTCACCCTATCCACCAACTGCAAAAGGTTAACCCTTTGACTCCCTCACCCTATCCACCAACTGCAAAAAGTTAACCCTTTGACTCCCTCACCCTGTCCACCAACTGCAAAAAGTTAACCCTTTGACTCCCTCACCCTGTTCACCAGCTGCAAAAAGTTAACCCTTTGACTCCCTCACCCTATCCACCAACTGCAAAAACTTAACCCTTTGACTCCCTCACCCTATCATAAAGATACTGAGAAAAGAGGAAAGAAATTTCAGCTGGAAGATGAGACAGGGGCAGACAATTAACTAAAATACCGATAACAAACATGAACTAACAAGTGAAATAACCCTTCCTGGAGGAAGCTGGTGGATAGGGTGAGGGAGTCAAAGGGTTAACGTTTTGCTTTGCAAAGATGGTTGGCAATGTAGGATGCTGGTGAACAGGCTGCGGGGAAAGTCAAAGGGTTAATGTTTCAATCCTTCTGGTGGTGTTAGTGCTGAACAGGTTCTGTTCTTCTCCCTATTTCAAGACATTGCCAGCACATAAAGTTTTTTTCGTAGGCTTAAGGAGTCTGCCAACTACCTACTGGCTTAATTTTATGTTGGTGGAGCTCGTATGGAATTGTCCGAAAGCGACGAATCCCTCTTGAACAAATTCCGACGTTGAAGAAGTTCTTTCTTTCTTTATCCATTCCTTAGTTCTGTTCTTATCTTTTTGTTTTAGTTTTCTTGTATTTCAAAGCTCCTTTTTCTATGCTTACAACAGAAAAGCTAGCGATAGAGAAGAATCATGAACATTTCTGTTTTCACGGAAGCTGCACACACACACACACACACACACACACACACACACACACACACACACACACACACACACACACACACACACACACACACACACACACACACACACAAACACACACACACACACACAACACACACACACACACACACACACACACACACACACACACACACACACACACACACACACACACACACACACTGGGATGATAGCCGATTAATTGATATACTGTCTCGACTAGCAGACCCATGAATCTTTAAGACAAAGAAAACAAAGAAGTCCACAGAATTGTATGCCAGGAAAAAAACGAGAACAAGCCAGAGGGGAAGTGACATTAGCACTTTTCAATATGCACAGGAAGCAAATATGCATCCTCTCTTGGCAAGGTTCCACAGACGTTTACCTGTCCTCCATCTCCCCCATCCCCCATCCCCTCTCAAATTCTTGCGCAACTATTCTTTCAACAGCCAGGTGAAAAACAAATCAGAGGCAACAAGTCAACATGGCCAAGTGGTTATCTAAGGCAATGCTGACTTGGGAGATTGTGAGTTCAATACTTCAGAAATCATTGTGGGATTTGTCCGATCCTGACCACCTCTTACAGGGCGCTGACAGTGCTATGGAAGACTGGGACCACACAGTCGAGTCTCAGCCACTCTACGGATGGGTCATTGAAGGTGTTGCTCAAATTTCTTGAAATCCAAAACAAGAGTGACTGCCCGCGTTCAAGCAAACAGGAACCAGAAAATAAAACACACACACACAAAAAACACACAAAAAAAAACCCACGAAAAAGAATAAGAACGCGTATCTAATACAACCAGGCAAGACAGGCGCAAATTTTCGGCCAACTGGCCTTTCTCAAGCATAAGATCACAAACAAACAAACACGTCACTGGACCAATCAGCAGGGAAGTTTCAGTCTTTTTCTACTAATTTTTGTATTTGGCGTTTGTTTGTTTGTTTGTGATCTTACGTTTGACAAAGGCCAGTTGGCCGAAAATTTGCGCCTGTCTTGTCTGGTTGTATTATATAAGCGTTCTTGTTCTTTTTTTCTGGTTCAAATTTCTTGACCAACACAACAGATGTGCTGGTTGCCACCAGGATATATCATGATTGGTTGGTAAATAAATTGAACGTCTACTTACTTACTAACCTTAGACAAACAAACAAACAAACAAACAAACAAACAAACAAACAAACAAACAAACAAACAAACAAACAATAAAAACAACGCCACCACAACAAAGCAAAACAAACAAATAAAAAAACAACAACAACAAACAAACAAGCAAAAAACAAAACAAAAAACAAAACAAAACAACAGAAGGGGTGAGGTGGTGTTGGTGTTGAGCCAAAGCATTTGTGTATAAAGATAATGAGAAAGAAGGAAAGAACTTTCAGCTTGAAGACGAGATCGGGACTGACAAATAGCTAAACTACCGATAATGAACCTGAACTAACAAGTGAAATAACACGATAAACACTATGATGAACACCTCACTATGATAAACACCTTAGTCACAACGATTTAAGAAAAAGTAGCTGCTGACAATTAGCTACAGGTGACAAAAATATCAGAATGATTAGGATCTTGATTGAAAGAATTCATAAACTGTGTTCTTAGAAACTATTGGATTGTGTTGGTTTATCTTAATCCTTTTACTCCTTCACCCTGTCCACCAACTGCAAAACACTTAACCTTTTGACTCCCTCACCCTATCCACCAGCTTCTTCAGAAAGCCTACGGATAGGGTGAGGGAGTCAAAGGGTTAAGTTTTTGCTTTGTTAGCATAGCTGACATTGCAGGATACTGGTGGTCAGAGCGCTGGAATCAAAGGGTTAATGAAGAAAGAAAGAAAGAAAGAAAGTAGTTGTTTATTCTCTGTCCATAAAGGAAGCACTCTGTTCCTGGTAGGATACATAATGAAATTTAGCATAGAATACAACCCCGTCACGAAATCTTCATCCCAAATATAACTCATCCCAATATAACTCATCCTAAATATAACTCATCCTAAATATAACTCATCCCAATATAACTTATCTCAAATATAACTCATCCTAAATATAACTCATCCCAATATAACTCATCTCAAATATAACTCATCCTAAATATAACTCATCCTAAATATAACTCATCCTAAATATAACTCATCCTAAATATAACTCATCCCAATATAACTCATCTCAAATATAACTCATTCTACATATAACTCATCCTACATATAACTCATCCTACATATAACTCATCCCAATATAACTCATCCCAATATAACTCATCCTAAATATAGCTCATCTCAAATATAACTCATCCCAAATATAACTCAACTAAACGTAACTCATCCCAAATATGACTCATCCCAATATAACTCATCCCAAACATCTCATCCAAAATATAACTCATTCCAGATATAACTCTTACCAATATAGCTCATCCCAAATATAATTCATCCGAAATATATATCATCCGAAATATAACTCATCCTAAATATAATTCATCCTAAAATCAACTCATCCCAAATTATCTCATCCCAAATATAACCCATCGTAGATATAACTCGTCCCAAGTAGAACTCACCTCAAATATAGCCCATCCCAGATATGACTCATCCTAAATATAACTAATCCCAGATATAAGTCATCCTTGATATGTCATCCCAACACAACTCATCCCAAATACAACTCATCCCAAACATAACTCATCCGAGAGATAACTCATCATAAATATAACCCATCCCAAACATAACTTCCAAATAACCCATCAAAATATAACCCATCCAAAATATAACCCATCCCAAATATAACTCATCCCAAATATACCATCCTAAATATAACTCATCCTAATTGTGACTCGTCCCAGATATACTTTATCCCAAAGACAACTCATCCCAATATAACCCATCCCAAACATAACTCATCCCAAATATAACTCATCCCAAATATAACATCCTAAATATAACTCATCCTAATTGTGACTCGTCCCAGATATACGTTATCCCAAAGACAACTCATCCCAAATATAACCCATCCCAAACATAACTCATCCCAATATCACTCATCCAAAATATAACCCATCCCAAACATCACTCATCCCAAATATAACTCATCCCAAATATAACATCCTAAATATAACTCATCCTAATTGTGACTCGTCCCAGATATACGTTATCCCAAAGACAACTCATCCCAA
>JAPXFY010000024.1:60111997-60114497 GCA_030674185.1 Monoplex corrugatus
TCATCGTTGGAATAAGTCTTTTAGATTCTCTTATCGCCATCCATTTTTTTTCATCGTTGGAATAAGTCTTTTAGATTCTCTTATCATCATCCATTGTTTTTCATCGTTGGAATAAGTCTTTTAGATTCTCTTATCATCATCCATTGTTTTTCATCGTTGGAATAAGTCTTTTAGATTCTCTTATCATCATCCATTGTTTTTCATCGTTGGAATAAGTCTTTTAGATTCTCTTATCATCATCCATTGTTTTTCATCTTTGGAATAAGTCTTTCAGATTCCCTTATCATCATCCATTGTTTTTCCTCGTTGGAATTAAGTATTTTAGATTCCCTGATCATCATCCACTCTTTTTCATCGTTGGAATGTCTTTTAGATTCTCTTATCAGCATCCACTCTTTTTCATCGTTGGAATGTCTTTTAGATTCTCTCAAATAGAAACATATCGTTGTCATCGTTAGAATAAGACTTTTAAATTGTCTTATCATCATGTATTCTTTTCCATTATTGGAATTTCTTTGTTATTCTCTCAATTACCATCCTATCGTTGTCATCGTTGGAATAAGTCTTTCAGATTTCCTGTCACCATCCTAGCGTTTTCACTGTTGGAACAGGTTTTTAAGGTTCTCTCTTTCCCCATTCTATCCTTTCCTTACTTCCCCCCCCCCCACCCTGTCCCCCTGACCCCCCTCCCCGTCATTCTCTCCCTCCTTCACCTTCACACTGAATGTCCTCCCCTCCTGTGTAACATCTATCCCCTCTCTCCATCACCTCTGTGTTACACCCATCCCCTCTCTGCATCACCTCTGCCTGATCAATAAGGTCAGGCGGTTGGGTATTGATTTCACAGCAATACTGACTTTCTTTTTTGGGGGCTGTCCTGTCCTCTGTGCCCCCCTCTCCCTCCCCCTTCCCCGGTAAAACTGCTCCCTTGCCCTGCATTGCGGCTCCATGGTATATAAGAGATGTTTTCTTTTTTTGGTATCAGTGTTTGTGTGTTCAAGGAAGCAAACTTTATCATAATGACAGGATTAATGATAATGCTTATGGTGATGGTTCCTATACATTATAATACTTCTGTCTCTCTCTCTCTCTCGCTCTCTCTCCCCCTCTCTTTCTCTCTCTCTCTCTCTTTGTCTCTCGTTTGTGTATGGGTCGTTGGCCTTGACAATAAACCATGTGTCAGTGTCAGTGTCTCTCTGTCTCTCTGTGTCTCTGTCTCTGTGTCTCTCTGTCTGTCTGTATGTCTATCTGTCTGTCTATCTGTCTGTATGCCTCTCTCCCTCTCTCGTTCCCAATATTACTGATATTAGAATTTGGCATTATTTTGATGTTTATATGATATCATAGTTCGTTTGTATTAGTAAAGATTCTGCGTGGGTGCTACAGAGCACTTGCATTAAAGTAATCCTCTTGGGCGAAGGCTCATCATCATCATCATGTGCCCTGCCGCATGGCGTTAGCGATCATGGCCCTCGACACGAACCTATCCCCTGTCGCTGCAAGTACATCTCCCACCCTCTCTGTCCTCAGCCACCTGCAAGTCCGTCCAATATTTTCTCCCTGGGTCTACCTGGTGTTCTCTTTCCCTCCAGCGAAGGCTGGTAGTAATAATAAAAGCAATATTCCGCATGTGCCAGTGCCTTCGAAAATGTGTGTTCTTGTTCTTGCTCTTGTTCCGCAACCCACCACCGAATCAAAGTTAATTCAATCAAACTTCAGATGCTGTGCAGTCCACAGAATGTCACAATGTCAAACTGTTTCAACTCTCCCCGCAGCCCACATGACAGTTAGTACTGCTGCTGGGTAACCACAGTCAGTACAGTGGTACCTGTTCTGATACAACTGCTGGGTAACCACAGTCAGTACAGTGGTACCTGTTCTGATACAACTGCTGGGTAACCACAGTCAGTACAGTGGTACCTGTTCTGATACAACTGCTGGGTAACCACAGTCAGTACAGTGGTATCTGTTCTGAAACAACTGCTGGGTAACCACAGTCAGTACAGTGGTACCTGTTCTGATACAACTGCTGGGTAACTACAGTCAGTACAGTGGTATCTGTTCTGATACAACTGCTGGGTAACCACAGTCAGTACAGTGGTACCTGTTCTGATACAACTGCTGGGTAACCACAGTCAGTACAGTGGTACCTGTTCTGATACAACTGCTGGGTAACCACAGTCAGTACAGTGGTACCTGTTCTGATACAACTGCTGGGTAACCACAGTCAGTACAGTGGTACCTGTTCTGATACAACTGCTGGGTAACCACAGTCAGTACAGTGGTACCTGTTCTGATACAACTGCTGGGTAACCACAGTCAGTACAGTGGTATCTGTTCTGATACAACCTACCCAGACCTACTAAGTGTCCCACAAACGACGATAATCGCTTAGTCATGGAACCACACTAAGTGAGCATCCCTTTTGTAAGATGTCCAAAACAATATCCCCCCTCCCCCCCCCCCCCCCAACGATTGATTCAATGAACCATCAATATGA
>JAPXFY010000024.1:60124497-60141997 GCA_030674185.1 Monoplex corrugatus
ATCATATGGGGCTTCCCGAACGCGATGAATCTCTCCTACAGTACTCCAGTTTCTCCCTCTCTCGCCTCTCCATCGTCCAATTAACACCCCTCTGTCCCCTTCGCCTTTTCCCCGCCTCCCAAGACTACCAGTACCAGTGTATCGATTTGCTGGTTGATCCAATTTGTCCACCACAGTCGAGTACCAATGGCAATGGGCAAACGCGTACATATCCCAGAACACACACACACACACACACACACACACACACACACACACACACACACACACACACACAGACACACACACACACACATACACACATATACACACACACACACACCTCTCCACAGAACACACACACACACACACACACACACACACACACACACACACACACACACACACACACACACACACACACACACACACACACGAATTACCTTTAAAATGTTATTTCACTTGTTCATTGTTATGGTTAGTCAATTCTTGGTTTTATTTTTTATTCATTTCTTCTGGAAATGTATCAATTTTGTTTGTTACTTAGTTAAGTTTGTTTAAATCGTTAATTATGGTAACGTTATTTGTTAGTTTTATCTTCCCCTCCTCGAAACAGTTGTGTTCTGGATCATCTTTTCTCAAAACCAAAATTGACAATTTTCAAATATCCTCTTCACTCCTCCTCTATCACCCCCTCCCTTTTTTGTGTGTTCTTTTTTGGTCTAAAATCACTTTAGTGAATAGACATTAAATCAAAGACCACACACACACACACACACACACACACACACACACACACACACACACACACACACACACACACACACACACACACACACACACACACACACACACACACACACACACACACACACACATCCACACACACACACACACACACACACACACACACACACACACACACACACACACACACACACACACACACCTCTCCACAGAACACACACACACTCATTCACACACACACACACGCAAACACATACGCACACACATACACACGCGCGCGCGCGAACACACAAAACACACCCCTCCACAGAACACAAACACACACCACAGAACACACACACACCCGTCCACAGAACACACACACACACACACATACACACACACACACACACAAACACACACACACACACACGCACGCACACAAGCAACCCCCCTAAACACACACAACCCCGCCACCCCCAACCCCCCCTTCACACACACAAAGTCTGCAAGACCTTACATGTCTCAGAACATGGTGGTGGTGGTGTGTTGGTTATGTGCTGGTCATGCTGAAGAAGACTCAACAGGCCGCAGTACACAACAAGTCCAGTACCCCAAGACCAGTCACATCATTGTAGCAATTGGTTTTGCTCAGGAAGACTTGTGCGCACTCTGTGGAGGGTAAACGTCGTGTGGGAACGTGGTATAATTGTATGACTTGAGTTTACCCAAGGGACTTTGCCCCGCCTGACCTTGAGGACAAATCTTATCTACAGCCCTGGTACAAAGTTGGCAAAGACTGTGAGGTGGGTGGTGGGTGGTGGTGTGTGGTGGTGTGGTGGTGTGTGTGGTGTGGTGGTGTGGTGTGTGGTGGTTGTGGGTGTGTGTGATGGGGTGTGGTAGTGTGTGGTGTGTGTGGTGGTGCGTGTGTGTGTGTGTGGTGGTGTGTGGGCGGTGGGTGGTGGGGGTGGGGTGGGATGGGATCGATTTACTCCCCAAGGTATCAGTATGTGTGGGTAACCCGCTATCTATACACGTCGCCTAACTGCATTATTGATGACAACATCAAGGACAGATGGGTGCGGTGGTCGATTGGTTAGCACACTGCTTTTCTGATTGGAAGGTCTAGGTTCGCAACCTGCTTGGATGTCGTCTTGTTTGTAAAGAGTGGACATTTTTCCCAGGTGGATACCGCCTAGTGTGTGAATCCACTTGTGTATGCATATTATGCACACAGCACATAAAATATTCATGTCAAAGATCTCTAGAGTGTGAATCCACTTTTGCGTGCATATTATGCACGCAGCACATAAAATATTTATGTCACAGGTCGCTAGAGTGTGAATACACTTTTGTATGCATACTATGCACGCAGCACATAAAATATTCATGTCACAGGTCGCTAGAGTGTGAATACACTTTTGTATGCATACTATGCACGCAGCACATAAAATATTCATGTCAAAGATGACTAGAGTGTGAATACACTTCTGTATGCATATTATGCACACAGCACATAAAATATTCATGTCAAAGATCACTAGAGTGTGAATCCACTTTGTATGCATATTATGCACACAGCACATAAAATATTCATGTCAAAGATCACTAGAGTGTGAATACACTTCTGTATGCATGCTATGCACTCAGCACATAAAATATTCATGTCAAAGATGACTAGAGTGTGAATCCACTTTTGTATGCATACTATGCACTCAGCACATAAAATATTCATGTCAAAGATGACTAATGTGTGATCCACTTTTGTATGCATAGTATGCACTCAGCACATAAAATATTCATGTCAAAGATGACTAGAGTGTGATCCACTTTTGTATGCATGCTATGCACTCAGCACATAAAATATTCATGTCAAAGATGACTAGAGTGTGAATACACTTCTGTGTGCATGCTATGCACTCAGCACATAAAATATTCATGTCAAAGATGACTAGAGTGTGAATACACTTCTGTATGCATGCTATGCACTCAGAACATAAATATTCATGTCAAAGATGACTAATGTGTGAATACACTTTTGTATGCATACTATGCACACAGCACATAAAATATTCATGTCAAAGATGGCTAGTGAATCACTTTTGTATGCATATTATGCACGCAGCACATAAAATATTCATGTCAAAGATCGCTAGCGTGTGAATCCACTTTTGTATGCATATTATGCACGCAACACATAAAATATTCATGTCAAAGATCGCTAGCGTGCGAATCCACTTTTGTATGCATATTATGCACGCAACACATAAAATATTCATGTCAAAGACAATGTAAGCTTGTCAGTGTTTGGTGTTTATGGAACACTTAAAAACACACAGCATGGACACCCCATAAACAGAGTGTAACTGCCTTAATGGAGGGGTACAGAAAACAGGAAGAAAGAATGAAGAAAGAAAGAAAAAAGAAAGAGAAGCAACAAAGAAAAAGAAAGAAAGAAAAAAGAAACACTTACACACACAAACACACACACACACACTTACACACACATTCACACAACACACACACACACCGCCGCACACTAACACACACACACACATCACACTACACACACACACATCACACACACATACACACACACACAACTTACACACACTTCACACAGACACACACAACAACACCACACACACAAACACACACACACATCACACACATCCACACAACACACACACTACATACACACACACAACACACACACTACACACACACACACACACACACACACAACACACACACACAACACTACACATCACACACACACACATACACACACACACACACACATACACACACATACACACACACCACACAACACACACCACACACACACACACACACACATACATACACACACACATCACACACAACACACACAACACACACACACTACACACACACACACACACACACACATACACACACACACTACACACACACACACACATACACACACATACACACACACCACATACACACACACACACATACCACACACAACATACACACACACACACACACACACACAACACACACATACACACACACACACACACACACATACACAACAACACACACACACACACACACACATAACACACACACACACACACCATACACACACACACAACCAACACACCATACACACACACAACACACATACACACACACACACACACACACACACACACCACACACACATCACACACACAACACACACACAACACACATACCACACACAACACACACACACATACACACAAACACACATACCACACCACACAACACACACACACACACACACAACACACACACACACACACACACACACACACACACACACAATCAGCCATACAAGAAGAAGTCCACTCGAAGATTGGAACGCACCAGGAAGTTGCAGTCCACAAAAAAACAAAGAAAAAAAAAAAAGAAAAAAGAACAATGTGTCTAGGTAGAATTATGCCTGTTTGGCGCAGAGGCAGAGAAGCTGTCTTCTAATCTGAACGCACAGGTTCGAATCTGGCTCAAGATAAACGTTCTGTAAGTGGCCAGTATTGTTCCCACAGCATTAAGAGGACACCTGACCCTATTTAGGGGTTAAGCGGTTAAAACAGCGATGAGGGAATGGAGTTGGACATCGCTTTCATAATGTTGGCCCTTAGAAAGTTTTAGTCCTCTACCACCTCCCTTGTCATATTGGCAGATGTGATGCGTCTAGTGTGTCGGCTTCGGCCTGCACCGCTGGCTAGCACTGCTGTGTGAAAAGAAGAGCAAGGCGTAAGTCTCTTCCTGTCAGTACATAGCCTCTCCATCAGCAAGCCCTACGCTGTGCCTCCTCGTGGCGACAGGCGGTAACTGAGCACCTCACGGACTCAGGCTGAATCTCGTAGGACTCGGAGGAGGTCTGGCCCCCAGACGTGAGGCATGCAGGCCCACAGGCGTGTGGACATGCCCTTGTGCCCACGAACCAGATCCCCAAGCTATGGGTAAATAGCTCCACTGCCTTGTGGATATCTCGGGAGAGAGTAAGGCTAAGGGAGTTAACCCTGAAAAAAAAACCGATGGAAGGCAAGGGGAAACCACCATCGTAGCTTTCACCAGGAAAACCATGGACAGGAGAGTTGGAAGTCCATGGTCGCCAACGCCATGCGGCAGGGCACCTGATGATGATAATGATGACCACCTCACTCCCTTACGACTTCAGGATTGTAGTACAAAGGTTGTACTGAAACCTTTACTTTAGTGTCTAGACAGCAAACCATAGTACACTGACACTAATGATAGAGGACTGATGATGATATAATGATCAAGTTGAAGTAAAAAACTACCAGCTAACTAACATAACAGCGTGTCCAGCAAAATTCTAGTGGGAAAGATGAAAGCCATGAACTGTGGACTTTAGACTGTGTAAAACAAACAAACAAACAAACAAGCAAGCAAGCAAACAAGCAAACAAACAAACAAACCATCCATCCATTCATCCATCCAACCTACCAACCAACCAACCAACCAGCCAACCAACCAGCCAACCAACCAGCCAACCAACCAACCAACCAACCAACCAACCAACCAACCAACCAACCAATCAACCAACCAACCAACCAAGAAACCAACCAACCAACCAACCAACCAACCAACCAACCAACCAACCAACCAACCAACCAACCAACCAACCAAACCAAACCAAACCAAAACAAAACAAAAAAACCCAACAAACAAAAACGGGTCCGTTAATAGAATTGTGCGTGGGGTTTAAAGAGAGAAACCATGAATAATGTATCATTCATGTGTATATGACTCAACAAACTGGTCTTAAAACCGCCTTCATTTTTTCAATCTTCAAAACCTATGTATAATTGTGTGTGTGTGTGTGTGTGTGTGTGTGTGTGGTGTGTGTGTGTGTGTGTGTGTGTGTGTCTCTCTCTCTGTCTCTCTCTGTGTGTGTCTCTCTCTCTGTGTCTCTCTCTTTCTCTCTCTCTGTCTCTCTCTCTCTGTGTCTCTCTCTCTGTCTCTCTCTGTGTGTCTCTCTCTTTCTCTCTCTCCCTGTCTCTCTCCCTCCCTGTCTCTCTCTCTCTGTCTCTCTCTCTTTCTCTATCTGTCTGTCTCCCTCTCTCTCTGTCTGTCTGTCTCTTTCTCTCTCTCTATCTCCCTCTCTCTGTGTCTCTGTGTGTGTGTGTCTCTCTCTTTCTCTCTCTGTCTCTGTCTCTCTCTCTCTGTCTCTCTCTTTCTCTCTCTGTCTCTCTCTTTCTCTCTCTGTCTCTCTCTCTCTGTCTGTCTCTCTCTCTCCCTCTCTGTGTGTCTCTCTCTCTGTGTCTCTCTTTCTCTCTCTTTCTCTCTGTGTCTCTGTCTCTCTGTGTCTCTGTCTGTCTCTTTCTCTCGCTCCCTCTCTGTCTCTGTCTCTCTGTCTCTCTCTTTCTCTCCCTCTCTCTCTGTCTCTCTCTTTCTCTCTCTTTCTCTCTCTGTCTCTCCCTTTCTCTTTCTCTCGCTCCCTCTCTGTCTCTGTCTCTCTGTCTCTCTCTGTCTCTCTCTCTCGTCTCCTCGAGGCTACCGATATTCCAGTTTTGCATCATTGTGACGTCTTTATGCTCATGTAGGTCATTTAATTTTGCAATCGTGTAGACCCCCCACTGGGATCAACGCGTATTTATTGAAGTGAACAACTTCCATTGGTGTTATAATATACTTAAATTACATGTAATGTAAACCCTCCATGGCTATCACAGTGTACTTATATATTAGTGTAAACCCTGCATGGGCGTTATAAAGCAACCTACTTTTGTCTCCTTCAAGTCTGCTCTCAAAACTCACCTTTTCTCTCCTGCATAAAATCCTAACCTCACTCAACCCTCCCCTCTGCAGCCTGTCTCCGCTCGGAGGGAATCACATGGTTATAATATATAATTGTATGCTATGCTCTCTATAATTTTCCATTGCTTTTATTCTTGCTTTTATTGCTTTTATTCTTTCTCCCCATTTATAGCCATGCGTGTGTGTGTGTGTGTGTGTGTGTGTGTGTGTGTGTGTGTGTGTGTGTGTGTGTGTGTCTGTATGTGTGCGTGTGTGTGTGTGTGCGAGCGTGCGTGCCTGCGTGTGTGTCTGCTTCAGCGCTTAGATTTGATTTTATCAAGATTTTGCGCTATATAAATATTGTAATTATTATTATTATTATTATAATGCAACTGTATTAGTGCAGATCGTCAAAGTGCATTATAGTGTACATGCACTTGCAGTGGTGTAAACTCTCCACGGGGATCATAGTATACTTGTAATAATAACCCTTTGACTCCCGCACCCTGTCCACCAGCATTTTCCTGTATTGCTAACCACGCTAGCAAAGCAAAAACAATCTTTTGATTCCCTCACCCCGTAGGAAGCTGGTGGATAGGGTGAGGGAATCAAAAGATTAAGTTTTCGCATCAGAGTTTATCTGTATTGGCACAGACCCTCCATGGGCAGTACACTTTACTTGTATTAGCGTAAACCATCCATGGGCGTTATAGTTTACTTCAATTAGTGCAGAGCATTTATGTTTATGGGTGAGGGCTGGATTACAAGAAAAATAAAACAAAAAACAAAAACAAAAACAAACACACACACAAAAAAAACACCGTTATATCCTCCACGCCATTATCCTCGAAATATGTTTTAGCTTTTGTTCTTGTTGTTCTCTCTCTCTCTCTCTTACTAAATCCTTTCCTGATACAGAAAGAAGAGAAGAGAAAACAAGAGAACAAACATCGATATCAATCTCTCCTACGAAGCAGAATTACAGGAAAGAAAAGAACAGCAGAAAGCTTTGCCGTGTTTTGGCAGGATGGGAAAAAGGTTTGTGAGTAGGCCACCAATCAATAGCTCGGTGACTTGAGTGAATGCCGGGTCCCGGCTCTGGCCGGCCGTGGTCACATGTTAAATGCTCTCTGATTGGACGCCATGTCTGGTTTCGGGCCAATCATTCGCAATCACGAGAAACTCTCAGGACGTAGGCCTTTTTCTCTTCTTAATCTTTTTTTTTTTTTTTTGAAGGAAGATTAGTTCTTATCGGCTGGAAGTGTGTGTGTATGTGTGTGTGTGTGTGTGTGTGTGTGTGTGTGTGTGTGTGTGTGTGTGCGTGAGAGAGAGAGAGAGAGAGAGAGACAGAGAGAGAGACAGAGAGAGACAGAGACAGAGACAGAGACAGAGAGAGAGAGACAGAGACAAAGACAGAGACAAAGAGAGACAGAGAGAGAACCACCAAGCCAGAGAGAGAGAGAGAGAGAGAGAGACAGAGACAGAGAGAGAGACAGAGACAGAGACAGAGACAGAGACAGAGAGAGACAGAGAGAGAACCACCCAAGCCAGAGAGAGAAAGAGAGAGAGAGACAAAGAGAGAGAGACAGAGAGAGAGAGAGACAGCAGACAGAGACAGAGACAAGAGACAGAGAGAGACAGAGAGAGAACAAGAGAGAGAGAGAGAGAGAGAGAGAGAAGAGACAGAACAGAGAAGAAGACGAGAGACAGAGACAGAGACAGAGACAGAGAGAGAGAGAGACAGAGACAGAGACAGAGACAGAGACAGAGAGAAAAGCACCAATCCAAACTTTTATCAATACAAAGAAACTAGAAGCTTTGAACGTCCATCTATCCATGATCAAAAGACGACAGGAAACAGACTCAAATGCCTGAAGTTCTGTTACACATCACAAGGTCAAAATGAAACACACACGGATGGCCACACACGCACACATGCACACACACATACACACACACATACAGACACACACAGACACACGCACACACAGGCACACACACAGACACACATACACACAGCCCCCAACACACATAGACACACACACACACAGGCACGCACACACACACACATACACACAGCCCACAACACACACATACAGGCACACACACACACATACACACAGCCCACAACACACACATACAGGCACACACACACAGACACACAGCACACAACACACACACACACACAAACCACACAACAACAACAACACAACACACCACACAACACACACACACCACACACAAGAAACACACACACCACACACACACACAACAACAACACAACACAACGCACACACCACACCACACCACACACCACACAGACACACACACACAGCACAGGACACATGCAACACAAACCACAACAACACCAAACAAAGAACAAACGCACAATCACCCCACACAAATCAAAAACACACACACAGCTGAGCACAGGGACGCCCTCCACTACATCCCTCCACACAACCCCCCCACCAGACGATCAAAAGCTTAAAATCCCATCCCCAACCAAACATCAAACAAAAGAAAGAACACAAAATCAAGCGTCCACACACCTGCACCATCACGCACGCCCACTGCTGGCACGCTCAGTAAACAAGGGGAGAGAGAAGGAACACGACCAAGACCGAGAGACAGAAAGAAAGACACAAAATCAAGTCAGAAGACCAGAGACAGAGATGCAGAGAGAGAGAGAGAGAGAGAGAGAGAGAGAGGAGGGAGGAGAGAGGAGAGAGAGAGCAGAGAGACAGAGAGACAGAAGACAGAGGGAGCAGCGAGAGACAGAGAGACAGAGAGAGGAGAGAGAGAGAGAGAGAAGAGAGAGAGAGAGAGAGGAAGACAGACAGACAGACAGAGACAGAGAAGGAGAGAGCGAGCGAGCGAGCGAGCGAGAGAGAGAGAGAGAGAGAGAGAGAGAGACAGAGAACAGAGAGACAGAGAGAGAGACAGAAAGAAACACACACACACACACACACACACACACACACACACACACACACACACACACACACACACACCACACATACACACAACACCTAAAGCAAAGAGCATCTCCATAACGACCACCAAACAAGACCAGAAACTAAAGAACCAAAAGCCATCAGACGTAGTGGCGCAGTGGTTAGCGCAATAGACTACTGACCACAAGGTCATGATTTCAGATCCCGTCAGCCCTGTCAAATCATTGTGATATTTTTTCTCGGCCCCAACGCTCCCATCCAGTGTTCAGTGGCTAAGGGCTTGACGGTAAAAACTGGGACAACACAGTTGGATCTCATCCACTTTCGGATGAGTTGTGAGTGTATTGCTCAGATCTCCAGACCAGCACCGCAGGTGTCTGTACCTCTCAGGCCTTTTGTCATTGTCTTTGTTGTTTACAGCCCAGCCGACTGCGTAGAGCCATATCAGGGCTATAACCAGTTCAAAGCATACACAATACTTCAACAGAAAAAAAGTAAAAAATTAAGTACACATATCAGATCATTCGCGCACATAATCTAAGGAGATGCCCCTGGTGTTGACCATCTCCGTCCAATTTATTGCAAAAGGGGACTTAAAAAACAAACTGAATACAAATTTAAACATAAATAAGGACACTAAAACTAATAAAAAACGGCCTAAATTGCCTAAATTGCTTCCGCATATCTCATATCCCTAGAGCCAAAAACGCACTTAATACATGTCCCAATTATCAATCCTAAGAGAAAGTACGTAAGACTTTATCGAACACAAACAGGTAAACGGACCATCAAGGCAGAAAATGATAGGAAGAAATGACAGAAAGAAAAGGAACAAGGCAGAAACAAAGAGATGACAGAAATGAGGAAATTTCCAGCACAGAATTTCCAGAAAGAAGGTACTATTTATACTGAAAGAGTCCCAGACATCCCCACGGGGAAACCTCTCAGCCTGATCGAAGCCAGGATATATTACTGTAGTAAGCAGCCTTGTAGAGTGCAGCCTTGTCACACAGTCTCAATCCTACATGGAACTCCACTCCATCATGATTTATCATCCCTACTGTCAACGTAAAGCTGGAAAGCTGGAAGGCAAGAGAGCACCAGGTAGACCCAGGGAAAAAATATTGGACGGACTTGCAGGGTGGCTGAAGACAGAGAGTTTGGAAGAACGTGCTTACGGCAACAAGGGATAGAAACATATGGAGGGCCATGACCGCCAACGCCGTGTGAGCAAAGGCACTTGATGATGAGAATGATGATGATTGTCGATGTCACCATCAGAGCATTGTGAACAGTTGTCTTAAATTCTGTGCCATTGATGTAGCGTGGGAAATAAAAAGTAGAAAAAAGTTGAAACCTTACAAGTTCTATCATAGCACAATGTCAGAGTCTCTTTCTCTCGTACACACTCACGTACACATGCACATACAGAGCCCACTGCCCCGCATACACGTATACATAAAGAGTACAGAATACACACATACTTAATACACAATCGTGCACTACGCACACACATAAACCAAACCAAAGCTTTGAACATCCCCATACTCACCACCAGAACATGACAAACACAAAGGAATCAAAAGCTCTTTTCAAAACTTCTGTCGTCAAAACAACCAACACAAGCATCAATCATTAACACAAAACAGATTTGTAATACACACGCACACACACACACACACACACACACACACACACACACACACACACACCACACACACACACACACACACACACACACACACACTCACACGCACCACACAACCACAACGACTACAATAACACTAACACACACACACACCACACACACATACATACACACACACGCACACACACACACACACATACACACACACATACACACACACACATAACACACACACATACCACGCGTACCACACACACACCACACACAAACCACTAATCGATTTCATATCTAATAACACTAACGGAACACACACACACACACACACACACACACACACACACACACACACACACACACACACACACACACACACACACACACACACACCACACACACATACACACACACACACCACGCTACGCACACACACACACACACACAACCACTAATCGATTTCATATCTAATACACACACACACACACACACCACACACACATACAAACACACACACACACACACACACACACACACACACACAACACACACACTAATCGATTCATACAAACACACACACACACACACACACACACACACACACACCACTAACATTCGTATCTAATAACAAAAACATCCTCAAATCTCGCCTCTCTCTCTCTCTCACACATCTACTCACACACAAACACACACACACACACACACACACACACACACACACTCACCACACACACACACACACCACACAACCACACACACACACACACACACACACACACACACACACACACATCAATTGACGGAGTGAGAGCAGCAAGCCATGGACAACACAGTCACTCATCCATAGTAAAACGTTAGTGACTTTTTAACGACTCCCTGGGCAGTAAAACAACTATAGTTCATTAACTGTTTGATTCCCACAGCCCACGTACCGCTTCCATTCAGCTTCCCGTCCACCAGCTTCCATCTGTCTGTTATCTTCCACCTATCCACCAGCTTCCATCTGTCATCTTCCACCTATCCACCAGCTTCCACATGTCCACCAGCTTCCACCTATCTGTTATCTTCCACCTATCCACAACTTCCATCTGTTGTCTTCCACCTATCCACCAGCTTCCACCTGTTATCTTCCATCTATCTGTCACCTTTCATCTATCTGTCATCTTCCATCTATCTGTCACCTTCCACCTATCTGTCACCTTCCATCTATCTGTCATCTTCCATCTATCTGTCACCTTCCACCTATCTGTCACCTTCCATCTATCTGTCACCTTCCACCTATCTGTCACCTTCCATCTATCTGTCATCTTCCATCTATCTGTCACCTTCCATCTATCTGTCACCTTCCACCTATCTGTCACCTTCCATCTATCTGTCATCTTCCATCTATCTGTCACCTTCCATCTATCTGTCACCTTCCATCTATCTGTCACCTTTCACCTATCTGTCACCTTTCACCTATCTGTCATCTTCCATCTATCTGTCATCTTCCATCTATCTGTCATCTTCCATCTATCTGTCACCTTCCATCTATCTGTCACCTTTCACCTATCTGTCACCTTTCACCTATCTGTCATCTTCCATCTATCTGTCATCTTCCATCTATCTGTCATCTTCCATCTATCTGTCATCTTCCATCTATCTGTCATCTTCCATCTATCTGTCATCTTCCACCTATCTGTCACCTTCCATCTATCTGTCATCTTCCCTCTATCTGTCATCTTCCATCTATCTGTCATCTTCCATCTATCTGTCACCTTCCATCTATCTGTCATCTTCCATCTATCTGTCACCTTCCATCTATCTGTCATCTACCACCTATCTGTCATCTTCCACCTATCTGTCACCTTTCACCTATCTGTCATCTTCCACCTATCTGTCACCTTCCATCTATCTGTCATCTTCCACCTATCTGTCACCTTCCATCTATCTGTCATCTTCCATCTATCTGTCATCTTCCACCTATCTGTCATCTTCCATCTATCTGTCACCTTCCATCTATCTGTCATCTTCCACCTATCTGTCATCTTCCATCTATCTGTCATCTTCCACCTATCTGTCATCTTCCATCTATCTGTCATCTTCCATCTATCTGTCACCTTCCATCTATCTGTCATCTTCCATCTATCTGTCACCTTTCACCTATCTGTCACCTTTCATCTATCTGTCACCTTCCATCTATCTGTCACCTTTCACCTATCTGTCACCTTCCATCTATCTGTCACCTTCCACCTATCTGTCACCTTCCATCTATCTGTCACCTTTCACCTATCTGTCACCTTCCATCTATCTGTCACCTTCCATCTATCTGTCACCTTTCATCTATCTGTCACCTTCCATCTATCTGTCATCTTCCATCTATCTGTCATCTTCCATCTATCTGTCACCTTCCATCTATCTGTCACCTTTCACCTATCTGTCATCTTTCACCTATCTGTCATCTTCCATCTATCTGTCATCTTCCATCTATCTGTCATCTTCCACCTATCTGTCATCTTCCATCTATCTATCATCTTTCACCTATCTGTCATCTTTCATCTATCTGTCATCTTCCACCTATCTATCATCTTCCATCTATCTGTCACCTTCCATCTATCTGTCATCTTCCATCTATCTGTCATCTTCCATCTATCTGTCATCTTCCATCTATCTGTCATCTTCCATCTATCTGTCATCTTCCATCTATCTGTCACCTTCCATCTGTCTGTCACCTTTCACCTATCTGTCATCTTCCACCTATCTATCATCTTCCATCTATCTGTCACCTTCCATCTATCTGTCATCTTCCATCTATCTGTCATCTTCCATCTATCTGTCACCTTTCACCTATCTGTCCACCACCTATCTTCTATCAGCTAGCTTCCTCCTATCTAACCTAATAGCTCTCTTCTATCCACCAGTTTTTTCCATCTATCAGTTTTCTTCTATTAACCAGGTCCCATTTTGTCCATCAGCTTTTCCCTATCCATCAACTTCCTTCCACCTATCCACCAGGTTTCTTCTGTCCGTCATTTTCTGCCAATCCACGAACTTCTTCCTAATCTTCTCTATGTCCATCAGGTTCCACCGGCTTCTTGCAATCCACCGTTTTTCTCCTATTCCACCAGTTTCTATTCACCAGCTTGCTTCTACCACATTTCCCTTTTATCCACCTTTTTTCTTTCAACCATTTTCCTCCTATCCACCTTTTCCTCCTATCCACCATTTTCCTTCTATCCACCATTTCCGTCTGTCCCCATTTTCCTTTGTCCACATTTTCCTTCTATCCACCATTTTCTCTATCCACCATTTCCTTCTATCCACCATTTTCCTTCTGTCCACCCTTTCCTTCTGTCCACCATTTTCCTTCTGTCCACCATTTTCCTTCTATCCACCATTTTCCTTCTGTCCACCATTTTCCTTCTGTCCACCATTTTCCTTCTATCACCTATATCCTTCTGTTCCACCATTTTCCTTCTATCCACCATTTTCCTTCTATCCACCATTTTCCTTCTGTCCACCATTTTCCTTCTGTCCACCTTTTTCCTTCTATCCACCATTTTCCTTCTGTCCACCATTTTCCTTCTATCCACCATTTTCCTTCTGTCCACCATTTTCCTCCTACCATCGTTTCCTCCTATCCACCATTTTCCTTCTATCCACCAGATCCTCGTATCCCCATTTTCCTTCTATCCACCATTTTCTTTCTATCCACCATTTCCTTCTATCCACCATTTTCCTTTATCCACCATTTTCTTTCTATCCACCATTTCTTTCTATCCACCTTTCCTTCTATCCACCAAGTTCCTCCTATCGACCAGATTACCCCTTTCTCTACCATTTTCCTTCTATCCACCATTTTCTTCTATCCGCCATTTCCCTTCTATCCATCATTTCCTCCTATCTATCAGATTCCTCTATCCACCATTTTGCTATCCACCATTTTCCTCATATCTATCAATTCTCCCTATCCACCATTTTTCTCCTATCTTCAGATTCCTCCTATCCACCAGTTTGCTATCCACCATTTCTTCCTATCTATCAGATTCCTCACTATCCACCATTTTCCTCCATCTATCAGATTCCTCTATCACCAGTTTGCTATCCACCATTTCCTCATATCTATCAGTTCCTCCTATCCCCATTTTCTCCTATCTATCAGATTCCTCCTATCCACCAGTTTGCTATCCACCATTTTCCTCCTATCTATCAGATTCCTCCTATCCACCATTTTCCTCCTATCTATCAGATTCCTCCTATCCACCAGTTTGCTATCCACCATTTTTCTCCTATCTATCAGATTCCTCCTATCCACCAGTTTGCTATCCACCATTTTTCTCCTATCCATCAGATTCCTCCTATCCACCAGTTTGCTATCCACCATTTTTCTCCTATCTATCAGATTCCTCCTATCCACCATTCTCTCTCTATCCACCACTTGCCACCAGTTTCCTGCAGGAACTTACTGGATAGTCTGAGGCTGTTAAAGGGTTAACGCAATATATTTGGGAGGGGGAGGTGGAGGAAGGGGGGGGGGGGGGAGAGACCAGCACACAATAGACGGTAATACCGTGGTGTTGGAGTTGTCGGTACAGTATGCAAGGGTTTGTTGTGAGGACTGATCGCTGTCGATGTTACCCAGTAAGAATCGATTAGAAACGCGTTTTGTGAGGCAGTGGTAAGGCGTGTGGGGTTTGGGTGTGTGTGGGAGTTTAGGGGATGATTGGTGTGGGGTGTGTGTGTGTGTGTGTGTGTGTGTGTGTGTGTGTGTGTGTGTAGTGTGTGTGTGTATGTGTGTGTGTATGTGTTGTGTGTGAGTCGTGTGTGTGTGCGTGTGTGTGTACGTGTGTGTGTGTGTGTGTGTAGTGTGTGTGTGTGTGTGTGTGTGTGTACGTGTGCATGTTGCGTTGTGTGTGTACGTGTAGTGTGTGTTGCGTTGTGTGTGTGTACGTGTGTGTGTGTGTGTGTGTGTGTGTGTGTGTGTGTGTGTGTGTGTGTGTGTGTGTGAATTTAGAGGATGATTGGTGGTGTGTGTGTGTGTGTGTATGTGTGCGTGCGTGCGTGCGTGTGTGTGTGTGTGTGTGTGTGTGTGTGTGCATGCGTGCATGTGTGTGTGTATGTGAATTTAGAGGATGATTGGCATGTGTGTGCGTGCGTGTGTGTGTGTGTGTGTGTGTGGTGTGTGTGTGTGTGTGTGTGTGTGTGTGTGTGTGTGGGCTGGTGGTGGGAATTTAGAGGATGATTGGTGTGTGTGTGCGTGCGTGCGTGTGTGTGGTGTGTGAGTGTGTGTGTGTGTGTGTGTGTGTGTGTGTGTGGGTGTGTGTGTGTGTGAATTAAGAGGATGATTGGTGTGTGTGTGTAAACGCGTGCGCGTGCGTGCGTACGTGTGAGTGTGTGTACGCGTGCGTGCGTGCGTGCGTGAGTGTGTGTGTGTGTATTACGTGTGTGTGTGTGTGTGTGTGTGGAGAAAGAAGGCGGAGTTGCACGTGTGCAGAGTGTGTGCACGTGAGCACGCGGAAGTTCACGAGGTGGGTTGTAGTGGAGTGTGAGCGATTTATGTCGGTTTGGCGTGTTCGTAATGCATATTACTCGTGTGACAATGTGTGATCATGTGCCGTTCTCACGCTCCAGTCAGTGGGTACAGCCCAACCGCTCTGTGAGACGGGAAATATGTTTATTATAGATAAGAACACAACAAGGAGAAAAGAAATATGTTTGTTATGGATATGAACATAGAAAGAGGAAATATTTTTGTTATAGATAAGAACATCATCATCATCATCATCATCATTATCATGTCGAGCTTGCTCGGCTATCCATGACACGTTTCTTCCATCCTTCTCTGTCAGAAATTGCAGTAGGTAGTTCATCATATGACACGGTGACAGCCCGTATCATCCATCAGTTGGTCGATGAAGGTCTTCTTTGGACGTCCTGGTCTTTGTTTGCCGTGGCTGGGTCTCCATAGTAGAACATCCCCACCAGATCTTCTTTGTTCAGCCAGCAGTGCCCCGCGAAGCGCAGTCTTTGTTGACGTATTGATTTACTGATTGGTGGATCTTACCATATAACTCTTTGTTATTGGATGTTCTCTCCAGAAAGAAAAATTTGATGTAAGTTATTTTGTTATAGATAAGAACATAGAAAGAGGAAATATTTTGTTTACAGATAAGAACATAGAAATTGAGGAATATTTGTTATAGATAAGTAACTTAGAAAGAGGAAATTTGTTATAGATAAGAACATAGAAAGAGGAAATATTTTGTTATAGATAAGAACAAGGAAATTTGTATCACATCAGAAGAGCAGAAGAGATAGTACATGAAGAGAAACTTTAAAAAAGGAAGAAAATTAATTTGTGTTCAAAAGAGAAGTCAGAAGAGAAAAGAAAGAAGAAGAAAGGAGAGAAGAAGAA
>JAPXFY010000024.1:60144497-60156997 GCA_030674185.1 Monoplex corrugatus
ACTCATTGGGGTACAAAGAGAAGCAGTGGATCAGCCAATTTTTGTGTTGTAGGCTGAGTGTGAAATCGAGTCAGAGAGAGAGAGAGAGAGCGAGGGAGAGAAAGAGAGAGAGAGAGAGGGAGGGAGAGAGGGGAGAGACAGAGAGAGACAGAGACAGAGAGACATAGAGAGGAGCAAGAGCGAGCGAGAAAGACACACACACACACATACAGAGAGAGAGAGAGAGAAAGAGAGAGAGAGAGAGACAGACAGAGACAGAGAGACATAGGCAGAGACAGAGAGACAGAGACAGAGACAGACAGATAGATAGATAGATAGATAGATAGAGAGAGAGAGAGAGAGAGAGAGAGAGAGAGAGGATACACACACACACACCACACACACACACACATACAAAGAGAGAGAGAGAGAGAGAGAGAGAGAGAGGGAGGGACGGAGGGAGGGGGAGTGAGAGACTGAGAGAGAGAAGAGAGAGAGACTGAGAGAGAGAAGAGAGCGAGACAGAAAGACAAACAGAGAGAGAGAGAGAGAGAGAGAGAGAGAGAGAGAGAGAGAGAAGAGAGCGAGACAGAAAGACACAAGAGAGAGAGAGAGAGAGAGAGAGAGACAGAGAGAGAGAGACAGAGAGAGAGAGAGAGGGGTCACAGATCTTCGATATCACAAAGTCTATATGGATCACGAAGAAAACCTATGAACAGTGTGGATTACAAAAGCATAACAAGATATTAACATTTTGGACAAAGAACACACATACAGACACGATCCTGCATACATGTGTGGCCTCGGTATAAAAACATGTTTTGACCGAAGTTTCACGGATATTTAGACTTTTAATTTTTTTTCAATATTTTTGTGCGCCATATTAAAGTTATCAGACTTAATCGCGTAAATCTCAAACGCATTGTTCAGTTTTGGAGTTCAATATTACTGAAACTGTATGACAGATAGGGGCGATAACTATCGATTTAGTTTTCTTTAATCAGTTACGCCCCTTTTCTAGGGGGTCTTCAGATTTTTCAATCTTCGTATTTTTCTTCGGAGCTAGAGAGGTGGGTGGAGAGACTGCTTTAATGTAGCCGAGACATTTTTGTTTAGCAAGAACTCCAAAGAAGCAGACAAACAAACGAACACAAAGAAAAAGAATAAGAAAGTAAAGAAAGAAAGAAAGAAAGAAAGAAGAACGAAAGACCGAAAAAAGAAAAAAAAAAAAGAAAAAAGAAAAAAAGATAGAAAGAGAAAAGGAAAGATATGAAAGAAAGAAAGAAAGAAAATCTTTCAATCACTCCAAACTTATAAAGCAAAATAAAAACAAATTTTGATAGGACCCAGAATAAACAAATAAAACAAACAAACAAACAAAAACAAAAAACAAACAAATGACAAACAAAAACAAACAAACAAACAACCATTGGCGTGTAAAGAACAAACAAACAAACAAACAAACAAACAAACAAACAACAAACAAAAAAACAAAACAAAAACAAACACACAAACAAACAAACAAAGCACAAACAAACAAAAAACAAACAAGCAAACAAACAAACAAAAACACAAACAAACAAAAACAAACAAACAAACAAACAAACAAACACACAAACAAACAAAAAAACAAAAAAAAACACAAACAAACAAACAAGTCACAACAAACAAAAAACAAACAAGCAAACAAACAAAACAAACCCAAACCATTGGCGTGAACAGAAAAACAAACAAACAACAACAAACAAACAAACAAACAAACAAACAAACAAACGAACAACGACAAACGAACAAACGAACAAACAAACAAACAAACGAACAACGAACAAACAAACAAACGAACAACAACAAACGAACAAACGAAAACAAACAAACAAACAAACAAACAAACAAACAAACAAACAAACAACAAACCAACCATTGGCGTGTAACAAGGTTATCTACTATCTGAGTTTCTTTGTAGTGACCACGACAGGCACCACACGTAGACTGAATTATTGATCATCCAGTACGTGTAGCCATTGTTTTACGATCATCACACTCAGGGAGGTGATCTTTGTGCTCTCTTGTGTCCTCCCATTTTCTGCCCCACCTTAATGGCCACAGAAGCTGGAACAGTTTTTACAATGTGATGGTGATGATGATGATGATGTTGATGAGGATGATAATCATAATTTTATGAAGTTCCATCTAGGATTGAGACTGCGTGACAGGGCTGTACTCTACGCTTACTATCATAAGATATCCTGGTGTCCACCAGCCCGAGAGATTCAGACACCTGCGGTGCTGTTCAGAGGATTTGAGCAACACCCTCAAAGACGAATTCGTGAAGTGGATGAGACTCGACTGTGTGGTCTGTTTTCCCAATGAGCCCATAGCACGCCCAACTCTGGGTAGGAGCCAGTTAGAGCCGAAAAATCCCAAAATGATTTTTAAAGGGACTAATGGGGATTCGAACCCAAGACCTTCCAGTCGGTTGTTCGTTGCACTAACCACATGTAGGCATCTTGTTACAGCCCTCATCATCATCATCAGGTGCCCTGCCGCATGGCGTTGGCGATCATGGACTTCCATCAGTCTCTATCTCTCGTTGCCCCTAGCATCTCTCCCACCCCCCTCGTCCCCAGTCACTCTGCAAGTCGTCTAGCATTTTCTTCCTGGGTCTACCCGGTGCTCTCTTTTCCTCCAGTTTTCCCGTTGTGACCAGGTGCTCCAAATCCCCCTTCCTCATGAAATGGCCTATAAATGTTGCCTGTCTTTTCCTAATCTTCCTTATGAATGATCTACTTGTGTCTGCCTCCATCAAGACTGTCTCGTTTGTTTCCTTTGCTGTCCATGGAACTCTCAACATTCTTCTTAGAAACCACATCTCGGCTGCCTCAATCTTGTTCTGGCTTTGCTTGTTGACTGTCAACGCCTCACATCCGTACAACAGTATTGGTTCTATATAACATTCAAGAACTCTCTTCCTGATGTTAATTGATAGGCATTTGTTGGTAAGAATGCCTGTCATCTTCCCGAATGCTGTTTTGGCTTGGCCGATTCTGCCGGCTATTTCTGATGTGCATCTGCCGTCTGATGAAATGGTCAGCGCTAAGAACAGGAAAGGAGAGCTGTCTGCGTTGAAATGAAGAGAAAAGTCACAAAGACAATTGCAAACAGACAAAACATTTCCTTCCAGATTCTTGAATCTTCAGTTGGTGCTCAGTTTCAGTTTCAGTTTCAGTTTCTCAAGATGACGTGTCCACGCATGGAACGAATTCCATATGCACTAACGTCACAGGTGCCATGTGTATGGTGATCATGGCACAAGCCTTAAGCTGCACATAAACCCACGAGCTGGCCAGGTCCTGAGGTCCTACCTACGCTATGTTTTACCAAGTCTACATTTTGTATTGGTATTTTATCAGTCTACCACTGGAACAATCTTGCTTACACGTAAATGACATGTATATCTGTGTATCTTACCTTTAAAAAAGGAACATATATATATATATAACGTAAAAGAACAAATAATTAAAAGTCTGAATCACAACACAACTAGCTATCCTGTATAAACTCTTCTCACATGACAGAACTACCCCACTCCCCCAGTCAATGTCCTCTTGGTGCTTATTTGGTTGTTAAAGTGCTGTCTCTTCACTTTGTTGGCGTTCTGTTATCTTAGGTGAAATAGCTAGCAGAATCGGCCAAGCCAAAACAGCATTCAAGACGATGAAAAGCATTCTTACCAACAAATGCCTATCAATTAACATCAGGAAGAGAATTCTTGAATATCAAATAGAACCGATAATGTTATACGGTTGTGAGGCGTGGACAATCAACACACAAAGCCAGAACAAGATTGAGGCAGCCGAAATGTGGATTTTAAGAAGAATATTGAGAGTTCCATGGACAGTCTTGATGGAGGCAGACACAAGTAGATCATTGATCAGGAAGATTAGGAAAAAGCAAGCAACATATATAGGCCGTTTTATGAAGAAAGAGGAATTAGAGCACCTGGTCAGATCAGGAAAAATGGAGGGAAAGAGAACACCAGGTAGACCCAGGGAGAAAATATTGGACGGACTTGCAGGGTGGCTGAGGACAGAGAGGATGGAAGATGTGCTTGCAGCAAGCAAGGGACAAATACATATGGAGGGCCATGATCGCCAACGCCATGCGTCAGGGCACATGATGATGATGATGATAATGATGATGATGATGATGATGATAATGATGATGATGATGATAATGATGATGATGATGATGATGATGATGATAGGTTAGAGTGACTCACTCTGTTTACGTGTGGCTGCCCCTCTCCTCTTGCTGTTCCAGGTATCAGGTCTGACGAGTTCTACACAGGACAAAACCCCTCACCTGGTGTGCCAATATAAGACTTTCCCACTGAAGGACTCTTAACCCTTTGGCTCCCTCACCCTGTCTACCAGCTTCCTGCAGTGTCAACCATGCTAGCAAAACAAAACTTAACCCTTTGACTCCTTCACCCTGTCTACCAGCTTCCTGCAGTGTCAACCATGCTAACAAAACAAAAAGTTAACCCTTTGACTCCTTCACCCTGTCTACCAGCTTCCTGCAGTGTCAACCGTGCTAACAAAACAAAAAATTAACCCTTTGACGCCCTCACCCTGTCCACCAGCATCCTGCAGTGTCAGCCATGTTATCAAAACAAAAAACTTAACCCTTTGACTCCTTCACCCTTTCCACCAGCACCCTGCAGGAAGCTGGTGGATAGGGTGAGGGAGTCAAATGGTTAAGTTTTTGCGGTTGGTGGATAAAGTGCAGAAATCAAAGGGTTAAATACTGAGTGTGCTATGGGAGGGTATCCTGGGCTGCTCCCCCCACCCCACCCCCATCCCCCACAGCAGTCTGTCTTCTGTTCCCTGTTTTGTTTTTTCTTCATTTTCTTGTGTTATCTTCCTCAACGGATGTTTGTTTTGTAATTTAAAACCGAACCGTGCATTCCGTCAAGTAAAAAAGGTCTGCTGTGTCTGCTTGTTTTAGTGTGTCTGTCTGTTCGTTCCGTTCAGGGCTACAGCCATTTCAAACTGTACACAATACTTCAAAAGAACAACAACAACAAAAAAAGAAAAAGAACATTAAGTACACATATCAATGCATTCGCGCACACAATCTAAGGACATGCCCCTGGTGTTGACCACTCCGTTCAAATTATCGCACAGGGGATTTATAAAAAGACATACCTGAATACAAAATTAAACACAACAACATATATAAAAACGGGCCTAAATTCCCTAAAATTGTTTTCGCATAATTATGACTTTTCCCCAAAGCCAAAAATGCACTTAATACATGTACCGAATCATCAATCCTAAAAGAAGGTACATGACTTTATCAAACACATACAGGTGAATGGAACAGGAAGGCAGAAAATGATAGAAAGAAATGACAGAAAACACAGGAACATGGCAGAAACAAAGAGAGTGACAGAAAAGAGGAAATTTCAAGAACAGAATTTCCAGAAAGTGGGGATACTATTTATACTGGAAGAGCCCCCGGCATCCCCATAGGGGATTCTTCGAATGTAATGACACGTAAAATCATTTGTGGGAGTATGCAGCTGTTGTGTTCAGCACAAACGGACTTACCTGCCTTTTCTTTGTTCCTACACCTTTACTACAGAAATGAGATTTCAAAAAAAGTAATTTCGACCTTCGGGCGATCCACGCCAACGCATATTATCTTCATTTTCCGTAAGATAACGCCAATTGTCTTAGCCAAGCTAACCACAAAACGGCTAATTTCCACGAAGGCAAAAACAGTCCTTAGATGTAACAGTCTTCGACACATACTTTTCCTTTCTCCAGGTAATGACAGGTAAAGGGTAAACGTTCTCCTTTTGTACAGGTACTGATAGGTAAAGGTAAAAGGTTTTCCCTTTGCACAGGTAATACAGGTAAAGGGTAAAGGTTTTCCCTTTATACAGGTAATGATAGGTAAAGGGTAAAGGTTTTCAATTTGTAAAGGTAATGACAGGTAAAGGGTAAAGGTTTTCCCCTTTCTACAGGTAATGACAGGTAGGCGGTAAACGTTTTCCCTTTGTACAGGTAATGACAGGTAGAGGGTAAAGGATTTTCTCTTTGTACAGGTAATGACAGGTAAAGGTTTTCTCTTTGCACAGGTAAGGACAGGTAAAGGGTAAAGTTTTCCCCTTTGTACAGGTAATGACAAGTAAAGGGTAAAGGTTTTCTCTTTGTACAAGTAATGACAGGTAAAGAGTAAAGGTTTTCCCTTTGTACAGGTAATGACAGGTAAAGGGTAAAGGTTTCCCTTTGTACAAGTAATGACAGGTAAAGGGTAAAGGTTTTCCCTTTGTACAGGTAATAACAGGTAAAGGGTAAAGGTTTTCCCTTTGTACAGGTAATGACAGGTAAAGAGTAAAGGTTTTCCCTTTGTACAGGTAATAACAGATAAAGGGTAACAGTTTTTCCCTTTCTCTAAGTAATGACAGGTAAAGGGTAAAGGTTTTCGCTTTCTACAGGTAGTGGCAGTAAAGGATGGAGGTTTTCTCTTTGTACAGGTAATGACAGGTAAAAGGTAAAGGTTTTCCCTTTCTACAAGTAATGACATTAAAGGGTAAAGATTTTTCCCTTCGTACAGGTAATGACAAGTAAAGGGTAAAGGTTTTCTCTTTGTACAGGTAATGACAGGTAAAGGGTAAAGGTTTTCCCTTTCGTACAGGTAATGACAGGTAAAGGGTAAAGGTCTTCCCTTCGTACAGGTAATGACAGGTGAAGGGTAAAGATTTTTCCCTTTTTCTAGGTAATGACAGGTAAAGGGTAAAGGTTTTTCTCTTTGTACAAGTAATGACAGGTAAAGGGTAAAGGTTTTCCCTTTGTACAGGTAATGACAGGTATAGGGTAAAGGTTTTCCCTTTGTACAGGTAATGACAGGTATAGGGTAAAGGTTTTCCCTTTGTACAGGTAATGACAGGTAAAGGGTAAAGGTTTTTCTCTTTGTACAAGTAATGACAGGTAAAGGGTAAAGGTTTTTCTCTTTGTACAGGTAATGACAGGTAAAGGGGAAAGGTTTTCCCTTTGTAAGGTAATGACAGGTAAAGGGTAAAGGTTTTCCCTTTGTACAGGTAATGACAGGTAAAGAGTAAAGGTTTTCCCTTTGTACAGGTAATAACATATAAGGGTAAATGTTTTCAATTAGTACAGGTAATGACAGGTATAGGGTAAAGTTTTCCATTTGTACAGGTAATGACAGGTAAAGGGTAAAGGTCTTCCCTTCGTACAGGTACCGACAGGTAAAGGGTAAATGTTTTTCCCTTCCTACAGATACTGACAGGTAAAGGGTAAAGGTATTTCCCATAACCTGAACGGTCTGTCAAGTCAGCGTGGTGATGTGGTTAGCGCAACGGACCACTGACCGGCAGGTCATGAGTTCGAATCCCCTTCAGTCCCAAAAGAATTATTGAAGGAGTTTTCCGTTCCTGACAGACTCATACCCAGAGCTGAGCGTGTTGTATGGACTCATTAACCATTTGACTCCCTCACTCTATCCACCAGTATCCTGCATCATCATCATCATCATCATCATCATCATCATCATCATCATCATCATCATCATCATCATCATCATCATCATCATCATCATCATCAGGTGCCTTGTCGCATGGCGTTGGCGATTATGGACTTCCATCTGTCTCTATCTCTTGTTGCCTCAAGCACCTCTTCCACCCTCTTTGTCCCCAGCCACTCTGCAAGTCCGTCCAGTATCTTCTCCCTGGGTCTACCCGGTGCTCTCTTTCCCTCCAGCTTTCCCGTTGTGACCAGGTGCTCCAATTCCCCTTTCCTTATAAAAGGGCCTATAAATGTTGCCTGTCTTTTCCTAACCTTCCTTACGAATGATCTACTTGTGTCTACCTCCATCAAGACTGTCTCGTTTGTTTTCTTTGCTGTCAATGGAACTCTCAACATCCTTCTCAGAAACCATATCTCGGCTGCCTCAATCTTGCTCTGGTTTTGCTTGTTGACTGTCCACGCCTCGCAACCGTACAACCGTCATCAATCATAGCAAAGCAAGAACAAACAAACAAACAACAAAAACAAACTTCATCATCATTGTCGTCATGGCCCTCCATGTGAATCTATCCCTTGTTGTCACAAGTACATCTCCCAACCCTCTCTGTCCTCAGCCACCCTGCAAGTCCGTCCAATAGTTTCTCCCTGGGTCTACCTGGTGTTCTCCTTCCCTCCAGCTTTCCTGTTGACCAGCTTCATACAACAGCATAATATGAAGCCTACCCTGAGCAAAGTACAGGCAGACCCGCTATTCTCACGTTGTGATATTTGCACATCCCCTTGGCACACAGATCTATAAAATCGTTGTTGCCATACTCTTGTCGTTCATACTCACACGTACGCACATCAGAACGAGCGCACGTGCACGCATATACACATTCCCACTTTGCACACACATGCATATTTCAATCTGTCTACCTCTGATTTTGTAGGTAATCCAATAACATGACCGATTTTTTTTTCAGAGCTGTTGAGCGCGCGCACACAGACAGACAGACCAACAGATCGACCAAATGATAGACAGACAGACAGACAGACACACACACACACACAACGTACACACACGCAACACACACACACACATACACACACAAACACAACACACACACACACATACACACACACAACACACCACACACAAATACACCACACAACACACACACAAACACACACACACACACACACACACATACACACACAACACACACACATACACACACACACATACACATACACACGAACACACACACACACACACACACACACACACACACACACACACACACCACACACACACACACACACACACACATCACCAACAACTTCAACCCTTCTCTCTCTGTATAATCATGGTGAGTATTCAAATGACGTGATTGATTTTTGAAAACCTTGCACGCACACTACATACACACACGCTCTACACACACGCTCTACACACACACACACACACACACACACACACACACACACCACACACACACACACACACACACACACACACACAATACACACACACACGCATCAATCCTTTCTCTCTCCTACTCACTCTCTCTCTTGCACTAGAGTCTCTCTCTCTCTCTCTCTCTCTCTCTCTCTCTCTCTCTCACCTCACTCTCTCTCTCTTGCACTTTCTGTCTCATTCTAATATTCTCAGCCTGGTGGGCGTGTGACCCTTGACCCAAGTTATCATCTTCTCTCTCTCTCATACAGACACACACACACACACACACACACATACACACACCACACACACTCACACTCACACACACTCACACAACACACACACACACACACACACACACACACACAAAACACCCCACACACACACACACACACACACACTCTCTCTCTCTCTCTGTGTCTCTCTCTGTCTCTTTCTCTCTCTCTCTCTCTCTCTCACACATACACACACAGTATGCTGAAAAGAAAAGAAAAACAAACTGGCATGTTCTCAACCTGTTGGGTGTGTGACCCTTGACCCAAGTTATCATCTTCTATGTCTCTCTCTCTCTCTCACGCACATGCACACACACTTACTAAAACAAACAAACAGAAAAACTAAACAAACAAAAACAAACAAACAAAACAAAAAACAACCAAAAACAACAGCAACAAAACCACCATCACCACAATCACCAACCCCCCCCCCCCCCCAATTGAAATCAACGTACACACCATTTGGGGTGAACTGGGTCTTACACAGGTGTGCTGGGTCACGTGCTCATTGGTATTCAGAGTCTGAACTCAGGAGAAGACAAAATGCACATCATCAACAGACAACAACACGGAAAACAGGGTTGACAACCAGTAACTGTCTACCGCTTAAAGTACATAGTCAAACCATCCTTAACAACATTACTTTCTCATCATCATCAACAGGTGCCCTGCCGCATGGCGTTGGCGATCATGGACTTCCATCTGCCTCTATCTCGCGTTGCCCCTAGCATCTCTCCCACCCTCCTCGTCCCCAGCCACTCTGCAAGTCCGTCCAGCATTTTCTCTCTGGGTCTACCTGGTGCTCTCTTTCCCTCCAGCTTTCCCGTTGTGATCAGTGCTCCAAATCCCCCTTCCTCATAAAATGGTCTATAAATGTTGCCTGTCTTTTCCTAATCTTCCTTATGAGTGATCTACTTGTGTCTGCCTCCATCAAGACTGTCTCGTTTGTTTTTCTTTGCTGTCCATGGAATCCTCAACATTCTTCTTAGAAACCACATCTCGGCTGCCTCAATCTTGTTCTGGCTTTGTTTGTTGACTGTCCACATTACTTTCTATACAGAAATATTCATAGCAAAATCCACGTTTGTACTTTTCAAGGTCACTATGACGATGAAGAAGCATCGGATGATGTACAACTTGACGTAAAATGAAGACAGCGGTAAATTGCCACAAACAGTGAAAAAGGTAATTGAAATAGAGTCTGAAGTTTCTAAACAAAGTGCAGTTGAAAAACTCCCTCCCCCTTCCCCACACAAAAAAATGCTGATTTAAGGCTTTTCTTTGTTCTATTATTGTCGGTCCGTGTGACCCTGACCTTGATCATGATTTCCAAACGTATGCACTCACTCTTGATGGAGGCAGACACAAGAAAATAATTGATAAGGAAGATTAGGAAAAGACAAACAACATTTAGACGCCATTTTATGCGCAAAGGGGAATTAGAACACCTGGTCACAACAGGAAAGCTGGAGGGAAAGAGAGCACCAGGCGACCTAGGGAAAAATACTGGATGGACTTGCAGAGAGGTTGAAGACAGAGAGGGTGGAAGATGTGCTTACGGCGACAAGGGATAGATGTATATGAAGGGCCATGATCGCCAACGCCATGAGGCAAGGCACTTGATGATGATGATGATACACTCATTCTTGATGGAGGCAGACACAAGAAGATCATTGATAAGGAAGATTAGGAAAAGACAAACAACATTTAGAGGCCATTTTATGAAGAAAGGGGAATTGGAGCACCTGGTCACAACAGGAAAGCTGGAGGGAAAGAGAACAGCAGGTAGACCCAGGGAGAAAATATTGGACGGACTTGCAGGGTGGCTGAAGACAGAGAGGGTGGAAGATGTGCTTGCGGCGACAAGGGATAGATACATATGGAGGGCCAAGATCGCCAACGCCATGTGGCAGGGCACTTGATGATAACGGTGATACACTCAAGACGTCTAAGGATCTGTTTGCATCTTTGATCCTAAACTGGTAAAAGATCCAACCAGAAACTGCATACAGAGTCTTGCTGATACATTTTTTGTTTGTTTCTGTTTCCGTTTTAGTTTCTCAAGATAGCGTCTCCGTGTCCGAAATATATTCCATATGCGCTGACGCCACTGGTGCCATGGGATGGGATGGGATGGGAAAAAGTCCAGAAATGATCATGGCAGAAGCCTTAAGCCAGCACATAAGCCCTACGCCTTGGCAAAGTCTTGAGGTCCGACTAGCGTATGGATTGATGTGTGGCCCGGTCAAGGGTTGAACACACAACCCCTGTGCCATGAACATGGTGCTCTAACAACTGAGCTAATGGTCCACTAAAACACAACCAACCAACACAACCAACCAACCAACCACCAACCAACCAAACACGACCAACCCACCAACCCACCAACCCACCAAGCAACCAACCCCAACCACACACACACACGCACACACACGAACACACACGAACACACACATAGACAGACACACACAGAGACAGACAGACACTCACACAGACACATATACACAGACAGACACAGACAGACAGACAGACAGACAGACACACAATACACATTCACACAGACAGAGAGACATACACACACACACACAGACACACACACACTCACACAGACAGACAGACATACACACACACATACAGACACACACACACACACACACACACACACACCACACACACACACACAATATACTCACATCTCTTTAGTCCATATGAAACAATCTCTCCCTTCCCCTTGTTTTGTTAAAGAGTAAACTGAAAAGGCTTGCATGATGAGTAAGCACAGACAGACATACAGACAGACAGACATCAGACAGACAGACAGACAGACAGACAGAACACACATACAGGCACACACATCTCTTCGGTCGATATGAAACAATCTCTGCTCACCTCCCCCACCCCTCTTCTCTTTAGAAGGAGAAATTGTCAGTCTTGCATCATGCATAGACCAGAGTGAGTTCATTAACCCTTTGACTCCTGCACCCTGTCCACCAGCACCCTGCATTGTCAACCACCCTAGCAAAGCAAAAACTTCACCCTTTGACTCTCTCATCCTATCCACCACCTCACTGCAGGAAGCTGGTGGATAGGGTGAGGGAGTCAAAAGGTCACGTTTTTTTTTTGCAGTTGGTGGACAGGGTACGGGAGTCAAAGGGTTAAAATTTGACACTTTTACGTAATAACTACGTCATCTATATATGACGGGATAAGCAGGGATCGTGCATGCTCGTTAAAAGTAATAGCCAGAGGTAG
>JAPXFY010000024.1:60166997-60184497 GCA_030674185.1 Monoplex corrugatus
CTAATTAGAAACCACATTTCAGTTGCACTCAATTTTGTTCTGACTTTGCGTGTTGACTGTCCACGCTTCACATCGTAGAACAGTATCGGTTCTATATAACACCCAAGAACTCTCTTCCTGATGTTCTACGTAATAACACAAAATACACAGGATTCGATACGAGACGACAGAAATAATAATTCATATATTCCCAAGCATGATAGTTAAGCATCCTTACAGTTTGAACTCTCTCTCTCTCTCCTATCTCTCTCTCTCCTATCTCTCTCTCTCCTATCTCTCTCTCTCCTATCTCTCTCTCTCTCCTATCTCTCTCTCCCCTATCTCTCTCTCTCCTATTCTCTCTCTCCTATCTCTCTCTCTCCTATTCTCTCTCTCTATCTCTCTCTCCCTATCTCTCTCTCCTCTATCTCTCTCTCTCTCTATCCTCTCTCTCTCTTCCTCTCTCTCTCTTCCTATCTCTCTTCCTCTCTCTCTCTTCCTATCTCTCTCTCTCTTCCCCTCTCTCTCTCCTATCTCTCTCTCTTCCTCTCTCTCTCTCCTATCTCTCTCTTCCTCTCTCTCTCTCTCTTCCTGTCTCTCTCTCTCCTATCTCTCTCTCCTATCTCCTCTCTCTCTCTCCTATCTCTCTCTCTCTCTTCCTGTCTCTCTCTCCTATCTCTCTCTCTCTCTCCCCTATCTCTCTCTCCCCTATCTCTCTCTCTCTTCCTCTCTCTCTCTTCCTCTCTCTCTCTCTCCTATCTCTCTCTCTCCTATCTCTCTCTCCCTCTCTCTCTTCTCTCTCTCTCTCCTATCTCTCTCTCCCTCTATCTCTCTCTCCCTCTCTCTCTGTCTCTCTCTCTCTCTCTCTTCCTCTCTCTTTCTCTCCTATCTGTCCCTTGCTTTCCAAGGGATCACGCCTAATCGTGCAAATGAAAGTCTAAAAATAGCATGCCGGGCGCGATAACAGGTGGGTAAGAGGCGGAACTTTCAATCCCAGAGTCTGTGTTCGATCTTGTCTGGGTGCATCTCACCTGGTGGGTATACAGGGTGGAGATTTTCCCCATCTGTCAGCTTGACATATACACAGAACTCTTAGTGTCATCGTGTGTATACGCACGTACAACGTCAAAATCCATACACTACAAATCCAAGGCATGTCGTTATCAGTGGCCAACAAAAAGGTGAAAACACTCCAGCATCATACACGTCCATTGAAGACAAACTATGTCGACTAAGGGTAATTTTTGTCAGCACAGGTGCGTACATGCCAAAATGAATGTCAGCGCGCACAACGCGCACTCACTCAACACACACACACACCACACACCACACAAAAACACAACATACACACACATGCATAACACACACACACAAACATACATACACATACTACATATATACACACCACATCGACATACACATATACATACATACATACATACACATCAACTACTCTACAAGTACAACATACATCACATCTACACACGATACACAACACACGCATAACAGCACAATACACAGACACACAGACACACATACAGACACACACAACATAACAGCAACACCTGATACACACAACACACACACCCATGACAACACACACACAACACACACACACAAACAGTACACACATACACACACACACAAACACAAAACCACCAAACACCACACACACACACACACACACACACACACACACAACACACACACACACACACACACACACACAACACAAAACAACACACACACACACACACCAAAACAACACAAACAACACACACACACACAGACAAAATACACACACACAAACACACACACACACACACACACAACGACACAACACACACACACACACAACACAACACACACACACACAACACAACAAACACACAGACACAACACAACACACACACAACACACCACAAACACACACAGCAAACACAACACACACACACACACACAACACAAACACAACACACACCACACACACACAACACAAACACACACACACAACACACACACACACACACACAAACACAAACACACACACACACCACACACACACAACACACACAGACGCAAACACGCACACACACACTCAAAAAAGAAAAAGAAAGAAACGAGGAAAAAGAAAGAAGCAAAGAAACAAAGAAAGAAACAAACAAAGAAACAAAATAATACTACACATGTCAGTGGTCAGAAGGTCGCACTTTGTTCAACAGGACTCCCAGACTGACAATTCCATGTGTACCATCCATATTTGTCAGTAATCATCTGTCAGAGTCATGAGCCAGTCCCTCAGGTCTACAACATCAGGCATCAGCTCAACCATGCAAGTGACCCCGTACCAGACACTCAGTGTCGAAGCAGACGAAAACCGTGTCTGGGGGTCTTTCAGTATAACAGTATCACCCCTCTGGAAATTCAGTGCTAGAAATTCTCTTTTCTGTCACTCTCTTTGTTTTGACTTGTTCCTTTGCTTTCTGTCATTTCTACTTATATTTTTGCCTTATGGTCCATTCACCTGTATGTGTTCGATAAAGTCTTAGTACCTTTTTAGGATTGATAATTGGGTACATGTATTAAGTGCATTTTTGGCTCTAGGGAGGTGAGATATGCGAAGCAATTTTAGGTAATTATGCCTTTTTTATATATGTTTTGGTGTCCTTAGGTATGTTTAGATTGGGATTAGGTGTGTTTTTTAAATCTCTGTGCGATAATTGGATCGGAGTGGTCAACCCAGGGGCATGTCCTTAGATTATGTGCGCGAATGCACTGAATGTGTACTTAATTTTGTCTTTTTTTTCCTTGTTGAAGTTTTGTATGTTTTGAAGCTGTTATAGCCCTGATATGGCTCATACGCAGTCGGCTGGCTTTTAACAACAATAACAATAAACAATAACAATAGAGGAAGACCATGCAGGTGTGGATTGACGAAGTCTCAGACATCCTCTGTATCCCCTGCATAATCATATTCATCCAGCCTTCCATTCTTGTGGTGGATCGGCGCTCATCTCCTGCACGACCCCCCCCCCCCCACATCCCGTTAAAAGCGACTGGACGAAAGAAAGGAGAAGAATACAACTTAGACTGGTTTGATATTTCATATGGCTTGATCGTCTTGGTTTCTCTGCCCGGATAGATTTTCGGCTCGATATGGACAGCTGCTTTTTACCAGGTCCAACGATTTTACGTCAAATAGCGAGGAATAGGCACAAAAATGGTCAATATGCCAATGCTGCTGCCACCTGAAGAACAGTCGACTTGAAAGTAAGGTAGAAACACGCAGGAAAATGTCATGATAACACAGCTCACCAACAACACGACAGCAACAACAGCAAGAGCAACAATACCATCGTCATTATCATCATTATCATCATCAACAACAACAACAGCAACAGCAACAGCAACACCAACAACAATAACAACAATAACAACAACACGACAAGAAGAAGAAGAGAAAGAGGAAAAAGACGACGACGACGACGAAGAAGAAGAAGAAGAAGAAGAAGAAGAAGAGGAGGAGGAGGAAGAAGAAGACGAAGGAGGAGGAGGAGGAGGAGGAGGAGGAGGAGGACTAAAATGTCATCATAATCACACCCGCAACAACAAGCAAGACATAGCAGCAGCAACAACAGTAACAGCAGCAATAGCAATCGAAATTATAACAGCAAAACAACAGCAACAACGAAATCAACAACAAACAACAGCAACAACAGCAGCAGCAGCAGCAACAACAATAACAGAGGGGAGAGAGAGAGAGAGAGAGAGAGAGAGAGAGAGAGAGAGAGAGAGAGAGAGAGAGAGGTAGAGAAGAGAGAGACAGAAGAGAGATAGAGAAGAAAAGAGAGAGAGAGAGAGAGAGAGAGAGAGAGAGGAGAGAAGAGAAGAGAAGAAGAGAGAGAGAGATTCTCTCACCTGAGCTCAAGACAACTGTGAAAGCACAGACAGACAAACAAAACTGACGACGACCGACGGACAGAACAAGACAAACAGACAAAGACCGATAAACAGGATGACAGACACATGTCATGTTTGGCACTTGCGGCTATTTTCAACAGTTTCTGGTACAAGATGAAAGACAGCCATGTTCAAGTTCATATTGCATATAGCCCAGCCGACTACAAGAGCCATATCAGGGCTAACACCACGTCAAAAACAACAACCAAATTAAGATAAAAAAAAGACCACAGTTAAAAACCATGCATGCTGACCGTTAACAGACAGAAAGATAGAAGGACAGATGGACAAACGGACAGACAGACAGACAGACAGACTGACTGAATGAAATGAAAATAGAGATAATACTATCAATCTAATTGACAGACAGACAGACAGACAGACATACAGACAGACAGACACAAACAAACAAACACAGACAGACAAACAGACAGACAGGCAGACAGACACAAACAAACAAACATAGACAGACAGACAGACACAAACAAACACAGACAGACAAACAGACAGGCAGACAGACACAAACAAACAAACAAACACAGACAGACAGACAGACAGACAGGCAGGCAGACAGACACAAACAAACACAGGCAGAAAACAGACAGGCAGACAGACCACAAACAAACACAGACAGACAAACAGACAGGCAGACAGACACAAACAAACACACACAGACAAACAGACAGCAGACAGACACAAACAAACACAGACAGACAAACAGACAGGCAGACAGACACAAAACAAACAAACAAACACAGACAGACAGAACAACAGCAGGCAGACAGACACAAACAAACACGACAGACAAACAGACAGGCAGACAGACACAAACAAACACAGACAGACAAACAGACACAAACAAACAAAACAAACACAGACAGACAGACAGACAGACAGACTGAATGAAATGAAAACAGAGATAATACTATCAATCTGATTGACAGACAGACAGACAAACAGACAGGCAGGCAGACAGACACAAACAGACAGACAGACAGGCAGACAGACACAACCACAGACAGACATAAAGACAGACACAACAGCAGACACAAACACAGACAGACAGACAGATAGACAGACACAACAAGACAGACAGACAGACACACACAAACACAGGCAGACAGGCAGGCAGACGAGACATACCCTCTCTCTTTCTCTCTCAAGCGAGGAATGCACGGCAGGCACTAATTTAATTAACTGAAATACCCAAACAGGGAATACGTCAGTCCTTTCGCTCTCTCTCACCCTGTCAACAGCTTCTTGAAAGAAGCTAGTGAAACAGACTTCCGAACATGACGTCAGGCGCATTGTTTTGTGGGTAATTCACTCCCCCCCCCCACCCTCCCCGAATGTCCTGAGCCTTTAACAAGATGGTCAAGCCGTGCTAATTCCCTTTTTACACACACACACGCCCACACACACACACACACCGCACGCACACACACACACACACACACACACGCACACACAACACGCACAACACACACACTACACACACTACACACACACACACACACACACACACCACACACACACACACACACCCCACATACACACACACACACACACACACACACACCACACACACACACACACACGCACACACACACGCACACACACACACACACACACGCACACACACACACACACATACACACACACACACCACACACACACACACACAACACACACACACACACACACACACACACACACGCATACATTACACGTAATCCAGATATCTTACTTTCCAAGATCACTATCATTTTGCCAGACAAACAGACCTTCAGACAGACAGACAGACAGACAGTCTTTCTTTTTTCTTTCTTTCTTTCTGTCTGTCTGTCTGTCTGTCTTCTGTCCGTCTGTCTTTCGTTCATTCTTTTTTCTTTCTTCCTTTCTTTCTTTCTTCCTTCCTTCCTTTCCTTCTTTCTTTTCTTTCTTTCTTTTTTCTTTCTGTCTTTCCTTTTCTGTCGTGGTGTCTCCTCTCTCTTTATTTTATCACGATTTGAAAACAAGAGGCAGACAAAGGAAGACAGGAATGGTGGAAGGAAAGGCCTTCTTCCTCTCAGACTTTCCAGATAGCTCGCCGCTGACTGACCATCAGATCTGTCTTCCCGCTACCCCCACGATGGCATGATAGATTACAGAAAGACAGAAAGAAGTTTTCTGCGGTTCACAGGTAAAGAAACCAAGATAAATCAAACGTGGCAATTCCGCGTTGACAGGCAAACCCGGAAAACCCCTCCCCTCCCCTCCCCCCACATTTCGCCCCCTCCCCCTCATCTCGCACTCAGACTTTCAGGAATTAAACGGTGATAAGATACACGAGAGAAACGAAAGAAAGATAACACAGTTGAAAATATTGATACAGACGATATATAGCAGGAACACTGTGCGGTGTGGGTCATAGTGTCTTGTTCTGTTTTGGGCGCAGTGTTATCGTCATCAGCACTACTGTTCTTATTATAACTATTATCATATTGTTATTATTGTTATTATCAATATTATCATTAACAACAACAACAACAATAAACAACAACAACAACAATAATAATAATAATAATAATAATAAAATAATAATAATAATAATAATAATAAACATAATAATAAAACATAATAATAAACATAATAATGATAATAATAATAATAATAATAATAATAACAATAATAATATCAGATTTTCGTTGTTATTGCTATTATTATTATCATCATTATTATTATTATTATAACTATCATACTCCTCCTCCTCCTCCTCATATCATCATCATTATCACCACTCAAGGTCAAGTGTAGGGAGAGGGATGGAGGAAGGGGAAAAAATCCTGTCTGATCAACGAGAACAAAAAAAAAAGACACCAAGACAACACACACTGGAAACTGTAATATGAGAACAGCTGATAAAACACAGACAAGAAAGCAACAAAACCTGCTGAACAAGAACACGGCCCATGCAATGACAGTACAGTGGACTGTTACCGTTAGTTTTGTTTGATAGCCCAGCCGACTGCGTAGAGCCACGTCAGGGCTATAACCGTTTCAAAACATACACAATACTTTCAACAGGAAAAAAAAGGAAAAGAAAATTCAGTACACATATCAATGCATTCGCGCACATAATCTTAGGAAATGCCCCTGGCGTTGACCATTTCGTCCAATTTATCACACAGTGGATAAAAAAAAGAAACAAAACAACACCCCCCCCCCCTGAATACAGATTTAAACATAACTGAGGACACTAAAACATAAAAAAACGGGTCTAAATTACCTAAAATTGCTTACGCATATCTCTTTTCCCTAGAGCCAAAACTGCATTGAATACATGTGCCCAACTATCCATCCTAGGAGAAAGTACGTAAGACTTTATCGAACACATACAGGTGAATGGACCAGCAAGGCAGAAAATGATAGGAAGAAATGGCATAAAGCAAAGGAGGAAGACAGAAACAAAGAGAGTGACAGAAAAGGGGACATTTCTAGCACAGAATTTTCAGAAGGTGGGGACACTATTTATAATGAAAGAGCCCCCAACATCCCCACGGGGAAAGTATAAAGGACATTACAGGACGAGAACATACACACACACACACACACACACACACACACACACACACACACACACACACACACACACACACACACACACACACACACACCGTCTAATATCACTCATAGTGAACAGATGTTAAATCAAAGAACGAAACACACACACACACACACACACACACACACACACACACACACACACACACACACAACCACACACACACACACACACACACACACACACACACACAAGTGTAAAACAAAACGAAACGAAACAAAACAAAACAAAACAAACAGAACACTCACCGTTACATTCAGTCCACCGTTGTCCGGGTGTTTTCTGTAAGATCAAAGAAACCTCTGGTCGCCAAACAGTCCGACGTCTGCTAGGTTTTGGCCACACTGCAACAACAAGGGTTGAACGCTGGTCTTTACGTCCAATTCGCTACCAAGAAATGTCGAGTATGAAAGCTAACATCTGTGCCCAAAAAAACCCGAACACAGAATATTTGTGTCCAAGAACCAAGCAAAAGACTGTTTGTGTAACAAACAAATAAACAAATAAACAAAGAAACAAACAAAGAAACAAACAAAGAAACAAACAAACAAAGAAACAAACAAACAAACACAGAAAGAAAGAAAGAAAGAAAGAAAGAAAAACCAAACCAAATCAAACCAAACCAAACAAAACAAAACACCTGCACAAAGCGTCAATAATCCATGTGAGAGGGACTCTACAACATTAATCAAGGGAATTAAATCTACAGGAAGTTAATTCAGAGTAGTCTCAGGAGGCAAGACAACCAATGAGAAACTAATCAGTTCATACCACGGTAAACTCGAGAATAATTAGATCTAATCACTGTACAAACTATGAAGACGATACCCTCAACAATGTGAGACGACCAAAACCCAGAGTTAATCCTCACACAGTGAATTTTCATGATTTTTTGAAACTTGAAACTTGAGAACACATCATTTCTCAAAGATAGTAGAATTAAGTCTTGGTGGATGTGTCTAACAGCTAGTCCTGGCTGTTCTCCACATGTTATATATATATGCATTGCAGAGAAGCTGAGGTGGTGCTGATACAAACAAGAGTATGGTATCTGTAATCACTGTAAGATAATTAAAATATGTGGGCCACAATTTCAAAGACAGGAGAACCTTAATCAAGAGATATTCAACTGTAGTAATAGTTAATCCAAGGGACATATATAATCCGCGAAATAATTAATCCAGAATTGATAAAACAGTGATAACTTATGGAGGCCTATCACAACCTATTATGGCTGATCATACAGAATTTCTTTAGGCTGATTATGATTTTTTTTCAGGCAATACAAAACATTTTCGGGCAGATCACAAGACCAGCTCAAGCTGAGCACTAAGCAAACCGTGCCTGAGCACAGCATCAGAAATGGTCCGCGTGTGAAAGTCAGTAAACAAGGGACAATTCAGATTATATGGACAGCTGCTGACGTCCCTCTCCTCTATGCACTCGCCACAACCTTACAGCTCTGTCATTGGAAACAGCCGCTGATGTCATCACAAAGTCGCCACAACATTGCAGCTGTATCATAGGAAACAGACAGCCACTGACGTTACCACAAAGTTGTCACAACCTTACAGCTCTGTCATAGGAAACAGACGACAGCCACTGACGTTACCACAAAGTCGCCACAACCTTACAGCTCTGTCATAGGAAACAGACGACATCCACTGACGTCATCACAAAGTCGCCACAACCTTATAGCTCTGTCATAGGAAACAGACGACAGCCACTGACGTCACCACAAATCGCCACAACCTTACAGCTTTGTCATAGGAAACAGACAGCCACTGACGTCACCACAACTTTACAGCTCTGTCATAGGAAACAGCCGCTGGTGTCATCACAAAGTCGCCACAACCTTACAGCTCTATCACAGGATACAGACAGCCACTGATGTCACTAAATAGTCGCCACAACCTTACAGCTCTGTCACAAAACATAGACAGCCGCTGATGTCACACATACTCGCCACAACCTTACAACTCTATCACAGGACACAGACAGCTGCTGACGTCACTACATAGTCACCACAACCTCATAATTCTATCACAGAATACAGACAGCCACTGACGTCACCACACAGTCGCCACAAACTCATAATTCTATCACAGAATACAGACAGCTACTGACGTCACCACACAGTCGCCACAACCTTACAACTCTATCACAGGACACAGACAGCTACTGACGTCACCACATAGTCGCCACAACCTCATAATTCTATCAGAGAGTACACCCACTGACGTCACCCCATAGTCGCCACAACCTCATAACTCTAACACAGAGTACAGACAGCCACTGACGTCACCCAATAGTCGCCACAACCTCATAATTCTATCACAGAGTACAGACAGCCACTGACGTCACCACAACCCCATAATTTTATCAGAGAGTACAGACAGCCACTGACGTCACCCAATAGTCGCCACAACCTCATAATTCTATCACAGGATACAAACAGCTACTGACGTCACCACACAGTCGCCACAACCTCATAACTCTACCACAGAGTACAGACAGCCGCTGACGTCACGGCACAGTGGCCACAACCTCATAACTCTACCACAGAGTACAGACAGCCGCTGACATCACCGCACAGTGGCCACAACCTCATAACTCTACCACAGAGTAAAGACGGCCACTGACGTCACCGCACAATCGCCACAAGCTCATAACTCTACCACAGGACACAGACAGCTATTGATGTCGCCTTCCCCCCTTAACACCCAGTGGCCACAGCCATAGGTCCATGTCAGCCGACACAGAGACTGGCAGGTCGTGACGGGCACAATAAAACCTGCAGCCATCAGCCTGGCCACGACATTCTCCTGGTGGCTGATTTATTAGGGTCTCACGCGTGACATCCCATAGGATCAGCCACATGTCACACACTCAGAACATTACTGTGAAGCACCAACGTTATTACCAGTATTGTCAGTAATAACATTATTGTGGCACCACTCTCATTTATTAACAGTCTTACCGGTAATAATACCGGTGTAGCACTGATATCATTTATTAACAGTCTTGCAGTAATAATATTGGTGTAGCAATGATAACATTTATTAACAGTCTTATCATTGTTATTGTTATAGCAAGTGTAACACTAATTTCATTTATTAATAGTCTTATCATTGTTATTGTTATAGCAAGTGTAACACTAATTTCATTTATTAATAGTCTTATCATTGTTATTGTTATAGCAAGTGTAACACTAATTTCATTTATTAATAGTCTTATCATTGTTATTGTTATAGCAAGTGTAACACTAATTTCATTTATTAATAGTCTTATCATTGTTATTGTTATCGCAAATGTAACACTAATTTCATTTATTAATAGTCATCATTATTATTGTTGTTTTTGTTGAAAGCCCAGCTGATTGTGTAAAACCATATCAGGGCTATAACGGTTTCAAAAATACATAACACTTCAAGAGGAAAAAAAAAAAACAAGAAAAGAAAACTAAGTAGACATATCAATGCATTTGTGCACATAATCTAAGGAGATGCCCCTGGCGTTGACCATTCCGGCGAATTTACTGCACAGAGGAATTAAAAAACATACCTGAATACAAATCTGAACATAACTAAGAACACTAAAAGATATACAAATGGGCCTAAGAGAAATTAGAACAACTAGTCACAACAGGAAAGCTGGAGGGAAAAAACCCCACCAGGTAGACCCAGGGAGAAAATAGTGGACGGACTTGCATAATGGATGAAGACAGAGAGGGTGGGAGATGTATTTGCAGCAACAAAGGATATATTCGTATGGAGGGCCATGATCGTCAACATCATGCGGCAGGGCACATGATGATGATGATGATGATGTTATTTTCATCAACGATCTTGCCAGTGATCAGATTACTCTATCACTTTCCATTAACAATCTTGCCAGTGATCAGATTACTATAGCATTATCTTCATTAACAATCTTGCCATTAATCAGATTATCTATCACTTTCCATTAACAATCTTGCCATTAATCAGATTACTCTATCACTTTCCATTAACAATCTTGCCAGTGATCAGATTACTATAGCATTATCTTCATTAACAATCTTGCCATTAATCAGATTACTCTATCACTTTCCATTAACAATCTTGCCATTAATCAGATTACTCTATCACTTTCCATTAACAATCTTGCCATTAATCGGATTACTCTATCACTTTCCATTAACAATCTTGCCATTAATCAGATTACTCTATCACTTTCCATTAACAATCTTGCCATTAATCAGATTACTCTATCACTTTCCATTAACAATCTTGCCATTAATCAGATTACTCTATCACTTTCCATTAACAATCTTGCCATTAATCAGATTACTCTATCACTTTCCATTAACAATCTTGCCATTAATCAGATTACTCTATCACTTTCCATTAACAATCTTGCCATTAATCGGATTACTCTATCACTTTCCATTAACAATCTTGCCATTAATCGGATTACTCTATCACTTTCCATTAACAATCTTGCCATTAATCAGATTACTCTATCACTTTCCATTAACAATCTTGCCATTAATCGGATTACTCTATCACTTTCCATTAACAATCTTGCCATTAATCAGATTACTCTATCACTTTCCATTAACAATCTTGCCATTAATCGGATTACTCTATCACTTTCCATTAACAATCTTACAGTAATCAGATTACTCTATCACTTTCCATTAACAATCTTGCCATTAATCGGATTACTCTATCACTTTCCATTAACAATCTTGCCATTAATCAGATTACTCTATCACTTTCCATTAACAATCTTGCCATTAATCGGATTACTCTATCACTTTCCATTAACAATCTTACAGTAATCAGATTACTCTATCACTTTCCATTAACAATCTTACAGTAATCAGATTACTCCATCACTTTCCATTAACAATCTCGCCATTAATCAGATTACTCCATCACTTTCCATTAACAATCTTACAGTAATCAGATTACTCCATCACTTTCCATTAACAATCTTACAGTAATCAGATTACTCTATCACTTTCCATTAACAATCTTACAGTAATCAGATTACTCTATCACTTTCCATTAACAATCTCGCCAGTGATCAAATCACTATAGCATTGTTTTCATTCACGTACAATCTCGCCAGGAAGACAAGCGATAGATCGACGCCTTCTTTACACGTTTAAAAAGCACAATGGTGGAATGTTTCTTTAGAGGGTCTATACTGGAACAATCGTTAAACCAAACTTGGCACCAGTCGGATAGCACAGTCAAAACTCTTTTTTAAAGCACGAGTTTCAGTAATCGCTCCGTCGGGATGATAGCTGCATTGTTTAAACACACATTTAAAGCAGCAAAGCAGAACACTTCTTTCTTCTTCAAAAGCTCCACTCATAGACAGCTGAAGGCCGACTTAACATCAACAAGAATGAAGTGTAAAAATGACTTATGAGCGCTACCCAGAGTTGAGCGTGCTATGGGTTCATTAGGAGACTGGGACCACACGGTCGAGTCTCAGTGAATGTACGGATTCGTCACTGAGGATGCTGCTCAAATTTCCTGATAATAACCGCAGATTTATGGTTTGGAGTTAGCTCAAGATGGATTCATCGCATTCGGACAGCTCCATATGCGCTCAACCCAAATCTGCCAGCAGTTATCAGGCAGATTCCCTGGGCTTGCGCAAAGCCCTTTGCACTGATTCAGTCTTGAAGTGGGGAGGGAGGAGAAGGGGCCTATCAAAACACAAAGCGGACACCATCAGAATGGTGGACACACGAAGATGGGCAGCCAACAGGCCTGTTTTTGATGTTGGCGCTAGGATTGAACTCCAAATATCAAATCTTGAGTCCACAACTTTACAACAACAACAACAACAACAACAACAACAACTACAACAACAACAACAACAACAAGAAAACCCTCGAGATATCAAATCAAATCTTCAGTTCACAATTCTACCAAACAACAAAACAACAAAACAACTACAACAACAACAGCAGCAGCAACAATAACAACAGCAACAACAACAACAACAACAACAACAACAACAACAACAACAACAACACACACACACAAACTAGCCCGCATCAAACCATACCCCACGGCCACCCGACGGTTGAACTGACAACACCTGCGTTATGAGCATAGAGCTCTAACAACTGCGTTAAAGGGAACCACAGGTGTCTGTATCTCTTGGGCCTGGTTTGCGCCTGGATATATTATGAAAGGAAGCGTAGCGTAGAGTACAGCCTGTCGAGTCATGCCGTCTCAATACAGAATGGAATCCCATCGTGTTAGTGTCTGATCATTATTCCCATTGTCAGGAATCAGTGTCTGATCATTATTCCCATTGTCAGGAATCAGTGTCTGATCATTATTCCCATTGTCAGGAATCAGTGTAAGATTATCATTCCCATTGTCAGGAATCTGTGTATGATCATTATTCCCATTGTCAGGAATCAGTGTCTGATCATTATTCCCATTGTCAGGAATCAGTGTCTGATCATTATTCCCATTGTCAGGAATCTGTGTAAGATTATTATTCCCATTGTCAGGAATCAGTGTATGATCATTATTCCCATTGTCAGGAATCAGTGTATGATCATTATTCCCATTGTCAGGAATCAGTGTATGATCATTATTCCCATTGTCAGGAATCAGTGTCTGATCATTATTCCCATTGTCAGGAATCAGTGGCTGATCATTATTCCCATTGTCAGGAATCAGTGTATGATCCTTATTCCCATTGTCAGGAATCAGTGTCTGATCATCATTCCCATTGTCAGGAATCAGTGTCTGATCATTATTCCCATTGTCAGGAATCAGTGTATGATCATTATTCCCATTGTCAGGAATCAGTGTCAGGAATCAGTGTCTGATCATCATTCCCATTGTCAGAAATCAGTGTATGATCATAATTCCCATTGTCAGGAATCAGTGTATGATCATTATTCCCACTGTCCAGAATCAGTGTATGATCATTATTCCCATTGTCAGGAATCAGTGTATGATCATTATTCCCATTGTCAGGAATCAGTGTATGATCATTATTCCCACTGTCAGGAATCAGTGTCTGATCATTATTCCCATTGTCAGGAATCAGTGTATGATCATTATTCCCATTGTCAGGAATCAGTGTATGATCATTATTCCCATTGTCAGGAATCAGTGTTTGATCATTATTCCCATTGTCAGGAATCAGTGGCTGATCATTATTCCCATTGTCAGGAATCAGTGTATGATCTTATTCCCATTGTCAGGAATCAGTGTCTGATCATCATTCCCATTGTCAGGAATCAGTGTTGATCATTATTCCCATTGTCAGGAATCAGTGTATGATCATTATTCCCATTGTCAGGAATCAGTGTATGATCATTATTCCCATTGGCAGGAATCAGTGTATGATCATTACTCCATTGTCAGGAATCAGTGTCTGATCATTATTCCCATTGTCAGGAATCAGTGTCTGATCATCATTCCCATTGTCAGGAATCAGTGTATGATCATTATTCCCATTGTCAGAAATCAGTGTCTGATCATCATTCCCATTGTCAGGAATCAGTGTTGATCATTATTCCCATTGTCAGGAATCAGTGTTGATCATTATTCCCATTGTCAGGAATCAGTGTTGATCATTATTCCCATTGTCAGGAATCAGTGTTGATCATTATTCCCATTGTCGGAATCAGGAGATCATATCCCATTGTCAGGAATCAGTGTTGATCATTATTCCCATTGTCAGGAATCAGTGTATGATCATTATTCCCATTGTCAGGAATCGTGTAATCATTATTCCTGTCAGGAATCAGTGTCTGATCATTATTCCCATTGTCAGGATATCAGTGTAGATCATTATTCCCATTGTCAGGAATCAGTGTTGATATATTCCATTGTCAGGAATCAGTGTTGATCATTATTCCCATTGTCAGGAATCAGTGTATGATCATTATTCCATTGTCAGGAATCAGTGTATGATCATTATTCCCATGTCAGGAATCAGTGTATGATCATTATTCCCATTGTCAGGAATCAGTGTATGATCATTATTCCCATTGTCAGGAATCAGTGTATGATCATTATTCCCATTGTCAGGATCAGTGTTGATCATATTCCCATTGTCAGGAATCAGTGTCTGATCATTATTCCCATTGTCAGGAATCAGTGTATGATCATTATTCCCATTGTCAGGAATCAGTGTTGATCATTATTCCCATTGTCAGGAATCAGTGTCTGATCATTATTCCCATTGTCAGGAATCAGTGTCTGATCATTATTCCCATTGTCAGGAATCAGTGTATGATCATTATTCCCATTGTCAGGAATCAGTGTAAGATCATTATTCCCATTGTCAGGAATCAGTGTCTGATCATCTATTCCCATTGTCAGGAATCAGTGTATGATCATTATTCCATTGTCAGGAATCAGTGTCTGATCATTATTCCCATTGTCAGGAATCAGTGTATGATCATTTTTCCCATTGTCAGGAATCAGTGTCTGATCATTTTCCCATTGTCAGGAATCAGTGTCTGATCATTATTCCCATTGTCAGGAATCAGTGTTGATCATTATTCCCATTGTCAGGAATCAGTGTATGATCATTATTCCCATTGTCAGGAATCAGTGTATGATCTTTCATTCCCATTGTCAGGAATCAGTGTCTGATCATCGTTCCCATTGTCAGGAATCAGTGTCTGATCATTATTCCCATTGTCAGGAATCAGTGTCTGATCATCTTCCCATTGTCAGGAATCAGTGTCTGATCATTATTCCCATTGTCAGGAATCAGTGTCATGATATATTCCCTTTGTCAGGAATCAGTGTCTGATCATTATTCCCATTGTCAGGAATCAGTGTATGATCATCATTCCCATTGTCAGGATCATTCAGATCGTTCTGATCATTATTCCCATTGTCAGGAATCAGTGTCAGATCATTATTCCATTGTCAGGAATCAGTGTCTGATCATTATTCCCATTGTCAGGAATCAGTGTTGATCATTATTCCCATTGTCAGGAATCAGTGTCTGATCATTATTCCCATTGTCAGGAATCAGTGTCTGATCATCTATTCCCATTGTCAGGAATCATGTTGATCATTATTCCCATTTGTCAGGAATCAGTGTCTGATCATTATTCCCATTGTCAGGAATCAGTGTCTGATCATTATTCCCATTGTCAGGAATCAGTGTCTGATCATTATTCCCATTGTCAGGAATCAGTGTTGATCATTATTCCCATTGTCAGGAATCAGTGTCTGATCATTATTCCCATTGTCAGGAATCAGTGTTAATCATTATCCCATTGTCAGGAATCAGTGTTGTCATGTTCCATTGTCAAGATCATTCCATTGTCAGGAATCAGTGTATGATCATCATTCCCATTGTCAGGAATCAGTGTATGATCATTATTCCATTGTCAGGAATCAGTGTATGATCATCATTCCCATTGTCAGGAATCAGTGTATGATCATTATTCCATTGTCAGGAATCAGTGTATGATCATTATTCCCATTGTCAGGAATCAGTGTATGATCATTATTCCCATTGTCAGGAATCAGTGTATGATCATTATTCCCATTGTCAGGAATCTCAGTGTATGATCATTATTCCCATTGTCAGGAATCAGTGTCTGATCATTATTCCCATTGTCAGGATCAGTGTCTGATCATTATTCCCATTGTCAGGAATCAGTGTCTGATCATTATTCCCATTGTCAGGAATCAGTGTCTGATCATTATTCCCATTGTCAGGAATCAGTGTCTGATCATTATTCCATTGTCAGGAATCAGTGTTGATCATTATTCCCATTGTCAGGAATCAGTGTATGATCATTATTCCCATTGTCAGGAATCAGTGTATGATCATCATTCCCATTGTCAGGAATCAGTGTATGATCATTATTCCCATTGTCAGGAATCAGTGTAAGATCATTCATTCCATTGTCAGGAATCAGTGTATGATCATTATTCCCATTGTCAGGAATCA
>JAPXFY010000024.1:60186997-60199497 GCA_030674185.1 Monoplex corrugatus
AGCAACTGTCTTATGTTATATAGTACTTTTCATATAGATGTTTTTACAACTGCTCTTATGTTATAGTACTTTCATATAGATGTTGTACAAACTGCTCTTTATGTATTAGTACTTTTCTGTAGATGTTGTAAACTGCTCTTTATGTATATAGACTTTTCATATAGATGTTTACAACTGCTCTTTATGTTATAGTACTTTTCATTAGATGTTTACAACGCTCTTTATGTATATAGTACTTTTCTTGTAGATGTTTTAAACTGCTCTTTATGTGTATAGTACTTTTCATTGTAGATTTTACAACTGCACTTTATGTATATAGTACTTTTCATGTAGATGTTGTAAACTGCTCTTTATGTTTATAGTACTTTTCTTGTAGATGTTTACAACTGCTCTTTATGTTATAGACTTTTCATTAGATGTTGTAGACTGCTCTTTATGTGTAGTACTTTTCTATTAGATGTTTAAACTGCTTTTATGTTATAGTACTTTTCTTTAGATGTTGTAGACTGCTCTTTATGTGTGATAGTACTTTTCATGTAGATGTTGTACACTGCTCTTTATGGTAAGACTTTTCATTAGATGTTTAAGACTTTTATGTGTAGTGACTTTTCATGTAGATTTTACACGCTCTTTATGTATTAGTACTTTTCATTGTAGATGTTTACAACTGCTTTTATGTGTATAGTACTTTTCTTGTAGATGTTTAGACTGCTTTTATTGTGTATAGTACTTTTCATGTAGATGTTTTATGACTGCTTTTATGTGTTAGTACTTTTCATATAGATGTTGTACAACTGCCTTTATGTATATAGTACTTTTCTTGTAGATGTTGTACAACTGCTCTTTATGTATATAGTACTTTTCTTGTAGATGTTGTACAACTGCTCTTTATGTATATAGTACTTTTTATGTAGATGTTGTACAACTGCTCTTTATGTTATAGTACTTTTCATATAGATGTTGTACTAACTGCTCTTTATGTGTATAGTACTTTTCTTGTAGATGTTGTACAACTGCTCTTTATGTTATAGTACTTTTCATTTAGATGTTTACAACTGCTCTTTATGTGTATAGTACTTTTCTTGTAGATGTTGTAAGACTGCTCTTTATGTGTATAGTACTTTTCTTGTAGATGTTGTACAACTGCTCTTTATGTATATAGTACTTTTCTTGTAGATGTTGTACAACTGCTCTTTATGTGTATAGTACTTTTCTTGTAGATGTTTACAACTGCTTTTATGTATATAGTACTTTTCATATAGATGTTGTAGACTGCTCTTTATGTGATAGTACTTTTCATGTAGATGTTGTACAACTGCTCTTTATGTGTATAGTACTTTTCATTAGATGTTGTACAACTGCTTTTATGTGTTAGTACTTTTCATGTAGATGTTGTAAACTGCTCTTTATGTATTAGTACTTTTCTGTAGATGTTGTAAACTGCTCTTTATGTTATAGTACTTTTCTTGTAGATGTTGTACTACTGCTTTTATGTGTATAGTACTTTTCATTAGATGTTTAATGCTCTTTATGTATATGTACTTTTCTGTAGATGTTGTAACTGCTCTTTATGTATATAGTACTTTTCATATAGATGTTGTACAACTGCTCTTTATGTTATAGTACTTTTCTTGTAGATGTTGTACAACTGCTCTTTATGTTTAGTACTTTTCATTAGATGTTGTAAACTGCTCTTTATGTGTATAGTACTTTTCATATAGATGTTGTACAACTGCTCTTTATGTATATGACTTTTCATTAGTTTGACATGCTCTTTATGTTATAGTACTTTTCTTGTAGATGTTGTAACTGCTCTTTATGTTATAGTACTTTTCTTTAGATGTTGTACACTGCTCTTTATGTTATAGTACTTTTCTTAGATGTTGTACATGCTCTTTATGTATATAGACTTTTCTTGTAGATGTTTACACTGCTCTTTTGTATAGTACTTTTCTTGTAGATGTTGTAAATGCTCTTTATGTGTATAGTACTTTTCTGTAGATGTTTACAACTGCTCTTTATGTTATAGACTTTTCATATAGATTTGTACACTGCTCTTTATGTTATAGTACTTTTCTATAGATGTTTACAACTGCTCTTTATGTGTAGACTTTTCTTGTAGATGTTGTACAACTGCTCTTTATGTATATAGTACTTTTCTGTAGATGTTGTACAACTGCTCTTTATGTATATAGTACTTTTCTTAGATGTTGTACAACTGCTCTTTATGTATATAGTACTTTTCATATAGATGTTGTACAACTGCTCTTTATGTATATAGTACTTTTCTATAGATGTTGTACAACTGCTCTTTATGTATATAGTACTTTTCATATAGATGTTGTACAACTGCTCTTTATGTATATAGTACTTTTCTATAGATGTTGTACAACTGCTCTTTATGTGTATAGTACTTTTCATATAGATGTTGTACACTGCTCTTTATGTTATAGTACTTTTCTATAGATGTTGTACAACTGCTCTTTATGTAATAGTACTTTTCATATAGATGTTGTACAACTGCTCTTATGTATATAGTACTTTTCTTGTAGATGTTGTACAACTGCTCTTTATGTATATAGTACTTTTCTATAGATGTTGTACAACTGCTCTTTATGTGTATAGTACTTTTCATATAGATGTTGTACAACTGCTCTTTAGTATATAGTACTTTTCATATAGATGTTGTACAACTGCTCTTTATGTTATAGTACTTTTCTTGTAGATGTTGTACAACTGCTCTTTATGTATATAGTACTTTTCTTGTAGATGTTGTACAACTGCTCTTTATGTATATAGTACTTTTCTTGTAGATGTTGTACAACTGCTCTTTATGTATATAGTACTTTTCATATAGATGTTGTACAACTGCTCTTTATGTGTATAGTACTTTTCTTGTAGATGTTGTACAACTGCTCTTTATGTATATAGTACTTTTCATATAGATGTTGTACAACTGCTCTTTATGTATATAGTACTTTTCATATAGATGTTGTACAACTGCTCTTTATGTTTATAGTACTTTTCATATAGATGTTGTACAACTGCTCTTTATGTATATAGTACTTTTCATATAGATGTTGTACAACTGCTCTTTATGTATATAGTACTTTTCATATAGATGTTGTACAACTGCTCTTTATGTGTCTAGTACTTTTCTGTAGATGTTGTACAACTGCTCTTTATGTGTATAGTACTTTTCATATAGATGTTGTACAACTGCTCTTTATGTTATAGTACTTTTCTTGTAGATGTTGTACAACTGCTCTTTATGTAGTATAGTACTTTTCATATAGATGTTGTACAACTGCTCTTTATTGTATATTGTACTTTTCTTTAGATGTTGTACAACTGCTCTTTATGTATATAGTACTTTTCTGTAGATGTTGTACAACTGCTCTTTATGTATATAGTACTTTTCATTTAGATGTTGTACAACTGCTCTTTATGTGTATAGTACTTTTCTTGTAGATGTTGTACAACTGCTCTTTATGTATATAGTACTTTTCTTGTAGATGTTGTACAACTGCTCTTTATGTATATAGTACTTTTCTGTAGATGTTGTACAACTGCTCTTTATGTATATAGTACTTTTCATTATAGATGTTGTACAACTGCTCTTTATGTATATAGTACTTTTCATATAGATGTTGTACAATGCTCTTTATGTATATAGTACTTTTCATATAGATGTTGTACAACTGCTCTTTATGTTATAGTACTTTTCTTGTAGATGTTGTACAACTGCTCTTTATGTATATAGTACTTTTCATATAGATGTTGTACAACTGCTCTTTATGTTATAGTACTTTTCTTGTAGATGTTGTACAACTGCTCTTTATGTATATAGTACTTTTCATATAGATGTTGTACAACTGCTCTTTATGTAGTATAGTACTTTTCATATAGATGTTGTACAACTGCTCTTTATGTATATAGTACTTTTCATATAGATGTTGTATGACATGCTCTTTATGTTATAGTACTTTTCATATAGATGTTGTAAACTGCTCTTTATGTTAAGTACTTTTCATATAGATGTTGTACAACTGCTCTTTATGTGTATGTACTTTTCATTATAGATGTTGTACAACTGCTCTTTATGTGTAGTACTTTTCATATAGATGTTGTACAACTGCTCTTTATGTTAAGTACTTTTCATATAGATGTTGTAGCACTGCTCTTTATGTGTATAAGTACTTTTCATATAGATGTTGTACAACTGCTCTTTATGTATATAGTACTTTTCATTAGATGTTGTACAACTGCTCTTTATGTTATGTACTTTTCATATAGATGTTGTACAACTGCTCTTTATGTATATAGTACTTTTCTTAGATGTTGTACAACTGCTCTTTATGTATATAGTACTTTTCATATAGATGTTGTACAACTGCTCTTTTATGTATATAGTACTTTTCATATAGATGTTGTACAACTGCTCTTTATGTTATAGTAACTTTTCATATAGATGTTGTACAACTGCTCTTTATGTATAGTACTTTTCATATAGATGTTGTACAACTGCTCTTTATGTTATAGTACTTTTCATATAGATGTTGTACAACTGCTCTTTATGTGTATAGTACTTTTCATATAGATGTTGTACAACTGCTCTTTATGTATATAGTACTTTTCATATAGATGTTGTACAACTGCTCTTTATGTATATAGTACTTTTCATATAGATGTTGTACAACTGCTCTTTATGTATATAGTACTTTTCATATAGATGTTGTACAACTGCTCTTTATGTATATAGTACTTTTCATATAGATGTTGTACAACTGCTCTTTATGTAGTAGTACTTTTCATATAGATGTTGTACAACTGCTCTTTATGTATATAGTACTTTTCATATAGATGTTGTACAACTGCTCTTTATGTGTATAGTACTTTTCATGTAGATGTTGTACAACTGCTCTTTATGTATATAGTACTTTTCATATAGATGTTGTACAACTGCTCTTTATGTATATAGTACTTTTCATATAGATGTTGTACAACTGCTCTTTATGTATATAGTACTTTTCTTGTAGATGTTGTACAACTGCTCTTTATGTATATAGTACTTTTCATATAGATGTTGTACAACTGCTCTTTATGTTATAGTACTTTTCATTTAGATGTTGTACAACTGCTCTTTATGTATATAGTACTTTTCTTGTAGATGTTGTACAACTGCTCTTTATGTGTATAGTACTTTTCTTGTAGATGTTGTACAACTGCTCTTTATGTATATAGTACTTTTCATATAGATGTTGTACAACTGCTCTTTATGTATATAGTACTTTTCATATAGATGTTGTACAACTGCTCTTTATGTGTATAGTACTTTTCATTTAGATGTTGTACAACTGCTCTTTATGTATATAGTACTTTTCATATAGATGTTGTACAACTGCTCTTTATGTATATAGTACTTTTCATATAGATGTTGTACAACTGCTCTTTATTGTGTATAGTACTTTTCTTGTAGATGTTGTACAACTGCTCTTTATGTATATAGTACTTTTCATATAGATGTTGTCAACTGCTCTTTATGTTTAAGTACTTTTCATATAGATGTTGTACAACTGCTCTTTATGATATAGTACTTTTCATATAGATGTTGTATACTGTCTTTATGTATATAGTACTTTTCTTTAGATGTTGTACAACTGCTCTTTATGTGTAGTACTTTTCATATAGATGTTGTACAACTGCCTGTATCTTTATATTTGTAGATGTTATGTAAGTCTTTTCATATAGATGTTGTACAATGCTCTTTATGTGTAAGTACTTTTCTTAGATGTTGTACAACTGCTCTTTATGTGTAGTACTTTTCATATAGATGTTGACAACTGCTCTTTATGTGTATAGTACTTTTCATATAGATGTTGTACAACTGCTCTTTTGTATATAGTACTTTTCATATAGATGTTGTAGACAACTGCTCTTTATGTATATAGTACTTTTCATATAGATGTTGTACAACTGCTCTTTATGTTATAGTACTTTTCTTGTAGATGTTGTACAACTGCTCTTTATGTGTATGTACTTTTCATATAGATGTTGTACAACTGCTCTTTATGTATATAGTACTTTTCATATAGATGTTGTAAACTGCTCTTTATGTATATAGTACTTTTCATATAGATGTTGTACAACTGCTCTTTATGTGTATAGTACTTTTCATTAGAGTTTGTACAACTGCTCTTTATGTATATAGTACTTTTCATATAGATGTTGTACAACTGCTCTTTATGTGTATAGTACTTTTCATATAGATGTTGTACAACTGCTCTTTATGATATTAGTACTTTTCATATAGATGTTGTACAACTGCTCTTTATTGTGTTTAGTACTTTTTCTTATAGATGTTGTACAACTGCTCTTTATGTATATAGTACTTTTCTTTATAGATGTTGTACAACTGCTCTTTATGTATATAGTACTTTTCTATAGATGTTGTACAACTGCTCTTTATGTATATAGTACTTTTCATATAGATGTTGTAACTGCTCTTTATGTATATAGTACTTTTCATATAGATGTTGTACAACTGCTCTTTATGTATATAGTACTTTTCATTTAGATGTTGTACAACTGCTCTTTATGTATATAGTACTTTTCATATAGATGTTGTACAACTGCTCTTTATGTTATAGTACTTTTCATATAGATGTTGTAAACTGCTCTTTATGTATATAGTACTTTTCTTGTAGATGTTGTACAACTGCTCTTTATGTATATAGTACTTTTCATATAGATGTTGTACAACTGTCTTTATGTATATAGTACTTTTCATATAGATGTTGTACAACTGCTCTTTTATGTATATAGTACTTTTCATATAGATGTTGTACAACTGCTCTTTATGTTATAGTACTTTTCATATAGATGTTGTACAACTGCTCTTTATGTATATTTTAGTACTTTTCTTATAGATGTTGTTACAACTGCTCTTTATGTTTATAGTACTTTTCATATAGATTGTTGTACAACTGCTCTTTATGTATATAGTACTTTTCTTGTAGATGTTGTACAACTGCTCTTTATGTATATAGTACTTTTCTTGTAGATGTTGTACAACTGCTCTTTATGTGTATAGTACTTTTCATATAGATGTTGTACAACTGCTCTTTATGTATATAGTACTTTTCATATAGATGTTGTACAACTGCTCTTTATGTGTATAGTACTTTTCTTGTAGATGTTGTACAACTGCTCTTTATGTATATAGTACTTTTCATATAGATGTTGTACAACTGCTCTTTATGTATATAGTACTTTTCATATAGATGTTGTACAACTGCTCTTTATGTATATAGTACTTTTCATATAGATGTTGTACAACTGCTCTTTATGTGTAGTACTTTTCATATAGATGTTGTACAACTGCTCTTTATGTATATAGTACTTTTCATATAGATGTTGTACAACTGCTCTTTATGTGTATAGCACTTTTCTTGTAGATGTTGTATGACTGCTCTTTATGTGTAGTACTTTTCATATAGATGTTGTACAACTGCTCTTTATGTGTAGTACTTTTCATATAGATGTTGTACAACTGCTCTTTATGTGTATAGCACTTTTCTTGTAGATGTTGTATGACTGCTCTTTATGTGTAGTACTTTTCATATAGATGTTGTACAACTGCTCTTTATGTGTAGTACTTTTCATATAGATGTTGTACAACTGCTCTTTATGTGTATAGTACTTTTCATATAGATGTTGTACAACTGCTCTTTATGTATATAGTACTTTTCATATAGATGTTGTACAACTGCTCTTTATGTGTATAGTACTTTTCATATAGATGTTGTACAACTGCTCTTTATGTATATAGTACTTTTCTTGTAGATGTTGTACAACTGCTCTTTATGTATATAGTACTTTTCTTGTAGATGTTGTACAACTGCTCTTTATGTATATAGTACTTTTCATATAGATGTTGTACAACTGCTCTTTATGTGTATAGTACTTTTCATATAGATGTTGTACAACTGCTCTTTATGTATATAGTACTTTTCTTGTAGATGTTGTACAACTGCTCTTTATGTGTCTAGTACTTTTCATATAGATGTTGTACAACTGCTCTTTATGTATATAGTACTTTTCTTGTAGATGTTGTACAACTGCTCTTTATGTATATAGTACTTTTCATATAGATGTTGTACAACTGCTCTTTATGTATATAGTACTTTTCATATAGATGTTGTACAACTGCTCTTTATGTATATAGTACTTTTCTTGTAGATGTTGTACAACTGCTCTTTATGTGTATAGTACTTTTCTTGTAGATGTTGTACAACTGCTCTTTATGTATATAGTACTTTTCATATAGATGTTGTACAACTGCTCTTTATGTGTAGTACTTTTCATATAGATGTTGTACAACTGCTCTTTATGTATATAGTACTTTTCTTGTAGATGTTGTACAACTGCTCTTTATGTGTCTAGTACTTTTCATATAGATGTTGTACAACTGCTCTTTATGTATATAGTACTTTTCATATAGATGTTGTACAACTGCTCTTTATGTATATAGTACTTTTCTTGTAGATGTTGTACAACTGCTCTTTATGTATATAGTACTTTTCATATAGATGTTGTACAACTGCTCTTTATGTATATAGTACTTTTCTTGTAGATGTTGTACAACTGCTCTTTATGTGTATAGTACTTTTCATATAGATGTTGTACAACTGCTCTTTATGTATATAGTACTTTTCTTGTAGATGTTGTACAACTGCTCTTTATGTATATAGTACTTTTCATATAGATGTTGTACAACTGCTCTTTATGTATATAGTACTTTTCATATAGATGTTGTACAACTGCTCTTTATGTGTGTAGTACTTTTCATATAGATGTTGTACAACTGCTCTTTATGTGTATAGTACTTTTCATATAGATGTTGTACAACTGCTCTTTATGTGTCTAGTACTTTTCATATAGATGTTAACTGGCGTTTCCAAGCAATGTACTGGTCTTAAGTGATTGTGTAAACCATTGAAACTCTTTTAGTACAAAAAGCGAAAGTTTGTTGACTATACTTTTACGCAATCACTTTGTTCTGCTCGATGAAACGCCAGTGAAGTCTTGATGTTTCCCCTTAAACTTTGTTCTTTGTTGTCTCTGATGTATAACGCTCGACAAAGGCCAGTTGGCCGATTATTTGCGCCTGTTTTGTTTCGTTATGTTAAAAACGTATTCCGATTCTATTCTTATGTTTTTCTGGTATACATTTTACACGTTAGTACAACATAAGCTAATCTGAAAATAAATGCTTACCTAATCACGCTTCACTCGTTCACTACCTGATGCAATCTGGTTTGTATAGGTTATAAAATCTAAAACGATAATTTCTATTCACATCGTAAAACCAGATTCACACTGAAGGTTCTTGTCATCACTGAAATAGTTTCTCACTGACGCGTGTGCTGTGACAACCGTGTCATGCAGGTGAGATTGGAAACAAGTTTATTTGGAGGCAGGCTACTACCTCATTGAAGTCATTCCAATTTAGCAGAAACCTCTCATATATCCACTGTAAAACCGAGACAAATGACCAACAGGATGTACCTGTGCTGGAGATGATGTTATCCAACTGACCCGCTCATCAGTTTTTCCTGTTCACACGCTGAGAGGCAGGACGGCAGCAGGAACCCGCATAAAAACACTCACACGTACACCAGCTCTTCTCATCAATAACTACTCGGCATCACTGGTAGACGAACCATTAACAGGACGCAACCCGCACACTGTCCCAAGCATACATCGATGATAATAATAAAAATCTACAACCAGCTTCTCGTCAACGCGTCTCCTCAAGTTCACACTCCCACCAAACGTTTACGATCACACCGCCAGTAGTGTCAGTCCAACGAACACAAGCAGGACACACGCACGCACACACTCACACACACACAGAGAAACAGGAACAGTTAACTTGTCAGTACACACGTATTCACAACCGGTGCACGCAATCACCACCACCACCACCACCACCACCACCACACTACCACTACCACCACGATCGCCTGCAGCAGCAACAACACCACCACCACCACCCCTACCACCACGACCACCACCGCCACACAAGCCTGACGCTATATACAGGTTTTGCAAGCCCGTACAGCTCCGCATTCACAACCAACGTCGCTATTCTGTCTGTGAAGCTCTGCGGGAGGCTGTTCTGCAATTCCCTCACTACCACCAGAGCGAGAGAAGAGTGGAGGAAACAGCAGGGAATCGGCGTCCCGGAGCGTGATGCCAGACACACACACACACGGGCAAGATCGATAACTCGCCAGACATGTAAAAATATCGCTCTGCCACACCACTCGGGCCGGGGGCACCACTCCACAACTGCCCAAAAAGGCCAAAACGCGCTGGCTGTAATTGTCCCGTTTAATCAACTGGAAAGATTACCGGCTGCTTTGGAGAATAATGTCGCCGTTTCTAATGATAGGTCACAATGATTATAGTGGGAAAGTAAGTTGCTGTTTCATTCTGACACTCAGGGTGGAAATTGTGTTGGCGGGGAAATGCCAGTCTCGGGTGGCTACATTACAATGACAGACAACATCAAGGTGTGACTGCAGAACACTGTGCAACCAGAACAAATGATAAAAGAGCTCTATAAATTGAGTTAAAGAACCAACCAACCAATCAACCAACACCAACCAACCAACCAACCAACCAACCAACCAACCAATCAACCAACCAGCTAACCAACCAACCAACCAATCAACCAACCAACCAACCAACCAACCAACCAACCGACCGACCGACCGACCGACCAACCAACCAACCAACCAACCAACCAACCAACCAACCGACCAACCGACCAACCCACCCACCCACCCACCCACCAACAAACCAACCAACCAACCAACCAACCAACTAATCAACCAACCAACCAACCAACCAACCAATCAACCAACCAGCCAACCAACCAACCAGCCAACCAACCAACCAACTAATCAACCATCCAACCAACCAACTAACCAACCAACCAACCAACCAACCAACCAACCAACCAACCAACCAACCAACCAACCAACCAACCAACCTACTAATCAGCAACCACCAAAGTCAATCCTTTAAATACATACATTTAAAAATGGTTATTGGGCCATACATCTACATCTGAAGATTTCATACATAAACAATCATAACATCGTTGCATATGTGATTAAAAGGCCACTTCACACTGCATTTGATCTCTCTCACTCTTTCAATTACACACACACACACACACACACACACACACAAACACACACACATTCACACACAGATACACACATACACACAGACACACGCATACACACACACGCACGTACACACACATACACTCACACACACACGCACACACAGACAGACACACACACACAGACACACACACACACTCACACACAGACAGACACACACACACAAACACACACACACTCACACACAGATACACACATACACACAGACACACAGACACAGACACACACACACACAAACACGCACACAGCACTCACTCACACTCACACACACACACACACATAAATACATTTATTTATTTATTTTGTTGTGTTATGTACACATTCACACTTGCACACATGCATGTTTCAATCCTTCTGCCTCTGATATCATCATCATCATCATCAAGTGCCTTGCCACACATATATTGTAGGTAATCCAATAACATAACCAATTTTTTTTTCAGTACTGTTGCGCGCGCGCACACAGACAGATAGACCGACAGAAAGACCGACCGACCGACCGACCGACAAACAGACAGACAGACTGACAGATACACACACACACTCTGTCATTCACACACACACACACACACACACACACACACACACACACACACACACACACACACACACACACACACACACACACACACTCAACAATCACACACTCACTCATACTCACACATATACACACACTTATTTACTTTGATATGTTATTTACTTGGTTATGTCATGTTATTTGGATATTATTTATCTATTTTATTCATTTTGTTATTTATGTATTTATTCATTTGTTCATTTATTTATTTATTTTATCTATGTGTTTAGGTATTTTGTTATCTATTTATTACTTATTTATGTATTTTGTTATTTATTTATACATTTATTTATTTATTCATTTATTTGTTTGCGTTGTTATTTCTGTTCTTTATTTATTTTGCTATTTATTTATTTATTTATCTATTTACATGCATTTGCGTTCCACGCAGTCGTTTCATGGATGTGTGTAGGACGCACGTTGTTTGGCTCACGTTGTGCAGGCGTTATTTTTCTACGCAGTCTGCACACTGTGTCTCAGGTGGGTGCGCGTGCTGGGTATTATCTATAAACCATTTAACACGGCACGCGGATTTAATGACCTTTTTTTTTTAAACCAAAGGACATAACTCTCTTGAGAGTCACGTAGGAATTATCTCCCATGTTGTGAAACTTCTCAAATCTAACCTAGTTTGCGCTACCCATTCAGCTAGCATAGAAGCA
>JAPXFY010000024.1:60209497-60229497 GCA_030674185.1 Monoplex corrugatus
ATGTTGTTGTGTTTGTCTTATTGATATTTTGTTGTGTTTGTCTTATTGATAATGTTGTTGTGTTTGTCTTATTGATAATGTTGTTGTGTTTGTCTTATTGATAATGTTGTTGTGTTTGTCTTATTGATAATGTTGTTGTGTTTGTCTTATTGATAATGTTTTGTGTTTGTCTTATTGATAATGTTGTTGTGTTTGTCTTATTGATAATGTCTTGTTGTGTTTGTCTTATTGATAATGTTGTTGTGTTTGTCTTATTGATAATGTTGTTGTGTTTGTCTTATTGATAATGTTGTTGTGTTTGTCTTATGATAATGTTGTTGTGTTTGTCTTATTGATAATGTTGTTGTGTTTGTCTTATTGATAATGTTGTTGTGTTTGTCTTATTGATAATGTTGTTTGTGTTTGTCTTATTGATAATGTTGTTGTGTTTGTCTTATTGATAATGTTGTTGTGTTTGTCTTATTGATAATGTTGTTGTGTTTGTCTTATTGATAATGTTGTTGTGTTTGTCTTATTGATATGTCTTTGTTGTGTTGTCTTATGATAATGTTGTTGTGTTTGTCTATGATAATGTTGTTGTGTTTGTCTTATTGTAATGTTGTTGTGTTTGTCTTATTGATAATGTTGTTGTGTTTGTCTTATTGATAATGTTGTTGTGTTTGTTTTATTGATAATGTCTTTGTTGTGTTTGTCTTATTGATAATGTCTTTGTTGTGTCTGTCTTATTGATAATGTTTGTTGTGTTTGTCTTATTGATAATGTTGTTGTGTTTGTCTTATTGATAATGTCTTTGTTGTGTTTGTCTTATTGATAATGTCTTTGTTGTGTCTGTCTTATTGATAATGTCTTTGTTGTGTTGTCTTATTGATAATGTTGTTGTGTTTGTCTTATTGATAATGTCCTTGTTGTGTTTGTCTTATTGATAATGTCTTTGTTGTGTTTGTCTTTTGTATGATAATTTGTTGTGTTTGTTTATTATAATGTTGTTGTGTTGTTTATTGATAATGTTGTTGTGTTGTCTTATTGATAATGTTTTGTGTTTGTTTATTGATAATTCTTTTGTGTTTGTCTTATTGATAATTTTTTTTTTTTTTTTTTTTTTTTTTTTTTTTTTTTTTTTTTTTTTTTTTTTTTTTTTTTTTTTTTTTTTTTTTTTTTTTTTTTTTTTTTTTTTTTTTTTTAAAAAAAAAAAAAAAAAAAAAAAAAAAAAAAAAAAAAAAAAAAAAAAATGTATGTTGGTGTTTTCTTATTGATAATGTTGTTGTGTTTGTCTTATTGATAATGTCTTGTTGTGTTTGTCTTATTGATAATGTTGTTGTGTTTGTCTTATTGATAATGTTGTGTGTTTGTCTTATTGATAATGTTGTTGTGTTTGTCTTATTGATAATGTTGTTGTGTTTGTCTTATTGATAATGGTGTGTTGTCTATGATAGTTGTTTTGTCTTATTGATAATGTTGTTGTGTTTGTCTTATTGATAATGTTGTTGTGTTTGTCTTATTGATATGTTGTTGTGTTTGTCTTATTGATAATGTTGTTGTGTTTGTCTTATTGATAATGTCTTTGTTGTGTTTGTCTTATTGATAATGTTGTTGTGTTTGTCTTATTGATAATGTTGTTGTGTTTGTCTTATTGATAATGTTGTTGTGTTGTCTTATTGATAATGTTGTTGTGTTGTCTTATTGATAATGTTGTTGTGTTTGTCTTATTGATAATGTTGTTGTGTTGTCTTATTGATAATGTCTGTTGTTGTTTGTCTTATTGATAATGTTGTTGTGTTTGTCTTATTGATAATGTTGTTGTGTTTGTCTTATTGATAATGTTTTCTTTTGTTGTGGTTTTGTCTTATTGATAATGTTTGTTGTGTTTGTCTTATTGATAATGTTGTTGTGTTTGTCTTATTGATAATGTTGTTGTTTGTCTTATGATAATGTTGTTGTGTTTGCTTATTGATAATGTTGTTGTGTTTGTCTTATTGATAATGTTGTTGTGTTGTCTTATGATAAGTTGTTGTGTTTGTCTTATTGATAATGTTGTTGTGTTTGTCTTATTGATAATGTTGTTGTGTTTGTCTATTGATAATGTTGTTGTGTTTGTCTTATTGATAATGTTGTTGTGTTTGTCTTATTGATAATGCTTGTTGTGTTTCTTATTGATAATGTTGTTGTGTTTGTCTTATTGATAATGTTGTGTGTTTGTCTTATTGATAATGTTGTTGTGTTTGTCTTATTGATAATGTTGTTGTGTTTGTCTTATTGATAATGTTGTTGTGTTTGTCTTATTGATAATGTTGTTGTGTTTGTCTTATTGATAATGTTGTTGTGTTTGTCTTATTGATAATGTTGTTGTGTTTGTCTTATTGATAATGTTGTTGTGTTGTCTTATTGATAATGTTGTTGTGTTTGTCTTATTGATAATGTTGTTGTGTTTGTCTTATTGATAATGTTGTTGTGTTTGTCTTATTGATAATGTTGTTGTGTTTGTCTTATTGATAATGTTGTTGTGTTTGTCTTATTGATAATTTTGTTGTGTTTGTCTTATTGATAATGTTGTTGTGTTTGTCTTATTGATAATGTTGTTGTGTTGTCTTATTGATAATGTTGTTGTGTTTGTCTTATTGATAATGTTGTTGTGTTTGTCTTATTGATAATGTTGTTGTGTTTGTCTTATTGATAATGTTGTTGTGTTTGTCTTATTGATAATGTTGTTGTGTTTGTCTTATTGATAATTGTTTTTGTTTTGTTTTTTGATAATGTTGTGTGTTTGCTTATTGATATGTTGTTTGTTTGTCTTATGATAATGTTTTGTGTTGTCTTATTGATAATGTTTTGTGTTGTCTTATTGATAATGCTTGTTGTGTTTGTCTTATTGATAATGTTGTTGTTTTGTCTATTGATAATGTTGTTGTTTTGTCTTATTGATATTTGTTGTGTTTGTCTTATTGATAATGTTTTGTGTTTGTCTATTGATAATGTTGTTGTGTTTGTCTTATTGATAATGTTTGTTGTTTTGTCTTATGAAATGTTGTTGGTTTGTCTTATTGTAATGTTGTTGTGTTTGTCTATTGATAATGTTTTGTGTTTGTCTTATGATAATGTTGTTGTGTTTGTCTTATGATAATGTTTTTTGTGTTTGTTTTTATAATGTGTGTTTTCGATAAGTTGTTGTTTTGCTTATTGATATGTTGTGTGTTTGTCTATTGATAATGTTGTTGTGTTTGTCTTATTGATAAGTTTTGTTTGTCTATTGATAATGTGTTGTGTTGTCTTATAATGTGTTTTGTCTTATTATAATGTTGTTGTGTTTGTTTTTGATAATGTTTTTGTTGTCTTTTTAATGTGTTGTGTGCTTATTGATAATGTTTTGTGTTTGTCTTATTGATAATGTTGTGTGTTGTCTTATTGATAATGTGTTTGTTGTTGCTTATTGATATGTTTTGTGTTGTCTTATTGTAATGTTGTTGTGTTTGTCTTATTGATAATGTTGTTGTGTTTGTCTTATTGATAATGTTGTTTGTTTGTCTTATTGATAATGTTGTTGTGTTTGTCTTATTGATAATGTTGTTGTGTTGTCTTATTGATAATGTTGTTGTGTTTGTCTTATTGATAATGTTTTGGTTTGTCTTATTGATAATGTTGTTGTGTTTGTCTTATTGATATGTTGTTGTGTTTGTCTTATTGATAATGTTGTTGTGTTGTTTATTGATAATGTTTGTTTTTTGTCTTATTGATAATGTTGTTGTGTTTGTCTTATTGATAATGTTGTTGTGTTTGTCTTATTGATAATGTTGTTGTGTTTGTCTTATTGATAATGTGTTGTGTTTGTCTTATTGATAATGTTGGTTGTTGGTTGTTGTCTATTGATATGTGTGTGTTTTTATTATAATGTGTTGTGTTGTCTTTGATAGTTTTTGTTGTGTTTTGTTCTTTTGTAATGTTGTTGTGTTTTTTATTTAATGTGTGTTGTTTATGTAATGTGTTGTGTTGTCTATTGTAATGTTGTTGGTTGTTTTTGTAGTGTTGTGTTTGTTTATGTATGTGTTGTGTGTTATGAATTGTTGTGTTGTTTATGATAATGTTGTTGTGTTTGTCTATGATAATGTGTGTGTTTTCTATTGATGTTTCTGTTGTGTTTTGTTTATTATGTTGTGTTTTGTTTATTATAATGTTGTGTGTTTCTTATTGTATGTTGTGTGTTGTTATTGTAAGTGTGTGTGTCTTATTGATATGTTGTTGGTTTGTCTTATTGTAATGTGTTGTGTTTTTATTTAGTTGTTTGTTATTGATATGTGTTTTTGTTTTGTATGTTGTTGTGTCTATTGATAATGTGTGTTTGTCTTATTGTTTGTTGTGTTGTGTTTGGTTTTATTGTAATGTGTGTGTTTGTCTTATTGATATTTGTTGTGTTGTATGAGTTGTGTGTGTTTATTGATAAGTTGTTTTGTCTTATGATATGTTGTTGTGTTCTTATTGTAAGTGTTGTGTTTGTCTTATGATTTTGTGTTTTTTTGTATGTTTTGTGTTTGTCTTATGAAAGTTGTTGTGTTTGTCTTTTGTAGTTGTTGTGTTTGTTATTGATATGTTGTGTGTTTGTTATGATATGTGTTGTGTTTATTGATATGTGTGTGTTTTTTTGTAAGTTGGTTGTCTTATTGATAATGTTGTTGTGTGTCTATTGAATGTTGTTGTGTGTTTATTGTATGTTTGTGTTTGTTTATTGTAATTGTTGTGTGTCTTTGAAATTTGTGTTTGTCTTTGATATGTTGTTGTGTTTTTTATTGATAATGTGTTGTGTTGTCTTATGATATGTGTTTGTTGTTTGATAAGTGTGTGTTTGTTTATTGATAATGTGTTGTGTTTTTTATATGTTGTTGTGTTTGTCTTATTGATAATGTGTGGTTTTATTGATATGTTGTGTTGTCTTGATATGTGTTGGTTTCTTGATATTTGTTGTGTGCTTATGAATGTTTGTTTATTGATATGTTGTTGTTTGTATGATAAGTGTTTGTTTGTCTTATTTGTTGTGTTTGTTTATGAAATGTTGTGGTGTTATTGATATGTTGTGTGTTCTTATGATAATGTTTGTGTTTGCTATTGATAATGTTGTTGTGTTTGTCTTATTGATAATGTTGTTGTGTTTGTCTTATGATAATGTTGTTGTGTTTGTCTTATTGATAATGTTGTTGTGTTGTTTATTGATAATGTTTTGTGTTTGTCTTATTGATAATGTTGTTGTGTTTGTCTATTGATATGTTGTTGTGTTTGTCTTATTGATAATGTTGTTGTGTTTGTCTTTTGATAATGTTGTTGTGTTGTCTTATTGATAATGTTTTGTTGTGTTTGTCTTATTGATAATGTTTGTTGTGTTTGTCTTATTGATAATGTTTGTTGTGTTGTCTTATTGATAATGTTGTTGTGTTTGTCTTATTGATAATGTGTTGTTTTGTCTTATTGATAATGTTGTTGTGTTTGTCTTATTGATAATGTTGTTGTGTTTGTCTTATTGATAATGTTGTTGTGTTTGTCTTATTGATAATGTTTGTTGTGTTTGTCTTATTGATAATGTTTTGTTGTGTTTGTCTTATTGATAATGTTGTTGTGTTTGTCTTATTGATAATGTTGTTGTGTTTGTTTATTGATAATGTTGTTGGTTTGTCTTATTGATATGTTGTTGTGTTTGTCTTATTGATAATGTTGTTGTGTTTGTCTTATTGATAATGTTGTTGTGTTTGTCTTATTGATAATGTTGTTGTGTTTGTCTTATTGATAATGTTGTTGTGTTTTCTTATTGATAATGTTGTTGTGTTTGTCTTATTGATAATGTTGTTGTGTTTGTCTTATTGATAATGTTTTGTTGTGTTTGTCTTATTGTAATGTTGTTGTGTTGTCTTATTGATAATGTTGTTGTGTTGTCTTATTGATAATGTTTTGTGTTTGTCTTTTGATAATGTTGTTGTGTTTGTCTTATTGATAATGTGTTGTGTTTGTCTTATTGATAATGTTGTTGTGTTTGTCTTATTGATAATGTTGTTGTGTTTTCTTATTGATAATGTTGTTGTGTTTGTCTTATTGATAATGTTTGTTGTGTTTGTCTTATGATAATGTCTTGTTGTGTTTGTCTTATTGATAATGTTGTTGTGTTTGTCTTATTGATAATGTTGTTGTGTTGTCTTATTGATAATGTTGTTGTGTTTGTCTTATGATATGTTTTGTGTTTGTCTTATTGATAATGTTGTTGTGTTTGTCTTATTGATAATGTTGTTGTGTTTGTCTTATTGATATTGTTGTTGTGTTTGTCTTATTGATAATGTGTTGTGTTTGTCTTATTGATAATGTTTGTGTTTGTCTTATTGATAATGTTGTTGTGTTTGTCTTATTGATAATGTTGTTGTGTTTGTCTTATTGATAATGTTGTTGTGTTTGTCTTATTGATAATGTTGTTGTGTTTGTCTTATTGATAATGTTGTTGTGTTTTCTTATGATAATGTTGTTGTGTTTGTTTATTGTATGTTGTTGTGTTGTCTTATTGATTATGTTGTTGTGTTTGTTTTTGTAATGTTTTGTGTTTGTCTTATTGATAATGTTGTTGTGTTGTCTTATTGATAATGTGTTGTGTTTGTCTTATTGATAATGTTGTTGTGTTTGTCTATTATTGTTGGTTTTATGATATGTTGTTGTGTTTGTTTATTGATAATTTGTTGTGTTTGTCTTATGATATGTTGTTGTGTTTGTCTTATTGATACTGTTGTTGTGTTGTCTTATTGTAATGTTGTTGTGTTTGTCTTATTGATATGTTGTTGTGTCTGTCTTATTGATAATGTTGTTGTGTTTGTCTTATGATAATGTTTTGTTGTGTTTGTCTTATTGATAATGTTGTTGTGTTTGTCTTATTGATAATGTTGTTGTGTTTGTCTTATTGATAATGTTGTTGTGTTTGTCTTATTGATAATGTTGTTGTGTTTGTCTTATTGATAATGTTTGTTGTGTTTGTCTTATTGATAATGTCTTGTTGTGTTTGTCTTATTGATAATGTTGTTGTTGTTTTGTCTTATTGATAATGTTGTTGTGTTTGTCTTATTGATAATGTTGTTGTGTTTGTCTTATTGATAATGTCTTGTTGTGTTTGTCTTATTGATAATGTTGTTGTTGTGTTTTGTTTCTTATTGATAATGTTGTTGTGTTTGTCTTATTGATAATGTTGTTGTGTTTGTCTTATTGATAATGTTTTGTTGTGTTTGTCTTATTGATAATGTTTGTTGTTTTTTGTCTTATTGATAATGTTGTTGTGTTTGTCTTATTGATAATGTTGTTGTGTTTGTCTTATTGATAATGTTTTGTTGTGTTTTGTCTTATTGATAATGTTGTTGTGTTGTCTTATTGATAATGTTGTTTGTGTTTGTCTTATTGATAATGTTGTTGTGTTTGTCTTATTGATAATGTTGTTGTGTTTTGTCTTATTGATAATGTTGTTGTGTTTGTCTTATTGATAATGTTGTGTGTTTGTCTTATTGATAATGTTGTTGTGTTTGTCTTATTGATAATGTTGTTGTGTTTGTCTTATTGATAATGTTTGTTGTGTTTGTCTTATTGATAATGTTGTTGTGTTGTCTTATTGATAATGTTGTTGTGTTTGTCTTATTGATAATGTTGTTGTGTTTGTCTTATTGATAATGTTGTTGTGTTTGTCTTATTGATAATGTGTGTTGTGTTTGTCTTATTGATAATGTTGTTGTGTTTGTCTTATTGATAATGTTGTTGTGTTGTCTTATTGATAATGTTGTTGTGTTTGTCTTATTGATAATGTCTTGTTGTGTTTGTCTTATTGATAATGTTGTTGTGTTTGTCTTATTGATAATGTTGTTGTGTTTGTCTTATTGATAATGTTTGTTGTGTTTGTCTTATTGATAATGTTGTTGTGTTTGTCTTATTGATAATGTTGTTGTGTTTGTCTTATTGATAATGTTGTTGTGTTTGTTTATTGATAATGTTGTTGTGTTTGTCTATTGATAATGTTGTTGTGTTTGTTATTGATAATGTTGTTGTGTTTGTCTTATTGATAATGTTGTTGTGTTTGTTTATTGATAATGTTGTTGTGTTGTTTATTGATAATGTTGTTGTGTTGTCTTATTGATAATGTTGTTGTGTTTGTCTTATGATAATGTTGTTGTGTTGTCTTATTGATAATGTTGTTGTGTTTGTCTTATTGATAATGTTGTTTGTTTGTCTTATTGATAATGTTGTTGTGTTTGTCTTATTGATAATGTTGTTGTGTTTGTCTTATTGATAATGTTGTTGTGTTTGTCTTATTGATAATGTTGTTGTGTTTGTCTTATTGATAATGTTGTTGTGTTTGTCTTATTGATAATGTTGTTGTGTTTGTCTTATTGATAATGTTGTTGTGTTTGTCTTATTGATAATGTTGTTGTGTTTGTCTTATTGATAATGTTGTTGTGTTTGTCTTATTGATAATGTCTTTGTTGTGTTTGTCTTATTGATAATGTTGTTGTGTTGTGTCTTATTGATAATGTTGTTGTGTTTGTCTTATTGATAATGTCTTTGTTGTGTTTGTCTTATTGATAATGTTGTTGTGTTTGTCTTATTGATAATGTTGTTGTGTTTCTTATTGTATGTTGTTTGTTTGTCTTATTGATAATGTTTGTTGTGTTTGTCTTATTGATAATGTTGTTGTGTTTGTCTTATTGATAATGTTGTTGTGTTTGTCTTATTGATAATGTCTTTGTTGTGTTTGTCTTATTGATAATGTCTTTGTTGTGTTTGTCTTATTGATAATGTTGTTGTGTTTGTCTTATTGATAATGTTGTTGTGTTTGTCTTATTGATAATGTTGTTGTGTTTGTCTTATTGATAATGTTGTTGTGTTTGTCTTATTGATAATGTTGTTGTGTTTGTCTTATTGATAATGTGTTGGTTGTTTTGTATGTTCTTTTTGATAATGTTGTTGTGTTTGTCTTATTGATAATGTTGTTGTGTTTGTCTTATTGATAATGTTGTTGTGTTTGTCTTATTGATAATGTCTTTGTTGTGTTTGTCTTATTGATAATGTTGTTGTGTTTGTCTTATTGATAATGTTGTTGTGTTTGTCTTATTGATAATGTTGTTGTGTTTGTCTTATTGATAATGTTGTTGTGTTTGTCTTATTGATAATGTTGTTGTGTTTGTCTTATTGATAATGTTGTTGTGTTTGTCTTATTGATAATGTTGTTGTGTTTGTCTTATTGATAATGTTGTTGTGTTTGTCTTATTGATAATGTTGTTGTGTTTGTCTTATTGATAATGTTGTTGTGTTTGTCTTATTGATAATGTTGTTGTGTTTGTCTTATTGATAATGTTTTGTTGTGTTTGTCTTATTGATAATGTTGTTGTGTTTGTCTTATTGATAATGTCTGTTGTGTTTGTCTTATTGATAATGTTGTTGTGTTTGTCTTATTGATAATGTTGTTGTGTTTGTCTTATTGATAATGTTGTTGTGTTTGTCTTATTGATAATGTTGTTGTGTTTGTCTTATTGATAATGTCTTGTTGTGTTTGTCTTATTGATAATGTTTTGTGTTTGTCTTATTGATAATGTTGTTGTGTTTGTCTTATTGATAATGTTGTTGTGTTTGTCTTATTGATAATGTTGTTTGTGTTTGTCTTATTGATAATGTTGTTGTGTTTGTCTTATTGATAATGTTGTTTGTTGTTTGTTTATTGATAATGTTGTTGTGTTTGTCTTATTGATAATGTTGTTGTGTTTGTCTTATTGATAATGTTGTTGTGTTTGTCTTATTGATAATGTTGTTGTGTTTGTCTATTGATAATGTTGTTGTGTTTGTCTTATTGATAATGTTGTTGTGTTTGTCTTATTGATAATGTTTGTTGTGTTTGTCTTATTGATAATGTTGTTGTGTTTGTCTTATTGATAATGTTGTTGTGTTTGTCTTATTGATAATGTTGTTGTGTTTGTCTTATTGATAATGTTGTTGTGTTTGTCTTATTGATAATGTCTTTGTTGTGTTTGTCTTATTGATAATGTTGTTGTTGTGTTTGTCTTATTGATAATGTTGTTGTGTTTGTCTTATTGATAATGTTGTTGTGTTCTGTCTTATTGATAATGTTTTGTTGTGTTTGTCTTATTGATAATGTTGTTGTGTGTTGTCTTATTGATAATGTTGTTGTGTTTGTCTTAATTGTTATGTCCTTGTTGTGTTTGTCTTATTGATAATGTTGTTGTGTTTGTCTTATTGATAATGTTGTTGTGTTTGTCTTATTGATAATGTCTTTGTTGTGATTTTTTTGTGTCTTATTGATAATGTCTTGTTGTGTTTGTCTTATTGATAATGTCTTGTTGTGTTTGTCTTATTGATAATGTTGTTGTGTTTGTCTTATTGATAATGTTGTTGTGTTTGTCTTATTGATAATGTTTTTTGTGTTTGTCTTATTGATAATGTTGTTGTGTTTGTCTTATTGATAATGTTGTTGTGTTTGTCTTATTGATAATGTTGTTGTGTTTGTCTTATTGATAATGTTGTTGTGTTTGTCTTATTGATAATGTTGTTGTGTTTGTCTTATTGATAATGTTGTTTGTTTATGTAATGTGTTGTGTTTGTCTTATTGATAATGTTGTTGTGTTTGTCTTATTGATAATGTTGTTGGTGTTTATGATTTTTGTTTGTTATGATAATGTTGTTGTGTTGTCTTATTGATAATGTTGTTGTGTCTGTCTTATTGATAATGTTGTTGTGTTTGTCTTATTGATAATGTTGTTGTGTGTCTGTCTTATTGATAATGTTGTTGTGTTTGTCTTATTGATAATGTTGTTGTGTTTGTCTTATTGATAATGTTGTTGTGTTTGTCTTATTGATAATGTTGTTGTGTTTGTCTTATTGATAATGTCTTTGTTGTGTTTGTCTTATTGATAATGTTGTTGTGTTTGTCTTATTGATAATGTCTTGTTGTGTTTGTCTTATTGATAATGTTGTTGTGTTTGTCTTATTGAATTATGTTGTTGTGTTTGTCTTTTTGTATAATGTTGTTGTGTTTGTCTTATTGATAATGTCTTTGTTGTGTTTGTCTTATTGATAATGTTGTTGTGTTTGTCTTATTGATAATGTTGTTGTGTTTGTCTTATTGATAATGTTGTTGTGTTTGTCTTATTGATAATGTTGTTGTGTTTGTCTTATTGATAATGTTGTTGTGTTTGTCTTATTGATAATGTCTTGTTGTGTTTGTCTTATTGATAATTTGTTTTTGTTTGTGGTTTGTGTTTTTATTGATAATGTTGTTGTGTTTGTCTTATTGATAATGTTTTGGGTTATTGATTGTTTGTTTGTCTTATTGATAATGTTGTTGTGTTTGTCTTATTGATAATGTTGTTGTGTTTGTTCTGATTGATAATGTTGTTGTGTTTGTCTTATTATAATGTTTTGTTGTGTTGTCTTATTGATAATGTTTTGTGTGTTGTCTTATTGATAATGTTGTTGTGTTTGTCTTATTGATAATGTTGTTGTGTTTGTCTTGTATGTTGGTGTTGTCTTATTGATAATGTTGTTGTGTTTGTCTTATTGATAATGTTGTTGTGTTTGTCTTATTGATAATGCTTTGTTGTGTTTGTCTTATTGATAATGTTGTTGTGTTTGTCTTATTGATAATGTTGTTGTGTTTGTCTATTGATAATGTTGTTGTGTCTGTCTTATTGATAATGTTGTTTTGTGTTTTGTTTATTGATAATGTTGTTGTGTTTGTCTTATTGATAATGTTGTTGTGTTCTGTCTATTGATAATGTTGTTGTTGTGTTTGTCTTATTGATATGTCTTGTTGTGTTGTCTTATTGATAATGTTGTTGTGTCTTGTCTTATTGATAATGTTGTTGTGTTTGTCTTATTGATAATGTTGTTGTGTGTTGTCTTATTGATAATGTTGTTGTGTTTGTCTTATTGATAATGTTGTTGTGTTTGTCTTATTGATAATGTTGTTGTGTTTGTCTTATTGATAATGTTGTTGTGTTTGTCTTATTGATAATGTTGTTGTGTTTGTCTTATTGATAATGTTGTTGTGTTTGTCTTATTGATAATGTTGTTGTGTTTGTCTTATTGATAATGTTGTTGTGTTTGTCTTATTGATAATGTTGTTTGTGTTTGTCTTATTGATAATGTCTTGTTGTGTTTGTCTTATTGATAATGTTTGTTGTGTTTGTCTTATTGATAATGTTGTTGTGTTTGTCTTATTGATAATGTTGTTGTGTTTGTCTTATTGATAATGTTGTTGTGTTTGTCTTATTGATAATGTTGTTGTGTTTGTCTTATTGATAATGTTGTTGTGTTTGTCTTATTGATAATGTTGTTGTGTTTGTCTTATTGATAATGTTGTTGTGTTTGTCTTATTGATAATGTTGTTGTGTTTGTCTTATTGATAATGTTGTTGTGTTTGTCTTATTGATAATGTTGTTGTGTTTGTCTTATTGATAATGTTGTTGTGTTTGTCTTATTGATAATGGTTGTTTGTAGTAGTTTGTTCTGTTATTGATAATGTTGTTGTTGTCTTATTGATAGTTGTTGTGTTGTCTTATTGATAATGTTGTTGTGTTTGTCTTATTGATAATGTTTTTGTTGTTGTGTTTGTCTTATTGATAATGTTGTTGTGTTTGTCTTATTGATAATGTTGTTGTGTTTGTCTTATTGATAATTGTTGTGTTTTCTTTTTAGTTGTTGTTTGTCTTATTGATAATGTTGTTGTGTTTGTCTTATTGATAATGTTGTTGTGTTTGTCTTATTGATAATGTTGTTGTGTTTGTCTTATTGATAATGTTGTTGTGTTTGTCTTATTGATAATGTTGTTGTGTTTGTCTTATTGATAATGTTTGTTGTGTTTGTCTTATTGATAATGTTGTTGTGTTGTCTTATTGATAATGTTTTGTTGTGTATGATATGTTGTTGGTCTGTCTATTGATAATGTTGTTGTGTTTGTCTTATTGATAATGTTGTTGTGTTTGTCTTATTGATAATGTTGTTGTGTTTGTCTTATTGATAATGTTGTTGTGTTTGTCTTATTGATAATGTTGTTTGTCTATGATAATGTTTTGTTTTCTTATTGATAATGTTGTTGTGTTTGTCTTATTGATAATGTTGTTGTGTTTGTCTTATTGATAATGTTTGTTGTGTTTGTCTTATTGATAATGTTGTTGTGTTTGTCTTATTGATAATGTTTTGTTTTTGTGTTTGTCTTATTGATAATGTCTTTGTTGTGTTTGTCTTATTGATAATGTTGTTGTGTTTGTCTTATTGATAATGTTGTTGTGTTTGTCTTATTGATAATGTTGTTGTGTTTGTCTTATTGATAATGTTGTTGTGTTTGTCTTATTGATAATGTTTGTTGTGTTTGTCTTATTGATAATGTCTTTGTTGTGTTTGTCTTATTGATAATGTTGTTGTGTTTGTCTTATTGATAATGTGTGTTGTGTTTGTCTTATTGATAATGTTGTTGTGTTTGTCTTATTGATAATGTTGTTGTGTTTGTCTTATTGATAATGTTGTTGTGTTTGTCTTATTGATAATGTCTTTGTTGTGTTTGTCTTATTGATAATGTTGTTGTGTTTTGTCTTATTGATAATGTTGTTGTGTTTGTCTTATTGATAATGTTGTTGTGTTTGTCTTATTGATAATGTTGTTGTGTTTGTCTTATTGATAATGTTGTTGTGTTTGTCTTATTGATAATGTTTGTTGTGTTTGTCTTATTGATAATGTTGTTGTGTTTGTCTTATTGATAATGTTGTTGTGTTGTCTTATTGATAATGTTGTTGTGTCTGTCTTATTGATAATGTTTGTGTGTTTTTGTCTTATTGATAATGTTGTTGTGTTTGTCTTATTGATAATGTTGTTGTGTTTGTCTTATTGATAATGTTGTTGTGTTTGTCTTATTGATAATGTTGTTGTGTTTGTCTTATTGATAATGTTGTTGTGTTGTCTTATTGATAATGTTGTTGTGTTTGTCTTATTGATAATGTTGTTGTGTTTGTCTTATTGATAATGTTGTTGTGTTTGTCTTATTGATAATGTTGTTGTGTTTGTCTTATTGATAATGTTGTTGTGTTTGTCTTATTGATAATGTTGTTGTGTTTGTCTTATTGATAATGTTGTTGTGTTTGTCTTATTGATAATGTTGTTGTGTTTGTCTTATTGATAATGTTTGTGTTTGTCTTTGATAATGTTGTTGTGTCTTATTGATAATGTTGTTGTGTTTGTCTTATTGATAATGTTGTTGTGTTTGTCTTATTGATAATGTTGTTGTGTTTGTCTTATTGATAATGTTGTTGTGTTTGTCTTATTGATAATGTTTGTTGTGTTTGTCTTATTGATAATGTTGTTGTGTTTGTCTTATTGATAATGTTGTTGTGTTTGTCTTATTGATAATGTTGTTGTGTTTGTCTTATTGATAATGTCTGTTGTGTTTTGTCTTATTGATAATGTTGTTGTGTCTGTCTTATTGATAATGTTGTTGTGTTTGTCTTATTGATAATGTTTGTTGTGTTTGTCTTATTGATAATGTTGTTGTGTTTGTCTTATTGATAATGTTGTTGTGTTTGTCTTATTGATAATGTTGTTGTTTGTCTTATGATAAGTTTTGTGTTGTCTTATTGATAATGTTGTTGTGTTTGTCTTATTGATAATGTTGTTGTGTTTGTCTTATTGATAATGTTTTGTTGTGTTTGTCTTATTGATAATGTTTGTTGTGTTTGTCTTATTGATAATGTTGTTGTGTTTGTCTTATTGATAATGTTTTGTTGTGTTGTCTTATTGATAATGTTGTTGTTGTGTTGTCTTATTGATAATGTTGTTGTGTTTGTCTTATTGATAATGTTGTTGTGTTTGTCTTATTGATAATGTTTTGTTGTGTTTGTCTTATTGATAATGTTGTTGTGTTTGTCTTATTGATAATGTTGTTGTTGTTTGTCTTATTGATAATGTTTGTTTGTCTTATTGATAATGTTTGTTGTTTGTCTTATTGATAATGTTGTTGTGTTTGTCTTATTGATAATGTTGTTGTGTTTGTCTTATTGATAATGTTGTTGTGTTTGTCTTATTGATAATGTTGTTGTTTTTGTCTTATTGATAATGTTTTGTTGTTGTCTTATTGATATTGTGTTTGTCTTATTGATAATGTTGTTGTGTTTGTCTTATTGATAATGTTTGTTGTGTTTGTCTTATTGATAATGTTGTTGTGTTTGTCTTATTGATAATGTTTGTTGTGTCTGTCTTATTGATAATGTTGTTGTGTTTGTCTTATTGATAATGTTGTTGTGTTTGTCTTATTGATAATGTTGTTGTGTTTGTCTTATTGATAATGTTGTTGTGTTTGTCTTATTGATAATGTTTGTTGTGTTTGTCTTATTGATAATGTTGTTGTGTTTGTCTTATTGATAATGTTGTTGTGTTTGTCTTATTGATAATGTTGTTGTGTTTGTCTTATTGATAATGTTGTTGTGTTTGTCTTATTGATAATTTGTTGTGTTTGTCTTATTGATAATGTCTTTGTTGTGTTTGTCTTATTGATAATGTTTTGTTGTTTGTTTGTTCTTATTGATAATGTTGTTGTGTTTGTCTTATTGATAATGTTGTTGTTGTGTTTGTCTTATTGATAATGTTGTTTGTGTTTGTCTTATTGATAATGTTGTTGTGTTTGTCTTATTGATAATGTTGTTGTGTTTGTCTTATTGATAATGTTGTTGTGTTTGTCTTATTGATAATGTTGTTGTGTTTGTCTTATTGATAATGTTGTTGTGTTTGTCTTATTGATAATGTTTTGTTGTGTTTGTCTTATTGATAATGTTGTTGTGTTTGTCTTATTGATAATGTTGTTGTGTTGTTTATTGATAATGTTGTTGTGTCTGTCTTATTGATAATGTTGTTGTGTTTGTCTTATTGATAATGTTGTTGTGTTTGTCTTATTGATAATGTTGTTGTGTTTGTCTTATTGATAATGTTGTTGTGTTTGTCTTATTGATAATGTCTTTGTTGTGTTTGTCTCATTGATAATGACTTTGTTGTGCCCCCTGCGCCCCTTCCTCTTACTTATCCCCCTTGGCATGAGACGGATCGATTGTATGATGGCGCCGCACATGTTATCAGTGTGACCAAACTAGCAGTTATTGTGTTCGTGTTTGTTTGCAAGCGTGCGTTTGTTGAGCATCGACTGACTCTGCTCTGCTGGTGGCCACTGCCCGGGGGGAAGAGCATTTCATAGCTGTCACGTGTTGCCATTTGAAGAAAACCGATCAAATCAACTGCTGTCAGCGTGTTTGCATCCTGCGAAGAAAAATAAATTAGTTGACAACCTTTACTAGACAATATGTGGACAATTGTGGGTTCGAATATCGGGTGTGCGCTACATTAAAACTGGCCTTGTGGTGGGTGTAAGGGACAACTCAAATGTTCTCGCTTTCCGACATCTCTCGGATGCGTATACGCTCGTTGTTTTGCCCACATACTGCAACCTTTATGTTATAATGGCTACCTGGCTGAACATGTCTCCTCCCATTCATCACTGACATCATCAACACTTCTCTCCAAACTGGAACTGTCCCAGATTCTTTCAAGTCTGCTATTGTTCACCCTCTCCTCAAGAAATACAATTTAGACCCAAATGAACTGAAAAATTACCGGCCTATCGCTAATCTCTCTTTCTTGTCAAAACTGCTTGAAAAAGTTGTCCTCAACCAACTGAACTCTCACCTGTCTGCCAACAATCTCCTCAATCCTTTCCAGTCAGCCTACCGCCAGTGCCATAACACTGAAACTGCCTTACTACACATTCCCAACAATCTCCTCCTTGCAACTGATACTGGCAAAGTCTCTCTCCTCACACTCCTTGATCTGTCTGCAGCCTTTGATACCATTGATCATGGTATTCTCCTTTCTAGACTTCATCATACTTTTGGCATCTCTGACATTGCTCTCTCCTGGTTCACTTCATATCTATCAAACAGAAAACAAATTGTTCTCATCAATGGCACTTACTCTCAACCTGCATACCTGACCTGTGGTGTTCCACAAGGATCTGTCCTTGGCCCTGTTCTTTTCACTCTTTACACCTCCCCCCTGTCCACCATCATCAACTCCCACTCTATAAAACACCACTTCTATGCTGATGACACCCAACTTCAAGACAGTGACTCACCTGACAATATACAGCGCCTCCTGACTCGCACCACTGAGTGTTACTCGGACATCAAAAATTGGATGACATACAACAAACTTCAGCTAAATGATGACAAGACAGAAGCTATCCTCATTGGCATCCGTCAGAAACTTTCTCAGCTGCCTCCTCTTTCTCTCCCATTATGTAACACATCAGTCCCAATTTCTGATTCAGCTAAAAACCTTGGGGTCTGCATTGACTCTACCCTCTCCATGAACAACTTTGTTTCTCAAACTACCAGATCTTGCTACTATCACCTCCATCGTATAAGCCTGATCAGGAAGTATCTCTCTGTGGAAACAACTGCAAAACTCGTTCTCTTCTTCATAATGTCTCGCATTGACTATTGCAATTCACTTCCTGCCTCCACCATTCACATCCTACAGCGCATTCAAAACAATGCTGCATGCCTTGTACTCAAAAAGAAAAAAGCTGACCACATATCTCCTCTCCTGGCACAACTTCACTGGCTCCCTGTATCAAAGTGCATACAGTACAAACTAGACACCATGTGCTACAAAAGCCTCAATAACGCAGCCCCCGATTACCTGTCAAGTCTACTTGAGATCTATGTTCCCTCACGTACCCTCCGCTCTGCCTCCGATCCTCTGACTTTTCGCTTTCCACGCACTAAGCTCAATACCTATGGTCCACGAGCCTTCTCTGTTTCTGGTCCGCTCTCCTGGAACAAACTTCCTCTCTCAGTCCGTCAGCAACCTACTTTTATCTCCTTCAAGTCCGCTCTCAAAACTCACCTTTTCTCCTCTGCATAAAATCCTGACCTCACTCAATCCCCTCTGCAGCCTGTCTCCACTCGGAGGGGAATCACATTGTAATATATAATTGTATATAATATGCTCTCTATAATTTTCATTTGCTTTTATTCTTTCTCCCCATTTATAGCCGTGTGCGTGTGTGTGTGTGTGTGTGTGTGTGTGTGTGTGCGCGTGCGTGCGTGTGTGTGCGTGCGTGCGTGCGTGTGTGTGTGTGCGTGCGTGTGTGTGTGTCTGTTTCAGCGCTTAGATTTGATTTTATCAAGATTTTGCGCTATATAAATATTGTAATTATTATTATTATTATTATAAATCCACCTATATCTCCAATGATTTTTACCAAGGAAACCTGGCAATACTCTGCTCTTTACGATTTTCAACTGCCGTGGGATCTTTAGCGTGCGCAGCCAGAAGCACACAGGTCCGACTCGTTTTTCGTCCGCTTCCTAAGGACTAGACATTCAGTTCGATTTTCCGGTCAAACTGAGGAGAAAAGTTGAGGCCTCTACGAGAAGCGAACCCTGGAACCTCGAGTTAAGTTATTGGCAGACGAACGTCTGAACCATTCTGCCACTCTTCTCCCTAGTACTAACAAACATGCACACATGTTGATCGAGAAAATTCACCACCCTTTTTCTTTCCAAGCAGCAGGTACCCAGGGAGGTTCGACCCTCTGACCTTTTCGTTTGGAAACCAGACGTCTTACCCACTGCGTCAGGCACCGGAAATCTAACACTGTTGGGCAAACAAGCAAACAAGCAGAGCCAGGACGGATCGATGGTGTAATATCACTGTTACCGTGGTCAGTACATGACATCAAGCGGAGAGTGAAATGGCAAAGCATGGCCACTTGTCAGTGCTACAGACACACAGGGCCCGTAACCAGGGCAGGCGCCTGGGAAAACCCAGTAACAATAGCAGAGACTGTTCATACTCATGAATACAGACCTGATAAACAAGGGGAGACCATTCGCTGTGGTGCAATGGTTAGCTCAAGGGACTACTGACTGGAAAGTTGTGGGTTCGAATCTCTCTCTATCACCATCATCATCATCAACAAGTGCCTTGCCACATGGCGTTGGCGATCATGACCCTCCATATGTATCTATCCCTTGTTGCCGCAAGCACATCTTCCACCCTCTCTGTCCTCACCACCCTGCAAGTCTGTCCAATATTTTTTCCCTGGGTCTACGTGGCGCTCTCTTTCCCTCCAGCTTTCCTCTTGTGACCAGGTGCTCCAATTCCCCTTTCCGTATTAAATGGCCTATAAATGTTGCCTATCTTTTCCTAATCTTCCTTATGAATGATCTTTTGTGTCTTCCTCCATCAAGACTGTCTCGTTTGTTTTCTTTGCTGTCATTGGAATTCTCAACCACATCTTGGCTGCCTCACTCTTGTTCTGGCTTTGCTTGTTGACCTCTCTCTATCAAACTTCTCAAAATCACTTTGGGAATTTTCGGCCCCTAACCAACTCCAATCCAGTTATGGGCTCTTTGTGAAGACTACGACTACACAGTCGAGTTTCATTCACTTTTTTTGGATGCGTTATTGAAGGCTTAAAATCTCCAGACCAGTACTGCAGGTACCTGTATTCCTCGGACCTGGCTGACGCCTGAAGGTTGTATGCTATTAAACGTAAACAGCATCCCTGTCACACAGTGTCAATCCTTGATGGAACTCCATAGCATCATGATGATCCTTCCCCGTCGTTATCATCATGGCATTGTAAAAGTTGTCCCAGTTTCTGTGGCCATTAAGGTGGCGTAGAAAATTAGCGGTGGTGGAGGGGGGGGGGGAGAGATGAACACAGATAACACTGCCTAGGTGTGATGATCCTTAAAAAAAAGCAGAGGTTCCTTTTGATCGACACGACTCTGTCTGTCTGTCTGTCTGTCTCCCTCTCTCTCTCTCTCACTCTCTCTCCCCCTCTCTCTCGTTCTCTCCCTGTCTACTTGTCTGCCTCTCTCATTCTCTAACAAGCATGTGCACAGACAGGCAGACAGTAAGAGAGACACATAGATACACATATGTATACACAC
>JAPXFY010000024.1:60276997-60279497 GCA_030674185.1 Monoplex corrugatus
ACTGATTTATGATGGATTGTGTTTCTGTACAGATATATGATGGATTGTATTTCTGTACTGATATATGATGGATTGTATTTCTGTACTGATATATGATGGATTGTATTTCTGTACTGATATATGATGGATTGTATATCTGTACTGACATATGATGGATTGTATTTCTGTACTGATATATGATGGATTGTATTTCTGTACTGATATATGATGGATTATATTTCTGTACTGATATATGATGGATTGTGTTTCTGTACTGATATATGATGGATTGTATTTCTGTACTGACATATGATGGATTGTATTTCTGTACTGACATATGATGAATTGTGTTTCTGTACTGATATATGATGGATTGTATTTCTGTACTGATATATGATGGATTGTATTTCTGTACTGATATATGATGGATTGTATTTCTGTACTGATATATGATGGACTGTATTACTGAACTGACATATGATGGATTGTGTTTCTGTACAATAATATTGATAATCAACAACAACAACAACAATAATAATAATAATAATAATAATAATGATAATAATAAACAACAACAACAACAATAATAATAATAATAATAATAATAATAATAATAATAATAATAATAATGATAATAATAATGATAATAATAACAATAACAACAACAACAACAACAACAATAACAATAATAATAACAATAATAATAATAACAATAATAATAATAATGATAGTAATAATAATAATAATAACATTGATAATAATAATGACATTTGCAAGGCGCCAAATTTTGATTCAAGAATCAAATCAAGGAGCGCTCTTATCATTCACCAAAGTAATCACCAACAACAACCAACCCTCCAAGGCACAAAGCACACGCAAACTGGGAGTGGGAAGACAGGAGGAGAGTACAGCGTGTGACCCCTGATGTAAGCCGTCATCCTCCCTCTGTCTTTCACACACACACACACACACACACACACACACACACACACACACACACACACACACACACACACACACACACACACACACACACACACCACACACACACACACACACCACACTCACACACACACACACACTCACACACGCACACTCACACACACATACACGCACGCATTCGTCTAAAAGCACATATGTGAGCAGACGTTAAAAGAAATAACGAACGAACACGCACGCACGCACTCACGCATGCGCACACAGAGGCTGCTGAGCTAGGGTACACTCAAGCCTGTTCGTTGAAGGATCCTTGACCCAATTGTCATCTTCTCTGTCATATACACATACACATACTCTTTCTGTCTCTCTGTCTCTCTGTCTCTCTATCTCTCTGTCTCTGTCTCTGTCTCTCTCTCATGGTGGCATTTTGTCATACACGATCATTCAGACACCAGCTCAAAACGCATCAACTCAGCTCAGCTTGGCACACTGACAAAATGACAAACAGTTACAACGTATTGCATAAGTTCCAAGAATTCTCTTGGTTGTTTGCGTTTTGCAAACACTTATTGGGGCGGGGGGGGGGGGGAGCATCTGTAGAACTCTGAATACACAATGAACCCGTATGGAAGAAATTTAAATTCCAGTAAACCTTTTCTTCAGTTGTCAATTTACTATTAGAAAATCAGTCAGCATCTTGAAGTCAACTGTTGCTCTATTAAGTCACTGTGACTGACTGTTTCAACTTATCCATTAGCTTCTTTCATTGCCGTGAACTGAAGATATATCTCGACTTCAGTCCTATTCCACAACGACAAAGACCGACCTGTTTGCTGCTCGTCTTAATGTTTACACCATTCTGGTAATGTCAGCTTTGTGTTTCATAGTCCCCTCTCCCTCCCTCCCTCCTCATTTGAAGACCTTGCCAGCATAAGGTTTTTGCGCAGGCTCAGGTAGTGTGCCAGATAATTGCTGGTAAATTTGGGTTGAGTGCGTATGGAATTGTCCGAGTGCAATGGGTTTCCTATGAACAAACTCCAAACTCCAAACTTCTGGAATAGTTATCTTCAAAGTCAATCGTTGCTCTATTCAGTTACTCGGCAATTACTCAGCATCTTCAACTTCAACCGTTGCTCTATTTAGTCATTCTTCAATTAGTCAGTACCTTCAAGTCAACCGTGACTCTATTTAGTCATTCTTCAATTAGTCAGTACCTTCAAGTCAACCGTGACTCTATTTAGTCATTCTTCAATTAGTCAGTACCTTCAAGTCAACCGTGACTCTATTTAGTCATTCTTCAATTAGTCAGTACCTTCAAGTCAACCGTGACTCTATTTAGTCATTCTTCAATTAGTCAGTACCTTCAAGTCAACCGTTGCTCGCCAAGTCGTCCCGAAATTGGTCAGCAATTTCAAGTCAATTGTTGCTCTACTGAGTTGTCCTGGGATTAGACAGCATTTCACGGCCAGCCGTTGCTATATTACCTCATCCTGGAATGAGTCAGCACATTCATGTCACCATTGTTTTGATCCCACTCAATAACACTTGAAAAGACAGAAGAATACCAAATAGTCCTAATCAA
>JAPXFY010000024.1:60296997-60299497 GCA_030674185.1 Monoplex corrugatus
ATACATACATACATACATACATATATACATGTACATACATCATACATACATACATACATACATACATACATACATACATACATACGTACGTACGTACATACATACATACGTACGTACATACATACATACATATATACATACGTACATACATACATAACATCATATATACATACATACATACATACATACATAAATACATACATACATACATACGTACATACATACATACATACATACATACATACATACATATATACATACATACATATATACAGACAGACAAACAGACACACATATACATGTACACACACACACACACACTCACTCATAGACACACACACACACACATACTCACACTCACTCATAAAGAAACACACACACACAAAAGTTCACACACACACACACACACCACGCACACACACACGCACACACACACACACACACACACACACACACACACACACACACACACACACACACACACATACACACACACACACAGAGGAACACATCCTCCATGATTGCGAAAGGTACCAGTCACAGAGGAAGGAGTTTGTGGCCGACATCCCTATCCCTCAACCAGCAGAAGGCGCTGTGTGGGCCTGTGTGATATGTTACAGAGGGCCACCTGTTTTGTCCTTGAGACTCATCATCATCATCAGGTGCCCTGCCGCATGGCGTTGGCGATCATGGACTTCCATCTGCCTCTATCTCTCGTTGCCCCTAGCATCTCCCCCACCCTCCCCGTCCCCAGCCATTCTGCAAGTCCGTCCAGCATTTTTTCTCCCTGGGTCTACCCGGTGCTCTCTTTCCCTCCAGCTTTCTCCTTGAGACTAAGCTCCAAATATATCGGTGAACGAGAGGAAGAAGCAGAATTAACAAGACAATGACTTGGGTACCAGTGTAAGCGGTACAGAAGTACACTATGAATACAGATTACTCTCTTGACCCTGTCAGTGACTTTTCCATATTGTCTACAGAAAACAAGAAAAACTAATGCCAGAACTCATTTGCATCGTCAAAGACCTGGGCACTACCACCAGTGTTATGTGATGTGAATAAACGTGTATACAGTGCCACAAGGAAATAATTCTGTCAACGTATATGTTGCGAAATTGTCTCCTCTTGCTGTGCACTACCACCATCGTTATGTGAATCAACGTGTTCAGAGTGCCACAAGGGAAATAATTCTGTCAACGTATATGTTGTGAAATTGTCTTCTCTTCTGTGCTTTACCACCAATGTTATGTGATGTGAATAAACGTGAACAGAGTGCCACAAGGGAAGTAATCCTGTCGACGTATATCTTGTGAAATTGTCTTCTCTTGCTTGTGCATTACCATCACTGCTAGGTGATGCAAATAAACGTGTACAGAGTGCCACAAGGGAAGCAATCCTGTCGACGTATATCTTGTGAAATTGTCTTCTCTTGCTGTGCTCTATCACCACAGTTATGTGATGTAAATTAACGCGTTCAGAGTGCCACAAGGGAAGCAATCCTGTCAACGTATATGTTGTGAAATTATCTTCTCTTGCGGAAGTCGGTGGCAGGAGAAGTCATGGAGTCAATGTACGATGTGAATTTTTCGTCTTTTTGATAGAGGTCAGTAACAGGGGAAGTAATGCAGTCAATGGGCAGTTAGGGAAAGCTGCTACCATGACCAAGCGAGTGTTTGAAACTAACAAGCTCACCACAGTCACCAAGACAGGGGTGTACAAAGCCTGCACACTGACTGAGTACCACTCTCTCCATCAGCCAGAGCTGGACAACCTACGTGCACCAAGAATTACGCCTCACTCCCCCAAAATACCCAGCCACAGTCATCAGCCTTCATGTGTATCAGCTGTGCGAAGAACTTCCACTCAAGAATCGGCCTGTTCTGCCACAGCCGACACTGTTCCATATCCAACTGAGACCTTAACAGCGTGCGTCCAGTCTTATCATACAGACAAAGCCATCGTGTGTGAAATGAAATTATCATCCCTTGACGGCGATCAGTAGCAGGGGAAGTAATCCAGTCAATCTTCGTGATATAAAGTTTGTCCTCCCTTGATGAAAGTTAGTGCGGGCCCCAGTAGCTCAGTTGGTTTCAGCGTCAGATTCTTATGCTAATCGTTGTGGGTTCGAATCCCAGGGCGCGCTATATTAAAACTGACCTTCTCACTGTCCCATCTTAACATCATTGTTGTTCTAGTGGTGTCAGTATAGGATTAGATAAGTCCCCCTTCCCCCACCTCTCTGAGATGGTTATCCTCGTCGGCCATATCACCTGAGGTGGGTGTCGACGTAAAAACGGAACCAAATCAATCAATCAAAAAAGTTAGAGTCGGAACACAGCACAAACTCAAATCTCTGTCCAGTCGTTGTGTTGGGTCCTGTTTCTGTTCTTGGCCAGATTTCCTGGCTGGGGGGGATTGAACGTCCTGTCTGTTAACAACGCCATGTTGATGTTGTTGTAGGATTTTGACAGACGATCATGATGCACTGGAAGCAAAGGCA
>JAPXFY010000024.1:60309497-60311997 GCA_030674185.1 Monoplex corrugatus
CACTCTGTATCACTATCACCAAAGTCACTCTGTATCACTATCACCAAAGTCACTCTGTATCACTATCACCAAAGTCACTCTGTATCACTATCACCAAAGTCACTCTGTATCACTATCACCAAAGTCACTCTGTATCACTATCACCAAAGTCACTCTGTATCACTATCACCAAAGTCACTCTGTATCACTATCACCAAAGTCACTCTGTATCACTATCACCAAAGTCACTTTTCATGGCTCCAGATAGAGCGTGAGGCATCAGTTAGTCTCCTCCATCCATAACAGCTATTGACCCACCTTTGTCTGTCTCTCTTCTCTAGTTCATTGAATATATCACTGATGGCTGATTGTCTGGCCACATCTTCGTCGAAATCTTCAATTTCAATTTCAGTTCTTCTTCTTCTTTCTTGGAACCTCCACCATCATCTTTTTGATGGTTCTGATGTGTATGGAAACAGTTTCTCAAGATGACGTCTCTGCGCTCGGGAATGAATTCTGTATGCACTGATGCCATTGGTGCCACGTGATGGAGAAGATCTAAAATGATCATGACACAAACCTTAAGCCTGCACGTAAGTCTTGTGATCTGGCCAGGTCTACCTAGCATGTGAGTTTTGTATCTAACACTGGTACGACTTTCAGGATCTGTCGAAAACATCTTCCTTCGAAGCTCTGTTTTGCACTGGATAAAAAATAATTCTTTTGTGTCTGCGCTTGATAGTTTGTCTGAAAACACACACACACACACACACACACACACAACACACACAAACACACACACACACACACCACACACACACCACACACACACACACACACACACACACAACACACACACACACACACACACACAACACACACCACACACACACACCCCCCCCCACACACACACCCCACACACACACACACACTACACACACACACACACACACACACACACACACACACACACACACACACACACAACACACACACACACACACACACACACACACACACACACACACACACACACACACACACACAACACACACACACACACCACGTACACCCCCCCCCCCACACACACACATACATACACCCACACACACATTGCCAAAATATTCTGCACGTTCAAACGTAGACAGTCAAGTCACTGCAATAGTTACGTGACACGACGCAGGGGAAGTAATCCAGTCAGTCTGTAGTGTGAAGTTATCCTCCTTGTTGGTCCATCGTTCTGCTTGGCCACATGTCCCTGCTGGACAGTTGATATTGCTTGCCTTGTACGGACGCCATAATATGGCTACTATTATGGGATGTCAAGAGACAACAGTCGGATGGGGTCGACAAGTGAAGGAAGTGATGGAAAGAGAGTGAGACAGCATGGGTCAGCAGATACACGAAATGTTATTGGATAGGAAAACAAGGGGAGTGCGTGTGTGTGTGTGTGTGTGTGTGTGTGTGTGTGTGTGTGTGTGTGTGTACGTCTGTGTGTGTGTGTGTGTGTGTGTGTGTATGTGTGTTTAAGTGTGTTTGTTTGAGTGTTTGAGTATGTGTGTGTGTGTGTGTTTGTTTGTTTGTGTGTATGTGTATATGTATGTGTATGTGACACTGAGTGAGAGAGCAAGAGAGCGAGAGTGAGAGCGATATATACATATATATATATATATATATATATATATATGTGTATATAGATAGATAGATAGAGAGAGAGAGAGAGAGAGAGAGAGAGAGAGAGACAGAGAGAGAGAATGGGAGATAGAGAGAAAGCGAGAGAGAAAAAAAGAGAGAGAGGGAGAGAGAGGGAGAGAGAGAGAAAGACAGAGAGAGAGAGGAGAAGAGAGAAGGAAAGAGGGAGAGAAAGAGAGAGAAAGAGAGAGAGAGAAAGAGAGAGAGAGAGAGCGAGAAAGAAAGAGAGAGAGACACACACACACACACAAGAAAGACAGAGAGGGAGAAGACAGTGAAAGAGAGAGAGAGAGAGAGAGAGAGAGAGAGAGAGAGAGAGAGACTGACAGACATACAGACATACAGAGACAGAGACAGAGACAGAGACGCAGAGACAGACAGAGACAGAGACAGAGAGAGACAGAAGTAAAGGAACATAAAGACAAGAAGTAAAACAGAGACACGAAAATGGAACAGGGAAAAACAAACATGGCTTATAGCTGTCAGGAGCTTTGTGTACAGGACAATACGCAGATTGTTCAGGACAGACATCACTTTGTTTGTACCGCTCCTTGATGCTCCTCTGTCACAAAAATAACACGATGATCAAGACATACTATTAATCTGCCTCTTCACTCTCTCTCAACAATTTTCATGTGATATAGTTAGCATCAGTCAACACACAAAGTCAGAACAAAATTGAGGCAACTGAAATGTGGTTTCTAAGAAGAAAATTGAGAGTTCCATGAATGGCAAAGAAAACAAACGAGACAGTCTTGATTGAGGCAGACACAAGAAGATCATTAATAAAGAAAATTAGGAAAAGACAAGCAACATTTATAGACCATTT
>JAPXFY010000024.1:60316997-60319497 GCA_030674185.1 Monoplex corrugatus
GAGGACAGACACGAATCATTAATATCCGCCATCGAGGACAGACACAAATTATATATATCCTCTGTCGAGGACAGACACAAAGAATTATATATATCTACTGTCGAGGACAGACAAAAGGAATTATTCATGTCCACTGTCGAGGATAGACACAGGGAATTATTCATGTCCACTGTCGAGGATAGACACAGAGAATTATTCATGTCCACTGTCGAGGATAGACACAGGGAATTATTCATGTCCACTGTCGAGGATAGACACAGAGAATTATTCATGTCCACTGTCGAGGATAGACACAGAGAATTATTCATGTCCACTGTCGAGGATAGACACAGGGAATTATTCATGTCCACTGTCGAGGATAGACACAGAGAATTATTCATATCCACTGTAGAATAAGGCTTTGAAGGAAGATGTCTACAACAGATCCTGACAATTACATGGGAATAACAGATGTCCAACAAAGAGGTAGGCCAGACCGTCAGGCATCAGCAATATTGTCAACAAGGTCAAGAAAAAGGAGATACAGATGTCTGGGACACATCCTGAGGGATGGACAAAATCAGACAGACACCGTTACACCGTCCGGTCGTGGGCGCCACCTGGAAAAAGAAACAAGGGCAGACCAACACGCGCCTTGAGGCGCACAGTTCAGCAAAAGATGAAAGAAGCGTGGAAGACATGGAATGAACCACCCCAATTCCTGTAACACTGTATCTTTATTTATTTAATATATATATATATATATATATATATATATATATATATATATATATATATATATATATATATATATATATGTATATAAGCTACGCACAAAAAGTTAAGGATCACTTGCACAAAAATTCATAACTTTCAAAATAAGAAAGCCAATGCGTTGAAGTTTGGCAAACATTTAATTCCATGCTTTAGCGATAACGATACACAATTGCCTTCAATTTCGAGGAATCGTTTGGTGTGTACATTTGATCAAAGTGGGTACGTATCGAAATTTGATTTCCCAAAGTCATTGAAATCACAAGACAGGGCATTCTGATGCTCCCAAAAGTTCAGTAATGCGTGTAACCGCCATGGCTGTTCTGGCACTCGACGCAGCGAGTCCTCATCGAGTTGACCAGGTTGGTGAAGATCCTCTGTGGAAGCGCCTGCCACTCAGCCTGCAGCATCTGGTAGAGGTGTTGGGCATCCCTGGGAGGGGGGTGGTTGCTCCTCACTTTGCGATCCAGCTCATCCCAGAGGTTCTCAATCGGGTTGAGATCGGGACTGCATGCTGGCCACTCCATTCTGTTGACTCCAGACTGCTGCAGGAAGTCGTTGACCACCCTTGCCCTGTGGGGGCGAGCGTTGTCATCCTGGTAGACAGCCGTCGGTCCCATCTGCTGCAGTGTAGGCACAGCCAGCGGTCGAAGGATCTCATCCCGGTATCGGAGGCCAGTCAGGTTATCCTGTACATGATACAAGGGTGTTCTGTGGTGAAGGCTGAAGGCCCCCCAGACCATTACAGAACCTCCACCAAAGGCCACCTTTTCTTGGACAGTGGTGTCAATAAAGCGTTGCCCTGGGCGCCTCCAGACCCTCAGTCGGCCGTCGTTGTGGTTCATGGTGAAGCGTGATTCATCACTGAACAGGACCTGGGACCATTGCTGACGTGTTCACCTCACGTGACGTCTGCAGAAGGCGCGGCGTGCTGCCCTATGGGCTGGAGTTAAGCATGGCCGTACAGCTGGGCGACGAGAACGGAGGTTAAACCCATGAAGGCGGTTCCGTATGGTCTGCTGGCTGATGTTGATGTTAGTAGCCACCCTCAGCTGCCTTCGAATGATGCTGGAAGAGGCTGTTCTTGTCTGCAGGGCTTGTCGTTCAATGAGACGATCTTCACGTGGGTTTGTCTTCTTCGGTCGACCAGATCTGCGTCTTTCATGGACCCTCCCAGTGGCTGTGAAGCGTTGAATCAGTCTGACAATGACCGAGATGGACACCTGAAGTCGCCTGGCCACTTCTCGCTTGGGAACACCATCTTGGAACCATGCAACAGCTCGTCCCCTCTCAAACTCGCTCAATTTTCGTCGTGGAGGCATTGTCAGATCAGGCCTACTACTGGTGGAATGTCTTCTTATAAAGCCAAGCAAGAGACAGCATCTCACACATAAACAGCAGTGCTTGCACGTGCATAATGGTTTTTCCATCTGGCTTGTGCAATGTGTTCAGACAGAACGGTCCAAAACAAGGTCCTTTTTCGCAAGTTTCCGCTTTTCCGTTTGCGGCCAAGCTCAGTAGTAGAGAATCCTGTGCAATTTTCGCACTAACACAACATCGCCCACTTACAGCTGAACAAGAATTCATAACAATTTGGCTGGACTGAGAAATAAATAACAGTAGCGAACCGAGTTTATTACGCATCTGTTTTCTCATAGTGATCCTTAACTTTTTGTGCGTAGCTTATATAATATTAATATGTTCCCTTTTTTTGAGATAAGATATACTTATACTGATACACATGTCA
>JAPXFY010000024.1:60334497-60336997 GCA_030674185.1 Monoplex corrugatus
GTTCTTCTGGTTCGTGTTTGCTTGGGCGCGGGCAGTCACTCTTGTTTTGGACCTTAGTTTAAGTTAACTTTTTGTTATACAGACTCTGTGACGTCCTGGTTTTGTGCTTTCTTGTTGCATGGTGTGTATGGTGTGTGTGTATCAATATCATACAGGTGTATGCACCAACATCCGCAAGTACTCAGGAAGACATCGACAACTTCTACGAAGTTTTAGAGATGGCCAAGGTCCAATGTAAATCACAAGAAGTTACAGTCATAATGGGAGATTTTAATGCATGGTGTGTATGGGTGTTATTGACAGTGAGTGTATAATGTTGATAGGTAAAAATAGTGAATATGTATTACCTGCCGAGATGTGGTTTCTAAGAAGAATGTTGAGAGTTCCATGGACAGCAAAGAAAACAAACGAGACAGTCTTGATGGAGGCAGACACAAGTAGATCACTCATAAGGAAGATTAGGAACAGACAAGCAACATTTATAGGCCATTTTATGAGGAAGGGGGATTTGAAACACCTGGTCACAACGGGGAAGCTGGAGGGAAAGAGAACACCAGGTAGACCCAGGGAGAAAATGCTGGACGGACTTGCAGAGTGGCTGGGGATGAGGAGGGTGGGGGAGATGCTAAGGGCAACGAGATATAGAGATGGATGGAAGTCCATGGTCGCCATCGCCATGCGGCAGGGCACCTGATGATGATGATGATGATGATGATGATGATGATGATGATGATGATGATGCATTACATGTTTACTTCACACATTTTATATTATAGAGTTGTAAGCGCCTAGAGCACTGATAGATGCGCTATAAAGGTACATCATCATCATCATCATCATCATCATCATCATCATCATCATCATCATCATCAGTGCATCCGTTGGGTTGCTGGGGGCTCTTTCAGTATAAACAGCATCCCCACCTTCTGGAAATTATGTGCTAGAAATTTTCTCTTTTCTGCCACTCTCTTTGTTTCTGCTTTGTTGCCTTGCTTTCTGTCATTTCTACTTATTTTCTGCCTTAATGGTCCATTTACCTGTATTTTTTCGATAAAGTCTTACGTACTTTTTCTTCGGATTGATAACTGGGTACATGTATTAAGTGCATTTTTGGCTCTAAAGAGGTGAGATATGCAGAAGCAATTTTAGGTAATTTATGCCTGTTTTTTTTATATGTTTTGGTGTCCTTATGTATGCTTATATTTGTATTCAGGTGTTTTTTAAACCTCCCCTGTGCGATAAATCGGACGGAATGGTCCTACGCCGGGGGCATGTCCTTAGATTATGTGCGCGAATGCATTGATATATGTACTTAATTTTCTTTTATTTTTTTTTCCTGTTGAAGTTTTGTGTGTTTTGAAGCGGTTATAGCCCTGATATGGCTCTGCGCAGTCGGCTGGGCTTTAAACAACAATGAAAGTATAAAGTATAACCAGACAAACAGAGTAATCAATTACAATGTTAATAAGAAAAAGTCCTCCTCCTGTTCCTCCTCCTCCTCATCTTCATCTTATCGTTGTTCCCGGCATATTTTTAATATAAGGAAAGGGAATGAAAACGCTTTGCGGACGTAAGTACGAAAGCTTACCCGGGGGGTCACACCTGGTGTCGGGGCACACGTGCACCGTGCACCGTGTTCAGGAGGGGAGATAACCTAATCGCCGTCGTCTGAGACATGGGCCATGCTGGGGTCAATCCTCGCCCGAAATGGCGTTAGCCTCTGGGTGGGAGGAGAGTTAATCCCCTTTACTGACTTGCTGACTGAGTGGGTGCCCTGCCTTTCTCTTCTTCTTCTTCTCTCTGTGTCTCTCTGTCTGTCTCTCTCTGTCTCTGTCTTTGTCTCTCTCTGTCTTTGTCTCTCTCTCTCTTCTCTCTCACTCTCTCTTCTCTCTCTCTCCTCTCTCTCTCTCCTCTCTCTTCTCTCTCTCCTCTCTCTCTCTCTCTCTCTCTGAGGGCTGGTTGTAAAGAAGCACATGTTTTGCATATTTTTGACCCTTCGTTTTTGCTCTTCTTGTTTCTCTCTCTCTCTCTCTCTCTCTCTCTCTCTCTCTCACTCTCTCTGTCCATCTCTCTCTCTCTCTCTTTCTCGCACACACTCTCTCTCCCTCGCACTTTCTCTGTCTCCGTCTCTCGCACTCTCTGTCTGTCTGTCTGTCTGTCTCTCTTGTCTCAAATGTATTTCTTTGATTGAAAGTGTAATGATTCTGTTGTTAGAGTATCTATGTTATCTAAGGTATAATTTATGTATAGTGTGATGTAAACCCTCTTTGGGCGAAGACTGGATGTAAAAAGCATACATTTTGCTTTTTTCATACCCTCGTAAATATAGTTTGTTCATTTGTTCTCTTTCTCTTTCTCTCTCTATCTCTTTCTCTGTGTCCCTGTCTGTCCTTGTCTCCCTTACTCTTTCTTTGTCTTTCCTTTGTGTCTGCCTTATCTCTCTCTCTCTTTCTCTCTCTCTCTCTCTCTTTTCTCTCTCTCTTTCTCTCTCTCTTTCTCT
>JAPXFY010000024.1:60339497-60341997 GCA_030674185.1 Monoplex corrugatus
CCTAGGCCCTGGCACTATAATTATTGTTTATGATGATGACTCTCTGAGCCTGTGCCAAACCCTAGGCCCTGGCACTATAATTATTGTTTATGATGATGACTCTCTGAGCCTGTGCCAAACCCTAGGCCCTGGCACTATAATTATTGTTTATGATGATGACTCTCTGAGCCTGTGCCAAACGCTAGGCCCTGGCACTATAATTATTGTTTATGATGATGACTCTCTGAGCCTGTGCCAAACGCTAGGCCCTGGCACTATAATTATTGTTTATGATGATGACTCTCTGAGCCTGTGCCAAACGCTAAGCCCTGGCACTATAATTATTGTTTATGATGATGACTCTCTGAGCCTGTGCCAAACGCTAAGCCCTGGCACTATAATTATTGTTTATGATGATGACTCTCTGAGCCTGTGCCAAACGCTAAGCGCTGGCAATGTGTTGAACTGGGGAATGAAGAAGGAAAGGGACCTGTGAAATACTGAGATAACATCAGGGAGAGAGTTTTTGAATGTTATATAGAACCAATACTGTTGTACGGATGCGAGGCGTGGACAGTCAGCAAGCAAAGCCAGAACAAGATTGAGGCAGCCGAGATATGGTTTCTAAGAAGAATGTTGAGAGTTCCATGGACAGCAAAGAAAACAAACGAGAAAGTATTGATGGAGGCAGACACAAGTAGATCACTCGTAAGGAAGATTAGGAAAAGACAGGCAACATTTATAGGCCGTGTTATGAGGAAGGGGGATTTGGAGCACCTGGTCACAACGGGAAAGCTGGAGGGAAAGAGAACACCAGGTAGACCCATGGAAAGAATGCTGGACGGACTTGCAGAGTGGCTGTGGATGAGGAAGGTGGGAGAGATGCTAGGGGCAACGAGAGATAGAGATGGATGGAGGTCCATGGTCGCCAACGCCATGCGGCAGGGCACCTGATGATGATGAACATTACTAGAATGATGGAAACATTAAGACGGGCAGCAAACAGATCAGTTTTTAATGTTGGGGATTGAACTCGAGATATCAGACCTTGAGTCCACGGCTCTATCAAAGGAACAACCAGCCCACGTAAAATTTAGCTTATTACAACACTTTCATTTGTACAGCACAAACGGCACACACTGAAAGTAAACTCGTTACGCTTTGCGTAAGTGTGGTTGAAATCTTATTTGAAAAAAAATTGTGTTCTTGTTCACCAGCGACTTCGCAAATTATGGAATAACGTGTACATATTATATATCGTCATCAGGTGCCCTGCCGCATGGCGTTGGCGATCATGGACTTCCATCTGTCTCTATCTCTCGTTGCCCCTAGCATCTCCCCCACCCTCCTCGTCCCCAGCCACTCTGCAAGTCCGTCCAGCATTTTCTCCCTGGGTCTACCCGATGCTCTCTTTCCCTCCAGCTTTCCCGTTGTGACCAGGTGCTCCAAATCCCCCTTCCTCATAAAATGGCCTATAAATGTTGCCTGTCTTTTCCTAATCTTCCTTATGCTACAAAAGCCTCAATAACGCAGCCCCGATTACCTGTCAAGCCTACTTGAGATCTATCTTCCCTCACGTACCCTCCGCTCTGCCTCCGATCCTCTGACTTTTCGCTTTCCACGCACTAAGCTCAATACCTATGGTCCACGAGCCTTCTCTGTTTCTGGTCCACTCTCCTGGAACAAACTTCCTCTCTCAGTCCGTCAGCAACCTACTTTTGTCTCCTTCAAGTCCGCTCTCAAAACTCACCTTTTCTCCTCCGCATAAAATCCTAACCTCACTCAACCCCCCTCCCTCTGCAGCCTGTCTCCGCTCGGAGGGGAATCACATGGTTATAATATATAATTGTATATGCTATGCTCTCTATAATTTTCCATTGCTTTTATTCTTGCTTTTATTGCTTTTATTCTTTCTCCCCATTTATAGCCATGCGTGTGTGTGTGTGTGTGTGTGTGTGTGTGCGTGCGTGTGTGTGCGTGCGTGCGTGCGTGCGTGCGTGCTTGCGTGTGTGTCTGCTTCAGCGCTTAGATTTGATTTTATCAAGATTTTGCGCTATATAAATATTGTAATTATTATTATTATTATTATCTACTTGTGTCTGCCTCCATCAAGACTGTCTCGTTTGTTTTCTTTGCTGTCCATGGAACTCTCAATATTCTTCTTAGAAACCACATCTCGGCTGACTCAATCTTGTTCTGGCTTTGTTTATATTATATATATTTTATATCATTCTTCAGCTCTCGTGTGTCTGTATGATCTTTCGCTGATATTCTGGTACTTGTCTTACAATTTATGTTTTTGTGTGTGTTCTTGTGTATGATTGTTCGTCTGGTTTACTGCTTGTCACCTTGTGTATATCAATGAATGAATAATAACGAGAGATAGAGACAGATGGAAGTCTATGATCGTCGACGCCATGCGGCAGGGCACCTGATGATGATGATGATGATGATGATGATGAATAACGAGATAAATAAATACATGAATAAATGAATAAATAAATAAAGATAAATAAAGAAA
>JAPXFY010000024.1:60354497-60359497 GCA_030674185.1 Monoplex corrugatus
TACGTATTATGTGTGTGGGTGTTATGTTGTGTTATATATATATATGTATATCTGTATGTGTATATTTATGTATCTATGTATCTATGTATCTATGTATCTATCCATCTATCCATCTATATATATATATATATATATACATATATACATGTATATATATATGTGTGTGTATACACACATACACATATATATACATGTACACACGCACACACACACACACACACACACACACACACACACACACACACACACACACACACACACACACACACACACACACACACACATATATATATATATCTATGTATACATATATATGTGTGTGTGTTTGTGTGTGTGTGTATGTGTATGTGTGTGAGCGTGTGTGTGTATGTGTGTATATATATATATATATCGAACGCACAATAAAATACATCTTTAAGTCTGATAAATATGTACATATAATGCAGAATGAAATATATCTTAAAGTCTGATGAATATGTATAAAGAATGCACAATGTAATGCATCTTTAAGTATGATGAATATATATATTGAATATGCACAATGTATTACAAGTTAAAGTATGAAGAATGTGTGTATAGCATGCTGTATGGAGCTTTGGCCTTTACTTGAATACATTTAGTATGTCTATCTAATTATTGATGCTTGCTTTGAGTGTTAACTGACGCTGATTATTCATTTATTGATTGATTTATTTCGTTCGTTAGTGCATTAATTAATTAATTCATTAATTCATTCACTTGTTCATTCTCTAGTTTGTTGGAAGAAGATCACGCTATTTCAAATTCTGAACTGCCAGGAATGGAAACGATAAAAGCTTACATGGCAAACGATTTTTATCGCACTCTGTAGTGTAATTGTTTCGGTGTGAGTACAATTTATTTATTCATTCGTTGACTTTCGTAATTATTTAAATAGGCGACAGGGAGTTACTTCAGGTTTAAATCGATTGAAATTATTTAGAACATTTATTTTCATTTTCATATTTTTTTCCCAATTGTTTTCTTTAAAACTTTCTTTTTCATAATTTTTTATCAACTGTTTTCTTTAAAACTTTCTTTTCCGAAAACGTTTTTTGATGATTTCTTTAAAACTTTGTTTTCATAAAATGTTTTTAATTGATTTCTTTACAACTTTCTTTTTCATAAAATTCTTTCAATTGTTTTCTTTACAAATCACAGTATCATTTGTCGTTGAACATCGAACATAATTATTTTCAATACAAGCAAAGAATCAAAATTTACAGAAAGAAAGGAATGAAGAGAGACGAAAGTCAACAGATGGAGGGGCAAAATATAGAGCAACTGGTCAGCTATGGCATAATTAAAATCAAAAACATAATGCGTATAACTTGTCGCAAGTTCTAACAGTTTTTGTGTTTTTGTTTAGATAAGAGAGTCATTCGTTTGTTCAGTTGTTTGAAACATCACACACACACAGAGTGGCTTAGTGGTTAAGTCATTTGCCCACGATACGAGAAACATGTACTTAAATCACAGATCAGACAGGGATTTCCCCCCTTCCTTCAGCTACTCTCGAAATCGTGATCATCATCATCATCATCATCATCATCATCATCATCATCATCATCATCATCATCATCATCATCATCATCATCATCGTCGTCGTCGTTATTATATTATTATTATATCATCTTATTATTATCATTATTATAATTATAATTCTGGTGCCCACGAACCAGATCCCCAAGCTATGGGTAAATAGCTCCACTGCCTTGTGGACATCTCGGGAGAGAGTAAGGCTAAGGAAGTCAACCCTAAAATAAAAAACCGATGGAAGGCAAGGGGAAACCACCATCGTACTTTTCCCCAGGAAATCCATGGACATAGGAAGAATAAAGAAGAAAGTTAACGACGTCAATAGGTGCTCCTGTGGAGCACCTTCGTCCGGTAGGGACTGTCATGCGGCGCAGGTGACACCAGACCGTCAGCCAGCTACTGCGACCAAAACCAAGATTAAATTCAACACCAAGGTGGCAACATGGAATGTAAGAACAATGCTGCAGAAAGGTAAATTAGACAACATCAAAATGGAGATGGAAAGGCTTAACATCAGTATTTTAGGACTAGGGGAAATGAGATGGAAGGGGGCAGGCATGATAACATCAGGAGAATATACAGTGATATACTCTGGTGGTAATTCACATGAAAGAGGAGTAGGCATCATAATGGACAAAGACAAATCAAAAGTAGTTAAAGAATACTGGGCAGTGTCCGACAGAGTTTTACTGGTCAAATTCGGAGGCAAACCTTTTGATATCAACATCATACAGGTGTAGGCACCAACATCTGCAAGTACTCAGGAAGACATCGACAACTTCTACGAAGTTTTAGAGATGGCCAAGGTCCAATGTAAATCACAGGAAGTTACAGTCATAATGGGAGATTTTAATGCTAAAGTGGGACAGGATAGGGTGGAGGATATAGTTGGACCTCATGGCCTTGGTACACAAAACGAAAGAGGGGGGAAGCTTGTAGAATGGGCACAGATGAATGAGTTCATAGTAGGAAACACCTGGTTTGAGCAGCCTAACAGAAGAAAATGGACTTGGATGAGTCCAGGAGATAATACCAAAAATCAAATTGACTACATCCTGATCAACAAAAGATTTAGAAATTCTTTACTGTCAGCAAAAACACTATCAGGCGCAGACTGCAACAGTGACCACAATCCGGTAGTGGGAAGGTTTTGGCTGAAATTGAGGAAAAGGAAACAGACCTAAAGCAACATCAAACTAAACCTTGGACTCTTGAAGACAGATGAAATGATACGTCAAAAATTTTATGTACATATTCAAAACAAATTCAGTGCTCTGGAAGACGTTGGTAACAGTGAGGAACAATGGACAAAGTTGAGAAGTTATATAAATGAAGCTTGTGAGGAAATCCCTAAGGCAAATAGAAACGCAAAAAAGAGCTGGATGACTAATGAAATTTTGGGCCTGATGGAGAAAAGGAGGAAGGCAAAGAGAAACGAGGAGATATACAGGAAGATAAACAAAGAAATCAGGTATAGGTGCAATGAAGCTAAGGAAGCTTGGCTGAACACAAAATGCAAAGAGATAGAAGAACGACACAAAATGGATCCTCAGGGTATGTACAGACGAATTGAAGAAATTGTTCACAGGAAAAATACATGCACATCAACTGGTTGCTTAAAATCAAAAGATGGCACACTTATCATGGAAAAAGACAAGGTATTAGACAGATGGGGAGAATACATTAAAGACCTTTTTGAGGATGACAGAAACGAAGAACACATTATAAAAAAGAACTTTGAAGGACCACCCATAATGAAAGATGAAGTCAGAGCGGCACTGAAAAAGATGAAACCAGGAAAAGCCCCAGGACCAGACAACATTACTTCAGAGATGATTGAAGCCCTGGAGGAATTTGGCATAGAAAAAATAACAGTCCTCCTAAATGAAATTTATGACACAGGAAAAATCCCCAAAGATATGTCAAAATCAATTTTCATTGCACTTCCAAAGAAGACAGGGGCTATAGAATGCAAACTCCATCGCACAATCAGTTTGATGAGTCATGTAACAAAAATCCTGTTAAGAATAATCATGATGAGGACAAGGAATAGAATCAAAAGAGAAATAGCAGAAGAACAGTGTGGATTTGTGGAGGGGAAAGGAACTATTAATGCCATATACATCCTAAGAACTATCATAGAGAGGTCAATTGAGATGAATAAGGATTTGTATTTATGCTTTGTTGACTATACCAAGGCTTTCGATCGGGTACGACATGAAGAATTGATCAACCAACTAGAGAGACTCAATGTCGATGGAAAAGATCTACGAATAATTAGGAATATGTACTGGGAACAAACAGCTGCAATGAGAATAGAAAACAATATAAGCTCTTTTCAAAACATCAAAAGAGGAATCAGACAGGGTTGTGCTTTGTCACCAGATCTGTTTTCACTATATAGCGAAAACATCATGAGAAACCTAGAAGAAGATCCTGGATTAAAGGTTGGAGGGAAAATGATAAACAACATTCGGTACGCAGATGACACCGTGCTAATTGCAGAAAATGAAAGGGACCTACAAAACCTTGTGAATATACTAGAAACAGAAAGCAAAGGTAAGGGGTTGGAACTAAACAGCAGGAAGACTGAAATCATGGTAATCAGTAAAAAACATGAAATCCCCTCCTGCAAAATAACAGCAAATGGCACAACCTTGACACAGGTTAATAAGTTCAAATACCTGGGAACGGTCATTTCATCAGACGGCAGATGCACATCGGAAATAGCTGGCAGAATCGGCCAAGCCAAAACAGCATTCAAGAAGATGACAAGCATTCTTACCAACAAATGCCTATCAATTAACATGAGAAAGAGAGTCCTTGAATGTTATATAGAACCAATACTGTTGTACGGATGCGAGGCGTGGACAGTCAGCAAGCAAAGCCAGAGCAGGATTGAGGCATCCGAGATGTGGTTTCTCAGAAGAATGTTGAGAGTACCATGGACAGCAAAGAAAACAAACGAGACAGTCTTGATGGAGGCAGACACAAGTCGATCACCAATAAGGAAGATTAGGAAAAGACAGGTAACATTTATAGGCCATTTTATGAGGAAAGGGGATTTGGAGCACCTGGTCACAACGGGAAAGCTGGAGGGAAAGAGAGCACCGGGTAGACCCAGGGAGAGAATGCTGGACGGACTTGCAAAGTGGCTGAGGATGAAGAGGGTGGGGGAGATGCTGGGGGCAACGCGAGATAGAGATGGTTGGAAGTCCATGGTCGCCAACGCCATGCGGCAGGGCACCTGATGATGATGATGATGATGATGATAATTCTTCTTCTTTTCATTATTATTATTATTACTATCATTATTACTCTCGTTATTATATTATCAACTTTATTGCCATCATTATCATTATCAACATTACTGTTATTATCATAAGTATCAGTGTCAGTTTCATTACTATATCATCATCATCATCATTATCCTGCTCCTTCTC